>JAAALK010000283.1:20702175-21201636 GCA_019279435.1 Zizania palustris
TTAGCATAAGGTTTGACATGCAAATAACCCTTGGCAAAAATAACAAAGGAAAATGAAAAAACCTGAACTTTAAAGGGATAACAAGTTTGCTGAAGCACTTTGTTTTGAACAATGCTTATCTTGGTAGATATCAGTTAGTTTCTGCATCTCATGCTTTACCTGGCTTGTTTACTAGACAATGTGGTGATGCTTTTATTTGCCAAAACTGAAAAATGCGTGCTAAATGACTTTCTTTAGATATCATCTGTTGCACTGATCATGCCATGTGTCTTGGACAGTATCTCTTTTGCTATACCTGTTAGATACTGTATTTGCAGTCAATCATATCTGAGAAGCATGCTTTCTACACTGCACCTGCACCCCAGTTGCATTCATTGCATTTCAGGGGGAGTCTGTGTCTCTTTTGAGTGCTTGATGAGTTCACTTGTCAACAAGGGGGAGAGAAATTTGGGATCAGAGTTTAAGGGGGAATTCTTACTCTGTTGATATCCTTGTTGTTCTGCAATCGCACTCATTTTGAGCTTTTGTGTTTTGGTTAACCATAATGACCGGTTCTTGCTTTTGTTTGGCTTTTGGTCATTAAGGTTAAACTTTTACCTTATTTTTCTTCTTCTTTGTTTTCTTGTATTTTGTTTTCGTGTTTCCACATTTGGTTCACAGGTGCTGAAGAGCTGAGAATTGAGGAGTGTTGACAATGCTCTCATCAAGGGGGAGATTGAGGAGCCATGCTGAATAGCGTGGGCCTCATGGCTCTAGAAGTGATGAGTCATTGTCAACGATAGTCAACGAGGACTGAAGAGAAGAAGAGATCTGCTGTTTCATGGGCCGCGTGTGACTCAGGTACACGGGCAGCGAGCGACTGTCGGGCAGAGGAGGCTGCGAAGTCGGGCTGGCCCAATCCGGGTGCATGGGCCAGGAGCAGTAGAAGACCCACTGGGCTGTTGACCAGGACTGACTCAGGTACACGGGCGGTGAGCGATTGCCGGGCTGAGAGAGCTGCGGAGTCGGGCCGGCCCAATCCGGGTACCTGGTGCAAAGCTGGTGGAGGCTTTGTCAGTTTCGGCGTAAAACTGACAACCGTTGATTCTGTATCCGACTGTCCAGAAGAATAGCTTCAGGATATGTCATCTGTTACTCTAGGCCCACAGTCAGTCAGTTGTGTCTGTAAAAATACCTAAGGGCAGTAGAGTCTTTTTCTGTATTTTTGAGTCTGTAAAACCCTAAGGGGCTGGTAGAATATTCCTAGTGTTGGGCTGCCTATAAATAGCACCCCAATCCCTAGGGTTTGGACTACCCTTTTGTGCTGAAATCAAATCCACCCTTTGGGTCACTTTGCTCCCTTCCTCTCTCTCTCCTGTGTGCGCCGCCAGGACCAGGTGCTCTCTGTTCTTGCATTATTTTGGCTTGTATCCCTTGGATGCTTTAATGCGTTGGTTCCTGGTGTATTTATTGGCTGCATTGTGTTCGGTTTGGGGAGTTATTGCGTTGGATTCGGGCTGTGGTATTTATTCCTTGGGGAGAAGCTTCTTCGGTTGGATGTGTTCATCACGGTGGTAGTACTAGTTCTTGCTGTTGCAAGTAGTACTGCTTTACTGTAGCTACAGTGTTCGGCTGCAGCTTTTCACCTTCTATTCCCCAGCTTTTTGATCGAACCCGACAGTGTTTTTTACCTTTTTCTGGGTGTGTCCGGCGAAGCTCGGTTCAGTGCGAAGCCCCTCAACTCCGTGAGGCAGGGTCCGATCGAACCTCTCTAAAAGCTTCGCTCAGACTTCTAACTTCGTTTATGTGTCTGAGTTGCTAGCTTCGGAGTTCTCCCTGTATGGACAGCATCGCACACTTCGAACTAGCATACTCCGAATCTATCTGTTCGAAGTGCACACTTCGTTAGGTTTCGAAGTTGGATTCGAAGTTTGTCTGTTCTGATAGACTTCGCTTAGATTTTCTTGTGGTGTGTCAGCCTTCGATTTTCCTTCCGAAGCTTTCTCTGTTCGAAGATAGAGTGTATGCTTCGAACTTGATTTTCTGTCACGTGACAGACTTCGCTTCTTTGTTCGAAGGTTGTCTGTTTGTGTGCGTTGTGTTCGAAGTTTTTCAGTTCGAAGGTTGTACTTCGAAGCTCTCGGTTCGAAGTTGTGTTCGAAGTTGTGTCTTCGTAGTGCATACTTCGAAGCAGGCTCCGGCACTGTTTGACTTCGCTCCGAAGCTCTTGATTCGAATTTGTGTTCGAAGTCCTGTTCTCGAAGTTCACTTCGAACCAGGCTTCGACACTATTTTACTTCGCTCCGAAGTACACTTCGCTTTTCAACACTTTGAACTAGACTAGTCACCGATACCTTCGGCACTTCGGACAGACTCCGACACCAACCTCCGAAGCAGACCTCGACGTGCGAAGGGGGCTTCGCCAACTTCCGAACAGGAGACAACTTTGGACAGTAACTTCTCTTTTCACTTATACATACTTAGATCTTTTCATTGAGAAGTTTAGGCCTGTTATAATTTGTATGTCTGCCTAGATTGCACGTTTTTAGATTAACACTATTTATCATTAGTTGCTTCTAGGTTAGAAACCTTTAGACTTAGGCCTACTGTTTATTTTCTGCTGCATAGTATTTTTGAGGTGCGTTGGGTATTGGGAACAGGCCATTGATTCGAAAGAATTTTTAAGGCGCCCATTCACCCCCCCTCTGGTCGCTACTTTCGGTCCTACACCATTGGCATTGGTTTCTAGCACTAGCCGTGGCACCACTGCAGAACCAAGCACATCTGGTACTTGTGTTTTTGCAAATGGTTTTTCTTTGTCCTGCCTGGTCTCCGTCACAAAGGAGCAGGTGGACACTCTAGCTGATGATGAGCTTGCTCTCATTGCCCGGAGGTTCACCCGCTTTCATCATGAGAGACGGGATCAGAGGAGAAGTGGTTTTAGTGGTTGCTATGAATGTGGCGACACCTCTCATATTAAGGCCAATTGCCCCAAGCTCAAGAAGAGAGATGAGAGTGAGCGCCCTAAATACCACAAGAAGGAGAGGAAACCCTTTGTGAAGGGGAAGCGCGGCAAGATGGCTAAGAAAGTAGCCAAGGCCGCTTCCAGAGCCTTTGTTGCTGCTCTCAGCGACATCGACATGTCCTCAACTGAGGAGTCGAGCTCTGAGGAGGAGGAGTCCCCAAGGAAGGAGGACAAGAAGGACAAGAAGGGACGTGACTTCACCGGCCTTTGCTTCATGGCCGACAGCGATCACAGCGGCGATGAGCTTGACTCATCTGAGGTAAACCTATCATCTGACCAGCTACTAATTAAATTAGATGAGCTGAATGAAGTAGTGCTTGGTCAGGATAGATTACTTGTGCAAGCCGCTAGAGAAAGAAAAGACCTTAGACTTAGGTTAGAATCTGTTTCTACTGAATATGCCATGCTTAAGTCTAAGATTAATGATGCTGAATGTGAATCTTGTTCTGTTGTCATGGGTGAGCTTGCTCAGTTGCGTTCTGTACATGCTCAAACTCTTTCTGAGCTTGAAACTGCACAGAAGCAGCTTTTGGAGGTGGATTCTAGACCTCATGATATTATTGATTGCATGAACTGCTCTTTATTACGCGATAGCATTAATTTACGTGATAAGCATGTTCATGATTTGGAGGCTAGATTGGAGAGGGCCGGTAGTTCTAAGGATGTGCAACCTGTTTGTGACACTTGCATTACCCTTAAGGACCAGCTAGGCACTGTTAGAGAGCGAGCTGAGAACCTCATGTCAGAAAATGAATACCTTCTTTCCGTGGTAAACAAATGCACTGAGGGAAAGGGTAGGATGGATTTGCTCTTGGCCAAGACCAAGTTGTGTGCTGACAGAGCCGGGATAGCTCTAGGTTTGGGTTTTGAGAGGATACCTTCAGACAGTAAGACCAAAACTGTTTTTACCTCTCCCACCCCCCTAGAGAAAGAGAGAGCTCTGTTAGACACCCCATCAGCCAGAAAGCCTACCCATCCACTAAAGAAAACCACACCTCCTGCCAAGAAAAATCCTCCCAAGAAAACCACACAGAAGAAACCCAAGGAGCCTGTGAGAGTTGCTCCTGTGACCCATGAGAGTGCCCCCAGGAGAGTGTTTCATTGTTCCTATTGTCAGCGGGCGGGTCATTTGGTTGGGTTCTGTTTTCGTCGCATCAAGGATGAGCGACGCGCACAGGCGATGAGTTACCAGGACATGCATTACCCATCTTTGGGTATGCATGAGTCTGAGATGTACTATCGTCCTGCTTTTGAGGCTCCTCGTGCTTCTCGGAGAGGTTTTGCTCCTCGAGATCTTCACTATGTTCCATATGGTGGTAGACCTTGGGCTAGCAGATTTGTACCTCATCAGAGTAGGAGACCTCGACATGTTGTTCGTTCACAGCATGTAGGTAGACCTCGCACTTTGCATCATTCTGATTATTATGTGCGTAGACCATCTACTTTTACTGCGCCTACTACTCGTGTCACTCAGTGCTGGATGCCTCGTCATTATTTCACTCACCCCAGCACTGAGCGATCGAGGTATTCTTATCATGTGTAGGCGACAGATCGAGGCTTGGAGGGCACGTGGATCATGGACTCCGGTTGTTCACGCCACATGACTGGAGATGCAGCATGGTTCTCCAGCCTCACCACAACCAAGCAAAGGGAACATATCACCTTTGGAAATAATCGAAGGAGTAGAGTGAAAGGTAAAGGTGTGGTAAGAATTAACTCGAACTTCACTCTCAAAGATGTTGCTTTGGTTGAGAACCTGGGATACAATTTGCTGTCTGTATCTCAGTTGCTTGATGAGGGCTTCGAAGTGCGATTCCATCGCGATACTTCGCAAGTGCTCAATTCTGATGGCGTTGTGGTGTGTAAGATCTTTAGGGTTGGGAGAGTTTTTGGAGCTGATTTTTCAGAGTCGTCTGGTTCTTCTCATTGTCTTGTTGCACATTCGACTTCTGAGCTTTGGAAGTGGCATAGGAGACTAGGGCATATGAGCTTTGAGTTGCTTGCTCGTCTGAGCGCCCTAGGCCTGATCCGAGGATTGCCCAAGCTCAAGTTTGAGAAGAATTTAGTTTGCGCTCCTTGTCGACATGGAAAAATGATTGCTGCTTCGCATTCGCCAGTCACCACAGTGATGACTGAACAACCCGGAGAACTTCTCCATATGGACACTGTAGGTCCTTCTCGGGTTAGTTCTTTAGGCGGCAAGTGGTATGTTTTAGTTATTGTCGACGATTTCTCTCGCTACTCTTGGGTCTTCTTTCTTGCCAGCAAGGATGAAGTGTTGTCACACTTTCGGAGCTTGGCTTTGAGACTTTTTACTGAACTCACTGGTGCATTAAAATTCATTAGAAGCGATAATGGCACCGAGTTCAAAAATAGTCTCTTTGTTGACTTTTGCATGGAGCATGGCATAGAACATCAATTCTCTGCTCCGCGGGTTCCTCAATAGAACTGTGTTGTTGAGAGGAAGAACCACACTTTGGTTGAGATGGCTAGGACGATGCTTGATGAGCATAGGACTCTTAGAAAATTCTGGGCTGAGGCCATGAACACTGCATGTTACATCTCAAACCGAATATTCTTGCGCTCAATTTTAAATTTGACATCTTATGAGCTGCGTTTTGGGAGACAGCCCAAGGTTACTCATCTTCGAGTTTTTGGCTGTCGCTGCTTTATCCTAAAACGTGGTAACTTGGATAAATTTGAGTCGCGATCTTCTGACGGGATCTTTTTGGGTTACACAACTCATGGTCACTCTTATCGTGTTTATAACTTGGAAACTAACACTGTCATCGAGTCATGTGATGTGACTTTTGATGAATCAACCCCCTCTGTTAGTTCTGCTTTTGAACAGGCAAATGAACACGACATGGAACAGACCTTATTCGAAGACGAAGATCCCGGAAGATTCGAGGATGAACCCCTACTACCCTCGACATCAACCCCCGAAGCTGATCCCGCTTCAACTACTTCGGCACGAGGTCCCGAAGCGACTACCTCAACATCGGTCATCTTGGACCACTCCAACGCACAAGTTGAGGGGGAGACTGCATCCCGCCGCGAGGCTCCACATCATGTTCAAAGGATGCACCCTCCCGAGCAGATCATTGGTGAGCTTGATCAAAGGGTAACACGTTCTCATGCCCATTTTACTAATGCTGCTTTTGTTGCTTCTTTCGAGCCTTTAGATGTTAGTCATGCACTTTCTGATTCTAGTTGGATCAATGCCATGCATGAGGAAGTTGAAAATTTTGAGAGAAACCAAGTCTGGACTTTAGTTGATCCTCCACCAAATGTTCATTTCATTGGAACAAAATGGATTTTCAAAAATAAACAAGGGGAGGATGGGACTATAGTTAAGAACAAAGCTAGACTTGTAGCTCAGGGCTTTTCTCAACTAGAAGGGATTGATTTTACTGAAACTTTTGCACCTGTTGCTCGCCTTGAGGCCATTAGGATTTTGCTTGCCTTTGCGACATCCCGGGGATTCAAACTCTATCAAATGGATGTCAAAAGTGCTTTTCTTAATGGCTTCATAGGTGAAGATGTTTATGTAAAACAACCCCCTGGTTTTGAAAACCCCAAGTACCCACATAAAGTCCTTAAACTTCATAAGGCTCTTTATGGACTCAAGCAGGCCCCTCGGGCTTGGTATGATAGACTTAAGTCTTTTCTGCTTGAGCGAGGGTATTTGATGGGCTCTGTTGATAAAACATTGTTTACTCTCAAGCATGGCAAAGATTTCCTCCTGGTGCAGATTTATGTGGATGATATCATCTTTGGTGGCTCTTCTCATGCTTTGGTTGCCGAGTTTGCAGATACCATGAGCAGGGAGTTTGAAATGTCGATGATGGGTGAACTCACCTTTTTCCTTGGTTTGCAAATCAAGCAAAGCAAACAAGGTACTTTTGTCCACCAGACAAAGTACACCAAGGACCTGCTCAAGAAGTTTGACATGTCCGATGCGAAGCCCCTCGCCACTCCAATGGCTACATCTGTAGCATTGGACCCTGACGAAGATGGAGAAGCCATAGATCAGAAGGAGTTCCGGAGCATGATTGGCTCCCTCCTCTACTTGACTGCCACGAGGCCGGACATACACTTCGCAGTGTGTCTGTGCGCTCGTTTTCAGGCTTCACCACGAGCTTCGCACCGCCAAGCGGTAAAGCGCATTCTAAGGTATCTCAAACACACCCTTGAATTTGGCTTATGGTATTCAGCGTCTTCATCTTTATGTCTTCGAGGTTATTTCGATGCGGATTTTGCTGGGTGTAGAATTGATAGGAAGAGTACCTCTGGTACTTGTCATTTTCTGGGTACTTCACTGGTTTGCTGGTCTTCCCGCAAACATTCTAGTGTTGCACAATCGACGGCTGAGGCCGAATATGTTGCTGCAGCTAGGTGTTGTTCTCAGATTTTGTGGATGGTTTCCACTTTGCGGGATTTCGGGTTAGATTATAAGAGTGTTCCACTTTTCTGTGATAACACTAGTGCTATTTGTATTGCAAACAACCCGGTTCAGCACTCCAGAACCAAACACATTGATGTGCGGTATCATTTTCTCAGAGATCACAATGAGAAGGGTGATATTGAACTTCAATATGTTGATACCCAACACCAGCTTGCCGACATTTTTACAAAACCCCTTGATGCTTCTCGATTTGCTTACTTGCGTGGGGAACTTGGCATTTGTCACCCTTACGGCATTTTGTGAGGGGGAGCTGTTTTAGATGGATGTGCTTTTGCTAATTGTGCTGAAATTGCATTTACATCTTTTGCACTTATATGTCTGCTTTTAACTCATGAAATCGTGTCAGCTCAGCTCTTTTTAATTTATCTGAAACATTCATGTGCATGATGTTTTATTTTCAAAATCAAATCGTGCTCACTGCTTAGTCTTGAATCTAGCATGTTTAGGCAGGACTGCTTTAGCTATCTTTTATCTGCTTGATAGCAAGACACATTTCTTTGGATGCTAAAAAATTGCAACTTGAAAAATTGTTCTCAATTTTCATGGATATTCATAAAGTACCAAACAATTGGTTCACTTGGTTAAAATCAAAAATTCCATGATTTGCATTCTTTAAGTTAAAAGATCCAGGTGGGTTTGTTTGTCGCACTACCCTATTCTAGACTGCTTACCATTGCACATTGGTCTGAACTGGAATAGCGTAGTGTATGCCAAAATCTATGCCTTAAGCTTCTTATGGCTTTCATGCCTAGGCTTGGCCGGATTGGAAAGTATAAGGTGGACAAACAAATAACCCCTGGCACTAAGAGAAGAACAACAAAATTCATCAATTATCAAGTTTGCTTTTCAAGCTCCATTTGAACTGGACTTGTCTGTCTAGAGTAGAAATTGACTAGCTTTGCGCAGTCCTTGCTCTTACTTGTCTAGTTTCCTTGAGTAAGTGGTGATGCTTTTGTTTAAAAAATGATCAAATCACATGCTTCATCATGCTTTTAGAGAATATTAATTTGAGCTGAGCCCATGATCATTGGTGTTACTGTTGGCATATTTTTGCTTCATATGTCTTTGCCATTCTGCTCAATTCGAAGCTTTGCATTTTTTTCATGATCCTTGATGCTTGCATTGCCAAAGGGGGAGAAATTCCTTGTTCTCTGCCGCAAGGAGTATAATTTCCAAAGGGTGAGAAAATTTGACATAAAGGGGGAGAAGGTTATGTATTGCCAAACGGAAAATTTAACTCAGGGGGAGTTTTTATTGCCGAAGGGGCTTTTCACTCTTGTGAGAAAGGGGGAGGAAAATTCTGTTGTCAAGTGACATGATTTGGCTCTTTTCTGAGTTTTTATGGTCACTTGTGTGCTGAAAGTTTTTTAAATTTTCTTGAACTTGGATTTGGTTGTCAATGCACTCATCAAGGGGGAGATTGAGAAACCAAGGGTTGGTTTCGGTGTTTTTGTGATGAGTGATTGACAGACTTTTTACCTCTGTTCGAAGGGGTACCTCCGAAGGGTGTTCGGAGGTGGTTTCACCGAAGGGTGTTCGGTGTTTGCTTGCTGCAGCTGTTGCAGCGGAGTGTGCCTGTCGGAGGGGTCCGACAGTACACGATGACTGGGTTCGTACCAAAGGCTTCGGTACTTTGGGCGGTTCACCGGAGTGTGTGCCGGAGGTTGCTAACCCGGAGAGGTCTCCGGAGTACTGGATACACTTGTCTGTTTTTCTCTGGTGCGCAGGGACTGCGGAGGCGACGGACAAGGTTCGCAGCAGGTGAACCTGGGTCAAGCGGGAGGCTTGATGCCAGGGGAGCGGGGAGCTCTGTCACGGTGGCTGCGAAGGTGGTCCGGGTCGGTCCTCGGGTCGAGGCGCGCTAGGTGAAGGCAGAGAGTGCGGAGCGTGGCTCCGGCTGAAGGTACACCGAGACAAAGTCCTCGGAGGTGAGGCACTTCGAAGGTACTCCGGAAGGAGTGACTTCGGAGTTGGATGGATCAAGTCCTCTGCGGAGGCAAGGAATTCGAAGTGTGCTCCGGAGGGAGACATTCGAAGGTAACGACGAAGGTCTCAGAAGTCGAGGCGCATCGAAGGCATGGTCCGGGTGAGGCTCGTCGAGGAGTGTGCTCGGGGAGAGGCACTGCGACGAAGGGCTCATGGAATGCTTCATGCAGAGGCCTTGGACGAAGGAGGGACTTCGAAGGGTGGTACTCCGAAGGTGGGGCTTCGGAGGGAGGAAGGCTTCGGAGCGAGGCTAGCTCCGGAGTAAGGTTGACTTGAGGTGCTTCGGCCTGCATGGCTTCGGTACACGGACCGACGGAGTTCGAGCTGGGAGTAGCTGCGAAGCCGTGGTGGTCCACTCCGGAGGTGTTGGTGCGAAGGCCCAAGAGCTTTGACGGCTTCGGCTCAAAACCGTCAGTGTATCGGAGACTAACTTCGGTAGAGCGAAGGCCATCTGGCTTCAGGCTTCTCACCGAAGCTACCGCACCCTCGCGTGCGAAGGGAGGATTCCAGAAGGTCAAAGACTGCAAAGGCTGACACTGTCTGTTCTGTAAAAGGCTGACACTGTCCCCTCTGCAAAGCTGACAGAGAAGCCTCCAGAATAAAGGTGGACTACCTTTTGTACCCCTTAGTTCTGTAGAGTCAAAATCAATGTAAACCCTAGGGGTAGTGTAGTCATTTCCTTTGGGTGAACTGTGGGCTATAAATATGGGGGCTTGGTAGGTAACATTTAACACTTTGAGCATTTTCTGTTGAGCTCCTGTAGCCACACACTTCGTTGTATTTCATCCAGAGTTCAATCTATTTTGTGTTCCTTGTTCAAGCGGCGAAGCCCTGTTTCCTGTGCTTTTTGCTTGAGCTCGCGTTACATACCTCGCCTGTTGTAGTGCACCGAAGCCTGTTGAGGCGAAGGTTGTTTTTGTGCGAAGTGTGTTTTGTCAGTGTGCGTTCGCTCTGTGTAACAGGAGGCGTGACCTCGCTGCTTACTAGCGTAGCCCTGACCGAGGCCCGTTTTGCTTCTTGTGTCGAAGCCCTTAGTGTAGTCCTTCTGTGTGCGTGTAGACCTTCGTGTACGAAGCCCAGCACCAGTTGCTGCTGCCAAGTACTTGGTCGAAGTCCTAGAGGAGTGTCCACTCTTGCGAAGGGTGAAGTGCGAAGCCTGCTCGAAGCACCCTGTGTGCGGAGCCTGCACTGACTTAGCAGAGTAGATTTTCGAGGGTTGTAAGTGGAGCGAAGTCTTCTTGGCTTCGAACTTTTGTTCCTCCGAAGCCTGTGTTCGAAGGTGTCTAAGTACCTCCGAACCAGACCTTCGAAGGTAGTGTTCGAAACCTGTTCCGCGGAAGGCAGAACTGAAACCGAAGGCTAGTTTTTAGCCCAAAATTTTAAAAGCTCCCATTCACCCCCCCTCTGGTCGCCGTTTCCGGTCCAACACTCCCTGATGGGGGCGCTAGGGGGGACCTCCCCTATGTCTTCGTGGTCCAGGAGGTAGGCTTCGAAAGCCGCCGCTGTCTGACCGTCGGAGTCCTCTGCCTCTTCGGAGGCTGAGCTATGCGCGCCCGGCGACGAAGTAGACGAGGCAGGCGCCAACTGCGAAGGGTGCTTCGCTATCTTCTTCTTCCAGGGCGCCTGCTTGCCGGTCTTCTTGGAGGGCTCGGCAGCGGCTTTCCTTTTGCGAACAACCGCTCCGATAGGGGCGAAGTCAGGAAGATTCGGGGGCTCCATTTCGAGAGCTCTCCACACTCTGTTGGATCACTCCCAGCTCCCCACCAGCTCTAACCTTCTTTGCCTCTCGGCCACCGAAGGGGCCCCGAGAACTCGTTCGGTGGCCCGAACTATGTCCTCCGGAGCCAATGCCAGAGGCGCCGCTGAAAGAAAAAGGTATGAAAGTATGAATATAATTGATTTCTTCATCTAATATGATGCTGCAGGGAGTAAGTTTTACCTAAGTTTTGGAGGTCCCCCTCCGAAGCCTGTGGGAGCACGATCGGCCAGTTGGCTCCGAGGGGAGGGATCCGAAGGGCGATGAACTCCTCGGCCAGGTCGCGCATGCTCATGCGACGAGCCACCGAAGTGAGCAACCCTAGCCTTGTCGAGAGCAGGCTAGGGTTCGGAGAGATGTCCGTCTCCTTCTGGAACCAGATCTCTTGGAGAGGACCAGCGAGGGGGGAGTCCTCTCCGACTTCGGCGTAAAACCACCGAAGTATCCAGTTTGTGTACCACCTGTCGTTTATGGCTTTGGCAGGGAAATGAAGAGCGTGCTCTCTCCGTAGCTGAAAGTTGACGCTGCCGAAGGCTATAGTCACCTTGGAGTCCCCAGGTCCGTCTTGGGGCTTCGGTTGGCATATAGCTTCGTGGGTTGCGGCGAAGATCTCGGAGCGTCCTTCGCATCCCTCTGCCCGGAGCGCCCACTCGAAGATGGCCAAACGCGCGATGGCGTTGGGAGATAGTTGGGGCAGAGTTATGTGGAACAAGTCCAATATCTCTGCCAAGAAATCCACGGCTGGCAGTCCCAGACCTGCTTCGAAGAATGCTTCGAAGACCACCACCTCCCCGCTTCTCGGTCTTGGAGTCGATTCTGTCCCGGGGACTCTAGTCCTCAGTCCAGCGCCCAGCTTTCCGTCCACTGCTTCTTCAATGGATTCGGCGGTGCTCGCGGATTGGCCGATAATGAAGCTCTGGGCAATCTTCTTCTTGGAGGGCGGACGGAGCGCCCGAGGATTCTTGGGCCAAGCTCCGCTCGAGGTCCCCGCCATTGCCGCTACTGCCGAGGCAGCCCACGCCTGCCTCTGCGCTAGGGTGTTGGCCGCTGCTGGAGTGGTGTGGCTAGTTCTCGCCATTGCGCTCAAGTGCTCAAGAGGTTGGAAGATTGGGGAAAGGTGAATCAAGAATAATGGGTGCGGTAAAAAATTTCGGTTAATCCCTGTCTCTCCTTTTTATAACCGCATGACCAGTACTACTCTTCGATTGATTTCACATTGCAGGTTCAGCTTCTGTCACCGACAAGTGGGTCCGGTAATTGAAACGGTGTGCAACCGCTGTAAAAATCGACCGTTACCTTTTTTGCAGAGGGTAACGGCTACTTGCGCTGTAACGGCTACATCTAACGGCGCTCCACGACGTTCGCACTCCGAAACCGTTCCCTTTCCAACGTGCGTTCCCACTGCATCAAGAACCCGAAGGGGGAGGTTCAAACGCGTTGGGCTCGAAGTCTTCGGCTAAGTCGCAGCATCCCCAAATCCTCTTTAAGCCTCAGAAAATAGAAATGTTCTTTCCGTATACTGCCTTCTTTCTAAACAGGTTAACTACAGAAAGGCGTATTCGAGGGGCTACTGTTGGGGAAATTACTCCATTCCCAGGGCTTAAAGATTAATCCTTCAAAGGCTGAGGAAGACTCCGAAGCTGGTGAGCTGTTGTTCGAAGCATGCGTCATCACGCCGAAGGGTGCAATGGTGCGAAGCCTTGGAGAACCCTCCGAATGGAAGATGGAGGCCTCGAAGACAAAGGACATGATTGATTGGATGTCCAGCTTATCCATCTACCTTATAGTACTTTACCGTATATAACCTTGTTTACGGTACCGAATAGTTTCCACTATGTTGGTTGTAATCTAGGGGTAAATAGGTCTTTTCCTTATGTTTTTCCCCTATAAATACCCCCCTTTGTACCTTGTAAAGGGGATCCAGAACAAGTTATTCATCCACACTTATTCGGACCACTTGAGCTATTATCCATTTCGGAGGCTCAAAGTAGTCCTAAAACACAAACTCCCTGTTTGTTCGTTCTTGATTTCAGAGAACCTGTTGGCATAACATTTGCGCCAACACGGTGCAATTGGCAAGTACCTTACATACATAGTCAATGCATGACTCTCTATCATTCTCGATGGTTGTCATTGCTAAGAGTTCTGGGTCAAGAAATTTGAATGGTCACTTCTTGCATTCTTTCCACATTAGACTACAGATATAAAAGAGTAATTAATACCATATAATTATGTTTCAACTTTAATTGAAAGACTAGGTTAATTGATTTACAATGTCCAACACCACAACAAGCTGGTGTCGAGAGCATCTAGGTTGAAAAGATCGTATAGATTATCGAAGCAAAGAAAAAAATAGTTGTCATTGGTCTAGAAATTATATTGCTTGTAAAATATTATAGTAACTGAAAAATTATTGTTGTTGCAGCCATTTGGGTAGAATGAATGAAGGTCCATTAAGGCTTATCTAGTCTTCCTTAGATGATCTTGAGGAAGCAGAGCCTTGCTGGTTTGGTAATTAGGGTATGCCTGAGTCCATTCTACCACCACATTAGGATTCACAACATTTTTAGACTTGTTGATGGTGGTCTTCTTTGTTTTTGTCTTTGTGATCGTTGGCTTCTTAGGCAGTGGCACAACGATAGCACTTTTACCTTGCTCGACAAGTGTAGGACATTGAGCAGCAGGCATAGAAAGAGGTTGAGCACAAGTCTGGCTTGTAGTAGTCTTGGCATCGATGAAATATCCACTTGGTTCCATTGTACCCTTGTTAGATGTGCATAATGCAGAGTGATGATTTCATCATTTGGAGGAATAGGCAATGTGATGTCTTCTGCATTAGTGTGCACAAAATCGATAGACACCACTTCACATCCCTCCATTATCGGCACATTGTGCATCTCATACTGATATGGGTAGACCACACCCCTTGCCACCTCAATTTGATATCCCATAGGCTTTATGATAAGCTTATACATGGTTGGTTCAATTAGACGATCAATCGTGTTATCCAAACTGTTGTAATATTATGGGGTCACTTCTAATCATTGTTGCTTGACCTCTCTTGATGCACAATTGTTCTTTCTAATACAAACGAAGCTATCCAATGTCGCTTGATCTAGAAGGATGATACTCTATAGAGCTAAGCTTCTTGTGATATCTACATATAGATCCTTCTTGATTTTTGTAGAGAGCTCTTCCACATTGATTCGACTAAACCTTATTCACTTCTTGTACATGTCAGTATTGTCCGAGAAACCATGCTTTTAGCCTTGTGAGCTAGAGACACCTTGCACGTGACTAGGGTGCTCTAGATTACCAAGAGCATTTGTTAGCTCATCCTGCTCCCACATGGCAGTGAATGATCCTTGTGACACTTGCACAACCACATCTATGACCTTCTGAGACATTGGTGTTGCTTCTCTCGAGGTCCATGTTACTTCTCCATTCTATGTTAGTCTCTTCGGGGCCCTTCGAAATGATTGTGCTCTGCCGGAAAAATATTGCCATAGATTTTATTTGCCATCATTAGCCATCTCGATATCTTTGACCAACCACTTATCTTTCATCCCCACGTAACCAGTTATGCCAAGGTTGTGGGGTAGCTTATTCCTATCCTAGAGCTCTTTCTTAGCAGAACTTTCTGCCTTGAACTCAACTGAGCACTTCATGTTCATAAATTGGTCTCAGTCCTCCTTTTTGGAGTACGGGTATTTTGTGAAGGGTTCGAGGTCTTTGGCAACAAAGTTTGATACAATGTTGTTTTTATGAGATCTTCATAGCTTGTATATCATCTTTATCGTAGTCCTTAAAGATGTTGCCTTTGTTTTCTCGTGAAACTTGAGGAAATTTTGATCTCGCCGTTAAAGAGCGTAGTCTTATGCTCTTTATTGAGATCGTCAAACTTCCTTAGTATCAATGGGACCCTATCTCGTGCAATAAGTCCTGCAAGATTCCTCAACCGTTGCAAGGTCACTTTATCTATTAGCAGACCATCACTCTTGACTGTCTTGATGGTTATCTTGTTTGTTGGCAACATTGCTTGTGTCCTTGGCTTCTTGATAGTTAGCTCGACCTTGTCGGTAGAGCTATAAGATCCGGCAGAGGATTTGGTAAACATCGAAACATTAAAATAAAGTACACTTTAATGTTTCATTATAAAAAATGTATGATCGTACGATGCTAGACTTTGGGCACTAATAAACAAGTATAGGTCCTAAATCCCATTCAGGGATGGGCGGCCTGTGTAGCTGGGCTCATGGTCTCGTACGGTTCTAGAGAGAATTTTGACAGTATTTCCCCGTTGTTCTCCAAATACATATATCATCTTGGAGTTAAGAGGGTTGTGTATCCGAAGAACAATAGGGAGACACCACCGAAACTCTCTCTAGAACTGTACGAGACCATGTGGTCTATCTGCATGGGCCACACATCCCTAGACTGTCCAAAGTGTGTGGACAATTCGGGAGCATCTTTTTATAAATATGATCAGTTGCCCAATCATATTTATAATCCAATACTCTCAAACGGGAAACGACATAATCGATTGTGCGACTCTAATTTATGACTTATCATCGGTAATGGGTAGTAGTTATCACCCATCACTGATGACTTATTATCAGTGATGAGTGGTAGTTATCACCCGCTAGTGATATTAACGTTTCAATCAGCACAACACTTATGCGGTTACCTATAAAAGTGACCGCACAAATATTGTGATGACTGTTCAACAATGTCATGGACCAGTTTGTGTGGAATGAAGCATGGTCCGACGCTTTCACACACCGATAAATACGTCGAGCTAGCCAACATCCACCACAAGCCTCAATGGATAAGAAAGAAGAGAAGTAGGAAAAGAAAAAAGAGAAAATCAAGCATTTGATGTTCTGAAGTTGAGATGCATGTAGCTATGATATTTAAAAGGGCTGCACTAATGGCAATTAATGGTGGCATCTACTTATGTCCACTAACTACTGACAGTTATGGGTTTGGCCAAATTACCAGTGATGGGCGGTACGCAATACTCGTCACTGTTGCTACATCATTAGTGACATGCAAGCAATACCACCCATCACTAATGACGAGTAGTGATGGGTGATACTTGTTTCCCGTCACTAATGACAAGTATTGTGTGCCCCCATCACTAACGGGTGTGTCGCTCGGTGTTTGAGGTTCTTAAATACTTGTCATCAATGACAGTTATCACTAAAATGACGTCACTAATTGTGGCTTTAGGATTGTGGGCAATTTAGTGACGCGTGTAAAATAATGTGGCACTAAAGGTCACATCCTCTGACGACGGATGATATTGCGACCTGTCATTAATGAGGGTGTCCTTTTTTAATAACAAGAGACAACATAACTCATCACTATAGGAGGCAACATTCAGTGATGGATCGTACCGTAACACGTCACTAATAGGTGTGCCACATTTTTAGTGACGGAACAGACTTTGATCCGTTACTAATAATACAGTATTACTAACATGCGTAAAACAGTTCGTTACTATAAATGTATTACTAAAAACTGTTTCGGTTGTAGTCCGAGATGAATTTAGAATATTTTTTGTATTTTACTCCTTGGACAAATGGCATTGGCTGTCAAGGCGGGCAGGCTGCGTGGATCAAGAATCATATTCCAGTTAAACAGCTAAGACTTTCGAAGTGCAACCGGGAAAGCATCGATTCGATCGAAAGGCAGCTAGCCGGCGACGCCATTGACGGGATAGCAGCACAACGTGAAAAGCTAGTGCCGGCACATGCACTGACTCATGCATCGATCTGACCTCGACGTAGCTTGAGCCTACGCCGGAAAGCAAGGCACCCTACAGCTTGTCATGAGCATCGTTGATTCGTCGCCGATCAGTTCAGTTCATCACGGCTACAAATATAGGTCGTCTCCAGGCTGACCTCCATCCACAGCTGACACAAGCAAGAACAGCACAAGAAACCGAGCAAGATTTGTGGATTTGTGGCAATGGCGAGCGGCTGCTCTTGTGATGGTGTGATAGGGCTTGTCGCCTGCTTCACTCTCCTGCATGGCGTCATCATCGCCGCTGGCGCGACGCAGTACAAGGTCGGCGACGGCGGCGGCTGGGGCGTGCCTGACGCCAGCGCTGAGTCGTACAACAGCTGGGCCGAGAAGACCAGCTTCCAGATCGGCGACGAGCTTTGTCCGTAGCAGCAATTCTCTCATCCAAGCTGCCGCTTTTACGATTCGTTCTGGATGTGATGTGTCGATGTTTTTATTTGTTTTTGCTTGAAAAATGTGCGCTTTTTTGTGCGTGTGCAGTGTTCGTGTACCCCAAGGACAGTGACTCGGTGCTGCTGGTGGAGCCGGCCGACTACAACTCGTGCAACACGGCGTCGTACGACAAGAAGTTCGACGATGGCAGCACAGCCTTCACGCTCGACCGCGCCGGCGCTTTCTTCTTCATCAGCGGCGTCGACGCCAACTGCCGTGCCAACGAGAAGCTCATCGTCATGGTCGCCGCCGCCGCGGGTACCACCCCGCCACCATCGTCGTCGTCGCCATCGTCTCCCTCGAGTGGCGGCGCGCCCGGAGCGCAGACTCCGCCAGATGCGAGGGGAAGGAACTCGACTGCAGCCGGCGGCGGTGCAACGAGTGGCACTGGCCTCACCGTGGCAGCTGGACTCGCCGGCTCGGTGATGGCCTCCATTGCCTATGCCGCCGTGCTTGCTATCTGAATTACTCAATCCCAGACTTCGCAGCACAAAACGGTGCTCTTTTGTGGCTTCAAAAGTTCAAATTGTTTTCAGTTTGTTTGTCGAAAAGGCCATGTATCTCTTCTTTTTCCTGTCTTTTTGAGGAATCTTTATCTCCAATAAGATGAACTACATGCAACGATTCTTCTTTTTCCTGTCTTTTTTAGGGATACTTTAGCTTCAGTAAGATGGACTACATGCAACGAGTCGGCTGGAGATTTAAGAATTTACCATAAAAATTTAATGGCCAAACGTCACATCCAAATTCTGTCGCATTCAACATGTCGCAAGTGCCTTTCTACATTGTACTCGACCGAAACCACCATCACATATGCAGGGAGCAAAAAATTGTGGCAATATACTTTGGCACAAAACCCTAAAATAATCCAGCCACATTATAAGGAACCACAAAGGATTAAGAGTTTGTTAAGCACGAACTGGAATTTTCCTTAGCCAAAACAGAGATCAAATTAACTGACAGTCCAAAATTCAGAACATGGCGAAACTAAATCTCTTCAGACTTTGGAGCTATATAAGTTTATAAGACTCCAAAAAGATTCCATGACGACAATACATCCTACAGCCTCCTCCCTCTTCTACCACCCTTTCGGCGAGTGCTGTCAGTGGGAACTGGGGTCACATCCTCTGCACAAGAAACATATATACAATTACCACAATGCTAAGGAGGATTACACTATTATGAACCAAAACATAAATAATGTCCACATAGATGAAACAAACATATCTGTATTCTAAAGTTTTACAGAAACAGTTAATTTACCAATGCGGCCAATCTTCATGCCAGATCGAGCAAGAGCCCTGAGAGCAGACTGAGCACCGGGTCCAGGAGTCTTTGTCTTGTTGCCTCCAGTTGCACGGAGCTTAATGTGCAAAGCAGTTATACCAAGCTCCTGGAAATTTAAGGAAACTATATTAGTTCAAACTTTGTGGAATGAATAATCACCCAAAGATCAGTCCAATGAAGCAATAAGGTTTGGAATCAAACCTTGCAACGCTGTGCAACATCTTGAGAAGCAAGCATAGCTGCATATGGCGACGACTCGTCACGATCAGCTTTGACTTTCATGCCACCTGCAAGAATTCAGGGGGCAATCAAATTAATTCTTTACCAAATTGCCGCTACAGAACAAACATAAATAATCATACAGATCATACCAGTAATGCGAACAAGTGTTTCCCTTCCAGACAAGTCAGTGACATGCTGCAAACAGTGGAAAACACTGCTAAGAAACTTAACTCGTGGTTAGACTGAAGACACCAGAGGCAAAAACTGTACTTACAATGAATGTGTCATTGAAGGATGCAAAGATATGAGCAACTCCGAACACATACTCTCCTTCACGAACAGTGGGTCCAAGAGTGACATTATCCTCCTTGGGCTCTCTGGTCTTCCTCTTCGACTGGCACAATGGGTCATTGTTAGCCATGAAGTGAGAATAAACCAACATCTACACAATAATTACATTTCTACACGACAAGTTGTGTCAAAACTAATTTCAATTCATTAGCTGCCATGAATGTAGTGGGAACGAATGCATCAGCGGAAAACTGGACATAATACTGATCCAACCAACGAACTAACAAATATTACTGCCGCAGCCCCTGCCCATGCAGAAATCTCATCAAGTAAACGCTGAGAAGACTCCGGTTATTCTGCATCATTTAGTTCACCACGAACGCACATAGCAGACTCAACTCAACAAAAAAATCAGATCTTTCTATGTGTGAATTGTGAATCGAACACCGACATCTATCAGGTGACCGGGTTACACTCCACCCAAAATTATAACTCCAACTCAGTCAAACACCCTTGAAAATAATTCCCTTAAGTCCATCACATCCCAGAATTGGCACTAACCTGTAACCTCCCTAAGAGATCAAACGCCCAAACACCAACTTGCAGTTCTACAGAACCAAATAGCAGACTTGCATCTAATTCATATCAAAACACGGCGCGCGCATCCGGCACCATACTACTCATATAACACGCCATATTGCTAAAACTAACCTAGCATCAGAGATGCAAACCCAGCCACGAATTTGACAAAATATAGCAAAACATGGGGCTTTACCATGGTGGGACGCGGTGGCGGAGATCAAGGCGAGCGCTGGCTTCCTCGCGCTGCTGCTTGAGATCACCCGCTCGCCGCCGCCGGAAGCACGTTGAGAAGAGAAAAAGGAAGAGCCGCGATGTTTTATATGTATGCGGCAGCTAGGGTTTCTGCAGGTGGGACCCATATATCAAGGGCTAGGATGTTATGGCGGCAACAATTGACGGCCCCGATTAGCCGGCCTAGCCACATAAAGGCATAATATTGATGGACCTAGATCGAGGCCATAACTATTTATGGGCCGGATGTGCGGCCCATCCATACGAAGCCCACCTCGTGCCATAAATATTTATGGTGATATGTTATTAGTGATGTGATAAAGGTGACAGGTACGATGTCTATTATTAATGACTGTTATGACCTGTCACTAATAGTGACAGCGAGTTGATTTTTTGGTCATTGGTAGAACAACACAAGAAGTACGCGAAATAACCAAAGTTAATTCATCAGTTATGCAAAAATGTGATTGCAATTTATGTGTGAACCGATGGAGTCAAAGAGATGAGAAAACTCTAATCGGGTGGATCCCTCCAAGTGCTAACAGCCGAAGAAATTTCAGGCTAAAAAAATGCAAATCACAAATAAAGAAATTCTGGTTATGCATTCCTCGTAGCTACAATAATCATTGTGATTTTAGATAAGCAGCCAAAGCAAAACCGCATCATACAAGTGGCGTGTAGCCGGGAAAAATGGTGGAAAGCCCGAGGAGCAAGCAGAAAATCTCGTTAGCAATTTGATGCACAGGCCGCTCAATCACTACGCAAATAAAAACAATCGATGATGAACAAAATTGTCAGCGGAGCACCTAGGAGAAAAAAAATTGATCCAAATTTTTGATTGGTAAAGTATTTTTTAAAATGGGTGAATTGATATGGGAACCCTTTTATAGACTGTCGAAATACAAGAAATTTCTATAAAACCCTTGGGGTATTTTTACTAAAGCAATTAAAAAACAGAAAATTCCTATAAAACCTGTTGACACAAGAGTGTGCCCCCGCACTTGGATCGGTTCCATGATCAAAAAGCGTGTGGATACTCAGGAACAAGCCTAAGCGTAACACAACACTGGCGTCGCGTTCCGACTACCCTTAACAGTGGCAAGGAAGGTGGAGTCGCCAGGTAATCAGATCACACGGAGAATAATCCAATTAGCCGAAATATATAGATAAAATAAATCAATCGACCGAACGGAACCTGATTGATACAGAGTATATCGTGCGAAGGATCACCGAAGAGAGCCTTCGGCGTCTGGTGCGAAGGGTGCGCCGAAGGTTGCCTTCGGCGTTCGGATCAATCTGGCCGAAGACAGACTCTGATCAGACCGTAACGTGAAATCACTCCAAACAGGGTTCAGTGCGAAACCTTTTGACACGATGAAGTCCAACACGGAGTGCTAGCGCGACGAGGCGACGAGGCCCATTGCGGAGCGTTCTGGCGAGACCCCGGTGCGAAGCGACCCCGATGCGAAGTAGCTCCGGCGCGCAAGACTTGTCTGAACCGACAACAGTGTGACAACTCCGGCACGGACGAACGAAGCAGGGACTCACCGAAGGGTGTTCTGTCAGCCTCCGAAACCAACTTCCTAGCTCCGAAAACCTTCGGCGAAGGTGGCTCTGGATGGGAAACCTGCAGCGGAGTTGAGATCAAGTGCCAATTTGGCCTGGAGACCAAATTACTAAGTGTTGCAGTAGATAAACGAAGGTAGCAATCTGTTACGTAGATTAACGGATGGTTCATAGGCGAGCCAACAAGGTGATTGCAATCTATTATGTAGATTAATGGATGATTCACATGCAAACCAACAAGGCTTACCACTGTTACAGCATGGCCAACGGAGGGCTTCTAGGCAAACCCACGAAGGTTGTACAGAAAAGTAAAGGAAAATAAAGTACGGTTCAAAGCTGGGGCTTTGTGGGTTGATTTATTGTGCGGGGTTTGATGAACCGGGCTCACCCATGTATTTATAGGGGCTAGTCTTCTTATCTCCAATTTTAATCTGATAAGATTCGTCCTAATCAAGCTTAGGGATAAAGCAACCAGAATCTGTATCAAATTCTACCTCCGAAACTGGCCCGAGGTGGGCCTTCGGCAGGCCCACCGAAGCCTGCTCCTTGGACCGAAGCTTCGGTAGAGCAGGCCTCCGAAGGGCCTTTGGGCAGAAGCCATCAGGCCGCTAACAGGCCTCATGCAGATGGGCCTTCGGCACTATAAGGCTTCGGCCTGTACCAGGACTTGTGTATTTTTGGCACAGATTACCAAAATTGATATTTTGACAATATTGACCATTAATGTCATTTTTTGCTATCAACAAAACCCTTAAGATATTTTTATAGATACAATTAAAAACAAACACTAGGCCCAAGGGGAAAAATGTAAAAACACCCATTCTATTTATTTTTCCCGATGCTTCGCTTGCATAGATTCCACGACTTCACATCAGGTACATCGATCTTCATGTCTATGGTTGATTTGGTTGATGGTTTTACGCCGAAACTACCAAAGCGCTTACCGCCCTTACACCGTGTACCCGGATTGGACCACCATGACCCCACAACTTTCTCAACCAGACAATTGCATGTCTGTGTACTTGAGTCACACGACTAACACCACAAACACTCACTTGTCGTCCTTGTGTCGTGTACCCGGAATGGACCACTATGATTACGTAGCTTCTCCAGCTCACTGATCGTTCGTCCGTATACCTGTCACACCAGTCAACACCATAAAATGTCCTCTTCCTCCGAAGTCCCCCTTCAAAGTGCCTCCCCTCGGAGAGCTTCCTTCATCATCTGTTCTCCGTTTACAATCACTCATCATTTGAGAGCGATGAGGCCCACAGTCTCCATCATGGCTCCTCAATCTCCCCCTTGATGAATGCATTGTCAACACTTCGTTCTTCACTTCGTTCACCTGTAACAAAATGTGGAAACACAGAAACAAAACACAAGAGAATAGAAAGAAAAATAGAAAAATTCAGTTTAATGACCAAAAGACAAACAAAAGCCAGAAAAGGTGACCAAACAAAAAATAAATTAACAAGGATTTCAAACAAAATCTCAAGTGAGTGTGTTTCCCAGAATCATCAACAAGGCAAAAGAGAATAAACTCCTCCTGAAAGAAATCTCTCCCCCTATGTCCTAAAATTTCTCCCTCTTGTTGACAATTGGACTCATCAAACAAGACTAAAAGCACTCAAAGAGACAAAAAAATCCACTCCCCCTTAAATACAGCCCCCCTCAAAATATATAATGAATGCAACTAGGGTGCAAAAGGGGTGTAAAATCAATCTTCTCATATATGATTAATAGCAATTACAAAATCAAGCAAGTATAGCAAGGGATATTAACACTACATGACAAGCTCAGGTGAACAATATCCAAACAAAATCATGAACAGACAATTTTCAGGTTTTGCAAATAAAAGAATCACCACTCAGACTAGCAAACTAAGTATAGCAAGACATGAAATGCAAAAGCTAGCAGATATCTACCCAGATGAGCATATATAAAAACATGGAGCTTCGGTAAACTTGTTATCCAATATTTTTAGCTTTTTGATTCCTTTTTCATTTTGATTTAGTGTCAGAGGTTATTTTCTTGTCAACCTTATACTAACCGACCAAGCTACGTCTAGATCAAAGAAAAACTATCAGAAGCTTAAAGCATTGGTCTTGGCATACACTATAGTGTCCCAGTTCAGACCAAAGTGCTATGGTAAGCAGTCTAGAACAAAAGTAGTGCGAAAAAGCAAACCCACCTTTATCTTTTCATTTTCAGCACAAAAGGCATGGATTTTTAAGTTTCAAGATTTTTGTCTTTTTTAGAGCATATTTTCCATGTAAAGCATATAGATGTCCAAGTTGTATGTTTGTATCCAATGAAAAGGACTTAGCCACCAAGCATGTAAATGATAGCAAAATCAATCAACCTACACATGCTAGTTACCAGACTGAGTAGTGACCATGTTTTAGATTTTAAAGCATAAAAGTCAAACTCATGACAGATATCAGATATATTTAAAAGAGCTAAAATAACATGATCATAGACAATAATCCAAAAACATATATAAGTAGGTGCATTTAAAAGCAGTTAATTATATAAAAAAAGCTTGTGTATGTGTGTGTATGTAATAAAGCATGAAATGGACACACTAAAATGCAAAAGAAAATAAGAGAAAGAAAAATCTCAAAAATATCCAACACAAAAAGGATAAACAAAACACAAAATCCCTTACCTCGATCATTACCTCCAAAAGTGATGTAGTCTTTGAGGCTCATGGGGTAGAGACTGGATAACGATCTGCAAGTCCATGATTCATATGCTCTCCAAGCCTCGATCCTGCAAAATCAAGGGTAAAAAGGACGAGCGAATGGCTAGGGTTAGCAAAAGAACTAAACCAGTGCAGATCCATCTACTCAAAAGTAGGGTAACCAAAAGGTGTAAAATGGTTAGAACCAGAAAAGACTCTAAACCACTTGTAGGAACACCAAAAGCAGTGAAACGCTTAGGACCAAAGTGTGACTCACTCTCAAAGCGCGGTCCATCAAACTGCTTAAAGCCACGGTCATAAGGTCCAAAGCCGTATCGAGAACGACCTGGAGCTCTGCTGGAACAATAACCACCCTCCTGGTAGAATAGCTCCTGCCTAACACTAGCCTTTCTAGCCCTCTCAACACGCTTCCTCCCGAAGAAAAACTCCTAAAGATGTCCATCTGTTGATAGCAAAAATGGCATTAATGGTCGAAATTGTCAAAATATCAATTTTTGGTAATTTGGGCCGAAAATATGCCCAACCTGGCACATGCCTGGTCAGATCGACCCAAGTCTGAAAACTAGAGATAGAATTGATTTCTGGCTGTTTTGATCTCTAATTAAATCTTAACCACTTTTCAGTCGAATCCTACTCAGAGTAGGTGTCAGGAAACCTGGGACCTGTAGCCCCTATAAATAAAGGGGTGAGGCCGATTCAAAGGGGATCATCCAACACAGATCAATACTTCAAAACCCTAGTTTTGAATCACACTTTTATTTCAATCTACCTTTCTTGCCCTATGATTAGACGTAATGTCCATCTTCGTGGGTTTGCGCTGAAATCCCTCCATGCATCACGTCGTAACCGTGGTAACCCTTGTTGATTTGCCCCTGAATCTCCCGTTTAATCCACGTAACAGATTTTTATCGTTTTCATCGGTTTTCTCTGCTACCATTTGATATTCAGCCTTTGGCCGAGTTACACTTGATCTCTTCCTATTTTGTAGATATATTACTCCCAAATACCTCGCCAAGGAGTTTGGGGGCAATCGGAGATCATCCACAAGGTCACTGGAGAAACCAACCAAATTGGATCTACGTCGTTTGTCCGACCGGCGGCAAACTCCCGGTCTGACCGGTGTGTGCCATGCCGGCCTGTCATCTTATTGTCAGCAACGAACGGTGTTTCCCTCCTACCACGTCGGTCTGACTGGCCCGTGCCAGGTATGACACGTTGTCGCCGGCACGCGAAGGTCTAACTGATGGGTTGTGTGCGATCCGACCGACCGTGCGCAATTATTCTCCGGTGCACACTCATTTGTTGGAGCACTCCAACCGTCGGATCAACCTCGGTCTAACTGGCCCCTTTAGGCCGGTCTGAGCGCCTTCTGTACTACGGTCAAAACGGCCCTGACTTGGCCGATTTAATTACTTTTTCTTCAGATCGGCTAATTAACCATTATTTCTGATAATAGTTTAATTGCCTGGCGACTCCGTTATTCCCCTTACCACTATTTAAGGGTTGTCGGACCACACGACATCAGCGTCTCACGACGTTTTATGGTTTATCCTTGAAATGGCTGCACGCTTTTGGTTCGTCGAACTGACGCCAATGTGTGGGCACGTTTTCATGTCAACACCATCTCTATGACAAAACTCACAATGATAGGTTGGCTTCTTGGGATGTAGTTGAAGGTTAGGCCCTTTGGGTTTAGTGGCCTTTGAAGGAATATCTTTGGCATTGGAGATTCTAGGTAAAGGATCAAGAGAAGTGTATTGATCTTTGGACTTAGGAATCCAGATAGAGTTCTTGGATGGAGCTTTAGGTGGAGTATCTATCTTGGATTTCTCTTCCTCAAGGGTAGTGGGAGAGGTAAAAATGGTCTTGCCCTTCTCACGACACTCAACTCTCTCAAAATCCAAACCTAAAGTTAAACCAACATTGTCAGCATACATCTTTTTCTTGGCCAAAAGTAAATCCATATCATTCCTTTACCTTCAGAGCATTTTTCAATCACGGAGAGAAGATACTCATTTTTAGACATGAGTTTCTGAGTTGGCCCTCTAGCAAAGCTGAGTTTATCCTGAAAGATAGTGTAGGTGGAACATTCTAGCGACACATCCTTCGAACTCCTAGCACTCTCCAATCTAGCCTATAACTCCTTAACATGCTTGCTTCTCAATTCAATATTTTCAGTAAGCAAGGGACAATTTAGACAAGCATATAAGGGAGAGGATCTAGACTCCTCTACAATGAGCTTATTCTCTGCAATCTCAAGTTGATTGATAACTTGAGCATGCACAGAACGTAGCTCAGCAAGCTCAGTCATGAGAACCAAATAGGACTCACACTTAGCATCATTTTACTTAGATCTAAACATGGCAAGTTTAGTAGAAGAATTTTCATGTCTAAGTCTAAGTTCTTTTAGTTCACGAACAACTTTCACAAGTAACATATCCTGTCTAACCAAAGCATCATTTAATACATCTGCTTTGACTGAAAGTTGGTCATAGGATAGAGTTACCTCAGTAGAGTCTAGCTCATTGTCACTGTCGTTGATGTTGTCGGCCACGAAGCAAAGGCCGATGAAGTCCTTCCCTTTCTTATCCTCCTCCTTCTACGATTCATCCTCTTCAGCGCTTGGCTCCTCGCTTCAAGACATGTTGATGTCGCTCAAGGCCACTATGAAGGCTATGGATGCCGCTTTGGCTGCTCTCTTGGCTATCTTATCTCGGTTCTTTTTGTGGAAGGTTTTTTTGTCTATTTTGTGGTGTGTGATCGAGGTAACTCTCATCTTTCTTTTTGAGCTTGGGGCGGTCAGCCTTAATATGAGAAGTATCACCGCACTCAAAACACCCATGAGAACCTCCTCTCCTCTCTGATCTTGTCTATCATTATAGAACCAGGTGAACTTCTTGACAACGAGAGCAAGCTCATCATCGTCCAAGGTGTCCACCTACTCTTGTGTGACAGAGACCAGAGAGGACAAGGCAAAACCTATAACAAAAGGAAAAGTGCCAAAAGAACCAGATGAATTACCTCTAGAGATGAGGTGCCACTACTAGAATCGGAAACTATTGCCATGGAGTGAGGCAAAGAGTTCTCATATCCTAGACGAGATACCTTGGAAATCTCAGTGGACTTGAGCTTAGCGAAGAGCACGCCGCAAGTCCACGTGTCATAACCTGCCGACTCCTTAATGCCAGAGATCTTCACCACCCATATTCTATGATCCATAGCATAAATAAGTTTGATCACTCTACCATGATCAAAATAAGCTAAAGTCCTTATGGACTGCAAGTTGCTAACAATGCAGTCAAAGCGCGCAAACATGGCATCTACCGATTCACCAGGGCCTTGCACAAACAGTTGATATTCTTGGTTATATGTGCTTTGGCGCCTAGCCTTAATCTGAGTAGAGCCCTCATGAAAAACAGATAGAGTGGACCAAATCTCATGAGCAGTACGCAAGTGCTCGATCTTATCGAACTCATTCCAACTCAGACTAGTGAACATTATATTCCTAGCCTTGTTGTTGTAATCATACTGCTCTTTCTCAGTCTGAGTGGTGCGAGTATCAGGAATCACATATTGGGAATCAACAATGTCTCAAATAGCACTTCCTCAACTTTGAAGATAAGCCTCCATGCGCACCTTCCAGTAAGAAAAATCACGTCCATCAAACAAAGGAATCTTATTGTGTCTATCCATGTTGCCTACGAATCACTAAATCGATTAAGGTTAACTAGTAAACTAATCGGCTCTGATAGCAATTGTAGGACCGAAATAGGCAACTAGAGGGGGTGAATAGGCGCCTCAACAAATTCTTTCGAATTGATGGTCTTTTCAAAATGCCGAACGCACCTCTAAAGGAAACATGTAGAAGCAAAATGATTTAAAACACAGATGACATTAGTGTTATCACTCTCTTGTCTGATATGATGTGAAATGACAGTTTGAGATATCACAAGCATTGTGAAAACAATCTAGCTTTCAAAAAGCAAACCAATGTCCTAAATAAAAAGACACCGACTCAATGCTCAAAGGCAAATTAAGACTTCTCACAGATCAAATGACAGATCAACAAGCATTTCAACAACCTCAAGGTAAACATAGTTCACAAGCAATTCAACAGATACTAATCAGATTGAAAATAAAACGTATCAACTGAACATGTACTCGTTTATCTGACAACATAACCATATCACTAAAAATTAGAATAGAACCAACAAATAAAATGGTGCATGCAGATCACAATGAGTCGTATGAAAAAAAATCAAAGCAGTGCACGTAGATCTAAGCATTCAAACTAGTATTCACAAAACAAATCACCGGCCAAAAACTATGTTCTGAAAACAGACACGTCAATCAAGAGAAGGAAATCATGGCAGCAGGATTTGTGGCACGTGTGCGAGAGCCACGCTCACCTATTTGCGCGTAACACAGTGAGAGGAGAGAGTCGTGTGAGCGCCAGGTACCCGGAGAACGTTGGGCGACAACAGAGGATCCAAACGTTGGCATAGCGAACAAAAACCAACAGGAAAACCAGCCCGACAGAAGCTACTAACAAAACTTGTGCAAGAAAAACAGGTACACGCAAGATGTTGAAAATCGATGCCCTGGTGTCTGCCTTGGGCCGAGTACCAAATGTGTGGATGGAGTGACTGTAGACCATCGGGCGTCAAGCAAGAAGCTGCCGAGTGCAGTTGCTGTGAGGCAGGTTGTGGCGCATCATACCTAGGCACTGGTGAATAGCTCCTGCCTAACACTAGCATTTCTAGTCCTCTCAACCCGCTTCCTCCTGAGGCAAAACTCCTCAAGATTCCTAGCTTCTTGGGATGTAGTTGAGGGTTAGGCTCTTTGGGTTTGGTGGCCTTTGAAGGAATATCTTTGGCATTGGAGGGTCTAGGTAATGGTTCAAGAGAAGTGTGCTGGTCTTTGGACTTAGGAATTCAGATGGACTTCTTGGATGGAGCTTTAGGTGGAGTATCCATCTTGGATTTCTCTTCCTCAAGAGTCGTTGGCAGAACATCGCAAGAAGTACACGAAATAACCAAAGCTAATTCACCGGTTGTGAAAAAATGTGATGCAGTTTATGTGTGAACCGAAGCGAGTCAGAGAGATGAGAAAACTCTGATTGGGTAGATCCCTCCAATTGCTAACAACGGCTGAAATTTCAGACTAAAAAATGCAAATCACAAATTAGAAATTATGGTATGCATTCCTCACAGCTATTGTAATCATCATGATTTTCGATGAACAACCAAAGCACAATCGTATCATGCAAGTGGCGTGCAGCCAAGAAAAATTGTGGCAAGCCTGAGGAGCAAGCAGAAATTCTTGGTAGAAATTTGATGCACAAGCCGATAAAAAAGCTTAATCGCTATGCAAAGAAAAACAATCGACGATGAACAAAATTGCCGACGGAGCACCCAGGAGAGAGAGAGTGAAAAAATTGACCCAAATTTTTGATTGATAAAGTAATTTCTGAAAGCTCAAAAGAAGGGGTTGTGCAAGGCATATATTCATCAAAAGTTATTTCACAAGTTTCTACTAACAGCTTGGTGTCTAGATTCCATACTCAAAAACCGCGAGAGTTCAAAGCATAACTAAGAAAAAAACACCATCTCAGTAGCAAGATTCAAATTTATCCAAATGTACCCCTTTCTTTAGCATAAGCACTTGTAGTCAAATGCTCGCAAGTGCCTCACTTTGTGTTGTCTACCAAACCGCAGCTCATATGAGGTCTTACTAAGGTAAGCTTAGAGAAATATGTGGTTAGCAATATAGCAAGTAGTGTTCATTACCTCAGCCCAAAAACGACGAGGAGTCCTATGCTCATCAAGCATCGTCCTAGACATTTCAACAAGCGTGCGGTTTTTCCGTTCCACAATGCCATTCTGTGGGGGAGAGTATAGTGAAGAAAATTGATGTTCAAGACCATGGTCACTATTGGACCAAAACAGGCGACTAGAGCGGGGTGAATGGTAGCTTATAAATTTTCTCTTCTGCTGAACAGACTCCGAACACAGGCTTCGCACGGGGTACAAGTTCAAAGTTCAGAAGACTTCCCTCGCACTCAGAAACCCCAAAATGCACTGAACGTTGCAAAGATTATGCAGGCTCCGCACACCGAGGTGCCTTTGAGCAGGCTACGCATAACTGTACTTCGCACAAGTACGTTTCCCTCAAAGTGCTCCGAATAGATACTCCGCACTAGTAAAAGGTACTAGGCTTCGCACTACGAAGTGCTCTAAATAGGAGAAAGCAAATTGGCTGCAAAGAGGACTTCGGCTATGAGAAGAGAAAAGACCTCAAATGCACACTTCACAAAGTGCTTCGCTAGTAATCAGTGAGGACTAACCTCCAATTTACATAGAGCGAACATACACCAAAATCACTCACAGAGATGGCACACATGTGAGACAAAACACTTCGTTGAGAAGAACGTAGACTAAGAACTCTAGTTTGCACAGAGCGAAAAGAAATGCAGAAAACTCAACTCAAACAGTGTGTAAAACATAGATACAAGTTCATGCAATTAATGGAAAACAGAATAGAAATTTCATTGCAAGAACAGGGAACATAAAACTCACAGATTCAGAGAACACTTCATGGCGGTTGGCCAAGGCTACAGGGAATACAGAAGGTTCTAAAAGTAGAGTACACAGTGTTACCCTAGACCTCAGCCGGCCTCTCCTTTTATAGGCACTACTCTGACCTGCAAATAGACTACAATACCCCTAGGGTTTACAACATTTTTGTCTCTGGTAGACACGGGGGTACAATTGGAGTCTATTTTATTGGAAGCTCCTTTTGTTAGCTTCGCGGAGCAGACACGATCAGCTTTTGCAAAGTGGAATCTTTCGGAGCCACCTTCGCACACGAAGTATGCAGAGGCTTCGGTGGCATGCTTTGAACCCGAAGGCCTTCGCTCCACCAAAATCAGTCTTCGATACATTGACGGTTTTGAGCTGAAGCCATCAAAGCCCTTGAGCCTTCGCACCATCACCTCCGGATTGGACCACCACGACTTCAAAGCTACTCCAAGTTCGAACTCCGCTAGTCCGTGTACCGAAGCCATGCATGGCCGAAGTACATCAAGTCATCCACACTCTGAAGCCCCACCTTCCGAAGTCCCTCCTTCGTCCAAGGCCTCCGCATGAAGCACTTCCACAAGCACTCCTTCATAGTGTATCTGCCCAGAGCACACTCCCAAAGAGCCTTACCTAGACCATGCCTTCGATGCACCTCGACTTCTGAGACCTTCGTTAGGTGACCCTTCGAGTGCCTCTATCTAGAGCGCACTTCGAAAGTCTTGCCTCATTGTAGAGGACTTTGTATCGAGGTACCTTTAGCCGAAGCCACCCTTCGTACTTTCTGCCTTCGCCTAGTGCACCTTGACCCGAGGACTGACCTCGACTCCACGTAGCCTTCGTGACCGAGCTCCCCGCTCGCCTGGCATCAAGCTCCCTGCTTGACCCAGGTTCACCTGTTGCAAACCGTCCTGTCGCCTCCGAAGTCATCTGCACACCACCAACAAGCAAATAAGTGTATCCGATACCCCAGAGATCTCTCCGGGTTAACACCCTCTGGTACACACTCCAATGTACCGTCCAAAATACCGAATCCTTCGGTACATTCTCCGAAATGTATTCTGCTATACCCCTCCGATAGACATACTCAGCTGCAGACTTGTACAACCATCAAGCACCGAACCCTTCGGTGAAACACCTCCGAACCCCTTTGGAGGGACCCCTTCGTCTAGAAGGAAACTTGTCAATCACTCATCATGGACTTGAAACCAAGGCACATCTCAACTTGGTTTCTCAGACACTACAAAAGTTGTTGAAATGAGAGTTCTTGAATTCAGATCCATTATCAGAATGAATGTCTTGCATCCGCCCAATGTTCTCATTCTTCAATCTTAGGACCAAATCATGAACATATTGAAATGCATCATCCTTAGATTCTAAGAAAAACACCCATGGGAAATGAGAAAATTCATCTAGGATCACTAGAACATACCACTTCCCACTGATCAATCGGACCCAGGCTAGACCAATAGTGTCCATATGAAGCAGCTCGCCCGGATGCGAAGTCATAACCTGAGTCATAGGAGTGTGGGAAACATCAACCATATTCCCATGGCGATAAAGATGACAAATAAGTTCCTTTTCCATTTTAAGCTTAGGCAATCTTTAGATAAGACCCTGTTGACACGAAAACGTGCCCCCGCACTTGGGTCAGTTCGACGATCCAAAAGTGTGCGGATACTTAGGGACAAGACTAAGTGTAACACAGCACCGACGTCGCGTTCCGACTACCCTTAGCTGTGGTAAGGGGGTGGAGTCGCTAGGTAATTAGATCACACAAAATAATCCAATTAGCTGAAATAAATATATTAAACAGAACAAATAAGCAAACCGAGCGGAGCTTGACTGATTCGAAGTATAGTGCGAAGGGTGTCGCCGAAGTGTACCTTCGGAGTCTGATGCGAAGTGTCCCGCCGAAGGGTACCTTCGGTGTTCAGACTGATCCGTCCGAAGATGAACTTCGAATGGATCTGGACACGAAAATCACCTCCGAACAGCGGGGTTCGGCGCGAAGTCTCCGATACAGTACGATACAGAATAACGACTTAGACGCAATGCGCGAGTGCTGCTTCATCCGGAGTGGAGTACGAGCATGTCGAAGCCTGTCGTGATGAAGCATGCTGGCGAAGTGTGTTGACATGCGGTCGAAGCAGGGATCTCACCGAAGGATGTTCTGGCAACCTCCGAAACCGATCTCTCAGCTCCGAATACCTCCGGCGGAGTAGCTCCGAGCGTAGGTAACTTGCAATAGAGAAGATTCGAAGTACCAATTCGGCCTGAGGACCGAATTTTGCTAAGTGTTGCACTAGTGGCGAAGGTAGCAATCTGTTACGCAGATTAGCAGATACTTCACAGGCGAAGTAACAAGGCGATAGCAATCTATTACGTAGATTAACGGATACTTCACAGGCGAAGTAACAAGGCGATAGCAATCTATTACGTAGATTAATAGATACTTCACAAGCGAAGTAACAACGATTACCACTGTTCCGAAGTGGCCGTCGGAGGGCTTCCAAGCAAACCCACGAAGAGTACAGAAAGGTAAAGATGAAGTAAATGTGATTCAAAGCTAGGGCTTTGTGGTTGATTTTGTTTGGGGGGCTTCTGAACCGGCTTCATCCCTGTACTTATAGGGGCTAGACTTCTAATCTCTAAGTCTAATCTGTTATGACTCGGCTGAATCACGCGTAGAGATAAACACTTAGCTAGAATTAGATCTAACTCTATCTCTGCCCGAAGTGGGCCTTTGGCCAAGACCGCCGAAGTCTGCTCCTCGGACCGAAGCTTCGACGGACTGGGCCTTCGAAGGCCTCCTGGCCGAAGGCTGTGGGCTGGCTGGAAGCTTTCGGAGCCCGTAGCCCAGTGGTCCTTCGGCCCTGTAGGGCTTCGGCCCAACCCGGGACATGTGCATTTTCGGCCCAAATTACCAAAATTGGTATTTTGACAATCTTAATCATTGATGCCATTTTTTGCTATCAACACATGCCCCCGTGTCTTTTAGTGAACTAAGTGAACTAAAAGCACAACAGGTTAAAGACGATACCTTCCATATTGGCCTTTCAACATCTTTTAAGTTGTTTGCCACACACTTGGGAAATACCTTTTCAAGTATCTACCATTCAAAGCTCTTCGAAACCGCTCTCCTTGCAGAGATTCTAACACATATGCATTGCCAGGAGCGATTTCGGCTATTTTGAAAGGGCCTTCCCAACTAGGCGACCATTTACCAAACTTGGGACTCTTAGTGCTTAAGGGTAAAATCGTCTTCCAAACCAAGTCACCTACTTGAAACGATTTTGGTTTAACCTTCTTATTGTAGGCTTTAGCTACTCTCCTCTTGTCTATTTCGATGACTTCTAAAGCCCTCAATCTCTTATCGATCACTTCTTCTAGATGGTCTTTCAAAAGAGTTTCATACTCGTCGACCGATAAGCCATCTTGTTTTAACACTCTTAGAGAGCCAAGATCTACTTCTACAGGTAGAACGACTTCTTGTCCATATACCAACTCATATGGACTAACTTTGGTAGCACCATGCTTTGCAATTCTACAAGCCCATAGCGCCTCGGAGAGCACTTCATGCCACCTTTTAGGGAATTCTTCAGTTTTCTTTCTAATGAGCTTAATCATGATTTTATTACTAGACTCGGCCTGACCATTGGCCTGAGCATATTAGGGCAAAGAGTTTATAAACTTAATACCATAATATTCGGCAAAGTCCCTCACTTCTTTAGAAACAAATGAACTACCTTGATCTGTAGTGAGAGTTTGAGGAATACCGAATCTATGTATAATGTGTTTCAAGATAAAGTCAAGTACCTCGGCGTGAGTCATGTTCTTGAGAGGTACGACCTCGGTCCACTTGGTGAAGTAATCCATCGCCATCAACACAAACCGATGCCCCTTTGAGGAAGGAGGGTGAATTTGGCTGATGAAGTCTAAACCCCAACCTCGGAACGGCCATGTCTTGACAATGGGTTAAGTAATGAAGCATGAGCTAATTGAATATTACCAACATTTTGACATGCTTCACACCCTCTATAATACTTAAAACAATCCTCAGTCATAGTTGGCCAGTAGAAACTCGCTCTTTTGAGCATCCAACTCATTTTCTAGGCCAACTGATGAGTGCCACAAAGTCCTTCATGGACTTCTCTCGTAGCCACCTGGGATCGTTCATGGTCTAGACACTTTAACAGTACTCCGTCAATGGTTCGGCAATACAGTGTGTCGTCTAGCAACACAAATTTAAACGCTTGCCGCCGAACTTTCCAATCAAACCTTTGGCTAGGGTCTCTCAAATATTGTACGATTGGAGTTCTCCAATCACCCTTATGGGCTTCAGAGGGTTTCGCTAGCTCACTCCCTAAAAAAATCTAGGCTACTGATTTCGGGGTGCTCCTCAAGCCCTTCCTGCTTCTGCTGAAGCATGGCTGGACTGGTCGTGTGGAGCACATCAGGCTGAAGCTCCCTGCCGGAGGGTCCAGATTCCCGGAAGCCCCCACTGTCCTGGGACTCCAGCTCATGGGCTTCGGTGTGTCAGACCCTTTTGTGGGCAGAGTACTCCGGTCCCGGGACCTCGGCGCCCGGTAGTCTCCGGCAGCCGGAGGGGTCCGACCCGAAGGGTGCGCCTGTCCAAAGTCACTAGCTTCGGCAGTGAGACCAAACATCGGCTTCTCCCGTACAAAAAATTTTCCTCTCCTGACTAGATAACCAGATGCTTGTTGAGCCAAATCATTTGCAACCGAATTGGCCTCTCTTGACACATGAGAAATTTTGAAGTCATCAAAAGTAGCAACTATGTCTAGGCACATATCCAAGTAGCTATTTAGCAAGACGTTAAAACATTGAGCACTCTTAGCCACTTGTTGTACTACTAACAAAGAATCACCACACACATGAACATGTTTAACACCCATGGATTCTAACAATTCAAGCCCTAGGAGTAAAGCCTCATATTCAGCTTGGTTGTTGGTAGAGGGAAATTCCAAACGAGCCAAAGTTTCAAAGCGCGCTTTGCTAGGTGATATGAGAACCACTCCAATACCTCGGCCATTTTTGCAAGCTGAACCATCAAAGTAAAGTTTCCACGACATTACCTCAATCAAAGCCACATTGTCGCTCCAACTAACGTCTATGTGGTGATCAACTATAAAGTTGGCTACGATCTAGCCTTTCATAGCTCTTAGGGGTTCATAAGCCAAATCATATTCAATCAAAGCGTAAGCCCACTTTCCGATTCTTCCACTTAGAATCGGCTTTTGCAACATGTGTTTTATAACATTGGTTTGGCAAACGACAACACATATAGTAGAGAGAAGATAGTGACGCAACTTGGTCCACGCGTAGTAAAGTGATAAACACAAACGTTCCACAAACGTGTACCTGGTCTCAGCGTCCAGCAGGCGGTGGCTCAAGAACGTGATGATGTACTCTTTCCTTCTACCTCCTGGGTTAGCACGACCCCGATCACGCTATCTTCGGCAGTGATGTACAGCCGAAATGGAATCCTGGCTTTCGGTTCTCTCACCACGATCGGTGATGACAAGCACTCCTTGATTTCTCAAAGGTGCTTTGCTGGCTTGCCCCCAAGTGAACTCGGCCTCGTTCTTTAGCCGGAGTATGGGGACAAAGTCATCAATCTTGCCAGACAACTTAGATATAAAGCGACGCAAATAATTCATCTTGCCTAGAAACTTTTGCACATCTTTTTTGCATGTCGATGCCGTAACATTTCTAATTTTCTCAAGCCTCTTAGGATCAATCTCTATGCCTCTTTCATGAATCATGAAACCTAAGAACTTACCCGCCGACACGCCAAAAGCATATTTGAGCGGGTTCATTTTTAAGCCATACTATCGCATCCTATCAAAAACAACTTTCAAATCGGCTAAATGGTTTCCCATAGCGTCCGATTTGACTACAACATCATCAATGTAAACTTCTAACATAAATCCTAGCAAGTCATGAAAGATCAAGTTCATAGCACGCTGATATGTGGCACCAACATTCTTTAAACCAAAAGTCATAACGACCCACTCGAATAAATTGACAAAACCTGGGCATCGAAAGGCAGTCTTGTAGACGTCCTCTTCGGCCATAAAGATTTGATTATAACAAGCATTGACATCAAGAAAACTTAGTACCTTGTGTCCTGAAGCATCGTTGATTAGCATGTTGGCTATCGGCATCGGATACTCATCCTTCAGAGTGGCCTTGTTCAGATCCCTGAAATCAATACATACTCATATCTTGTCGCTCCCTTTATTCTCTATAGGCACAATGTTAGCGACCCATTCTGTGTACCCGCATGGCCTAATAAATCCAGCTTTGAGTAGTCGCTCTACTTCTTCTTTAACTCGGTCATATACAACCGATTTAAAGCGGTGAGGAGGTTGTTTATAAGGCCTAAATCCGGACTTGATAGGTAGTCGATGCTCTATGATCTCGTGGCTTAGTCCTGGCATCTCGCTATACTCCCATGCGAAACAATCGACATACGACCGAAGCAACTTTATTACTTCGGTCTTTTCATCAGGCTGTAAATGTTGGTTTACAAAAGTCGGCCTCGAGATGCTACCATCGCCTATGTAAACTTCTTCTAAGGGATCGGCCGATGCAAAACCTTGTCCTAATTTCTCTACTTCGCTAAAGTCCTCGATGGCTTCGGCAATACCGTCTTTAGTAGACTGATACTGCTCTACACGAGACTTTAACCAATCCAGATTACTCTTGCTAGACATGACTACTAATATAAAAATAGCCATGCTACACTAGCTGGCTTTACAGACACTGGTACAAAACGTCCTTCGGACACGCTGACAAAATCGTAACCCGAAAGATCTCTACCTGACAGACACTCTACCTTGTTGTGAATGGCGTCAACTAACACATTGGCCAATGCCACTTGGGCCGAAGTGTCTGCGGGTATGACTTCTACTTCATCGTCGTCCCACTGAATTAGGCACTGGTGCAGGGTAGAAGGAATGCAGCAATTTGCGTGAATCCAGTCGCGCCCAAGCAGCACACTATAGTTACCTTGTACGTTGACGACAAAGAATGCTGTTGGCAACGTCTTGTTGCCCACTGTCAACTCCATGGAGAGCACTCCTTTGGCCTCGGAACTCTCACCGTTGAAACCATTAAGCATCAAGTTGGTCTTCTTCAGATCATCCTCGTCCCTGCCAAGTTTCTTCAACAGCAAGTAGGGCATTAGGTTAACAGTGGCACCACCGTCAACAAGCATCCGGGAAATCGGCTTTCCGTCAATGTGACCTTTGACGTAAAGCGGCTTCAGATGGCAAGCCGAGTCCTCGGGCTTCTCAAAAATAGCGTTGTGCGAGCCGAGGTTCAACTGAGTGACCTCGGCCTTGTCCTGCGGCAGGGCAAACTCGACGGGCAGTGTGACGACGTTGATGTCCATCGCCTAGGGTGCGGGCCCCTCAGAGACAGGTGAGTAGTCATCGTCGAGCATGTCGTCGTCGTCGCTCGGACTAGGAGACGGATTGGTTATCTCAATCGGCTTAACTCTCCATATATGTCTCGTAGTTGGTCGAGGGTGGATTTCTTCAAAAATTGTGTCGCGCTCGTCCTCGGCCTTCTTCTCGCGCATCTCCTGTGCCCGTAGTCATTGTAGACGCCTCGTTTGTGATTTGGACATGCCTGGAGGTGCCCAAGATGGTTGTGGCTTGGTGCCAGGTGCCACTACCTAGTTCCTGTCAACTCCACCCGAAGTGGTACTGCCCACCTCGGCCTCGTGCACCTTGTATTCGGAGGATCCTTCGCTGCGGACCCTGGAAATAAGACCGGCCTCGTTCGGCCGATCGAACTAGGCTCCGGCGCGGACTTCGGCCGAAGCAGGGGACTTACCTCCGTCAGACTTCGACGATGGGGCCTTCGGGATTGGGACTTCCTGAGACCCTACTCTGACTGTGATAGCTTCGGACTCCCTGTCCTTTGCCCCTTCGCGCCCGTACCCTTTGACTTCGTTGAGCTGGCTTGGAGGTACTACGGACAGCCTGTGGATGATGCCTCCCTCCGCTGCGTCTGTTTGTCCCTGCCATTCATAATACTCTGAAGGAAAACAAGCCATAGCGTTAAATTGCGGAGGGTACTCCAGTTGCGATACATATGGAGCCCACGGAGTCCCCGCCCAGTTGTACGGTGGAGGCATCGGCGGCTCCAGTGGCCTCGCCCACTGTGAGTCGAACCCGCTACCCGGAGAGGGGTTCGGCAGAGTCGACGGTGTCTCGAACCATATCAGTGAGGGGTCCTGCCAGGCCGGAGGTACGTTCGGCCAGTGCGGGCTGAAGCCTCCTGTCGAAGGGTTCGTCTAGAGTGGTGCGGGGTCAGGCCATTGGGGGCCGAACTCACTCCGCATGGGGTTCGACCACTGGGGTACGAAGCTACTATACGGGGGGTTCGACCATTGAGGTCCGAAGCCACCGTACGGAGTGTTAGGCCACTGTGGCCCGAATTCACCGTGTGGAGGGTCTGGCCATTGCGGTCCGAAACCATCATGAGGGCTCGGCCACTGTGGTCCGAAGACACCCTCTAGACGCCTTAGGCCCTTTAGCTGACTTAGTTTTTAGCGCGAGGGTCTGCTTCCTTGGCTTTTCTTTGATGCTTGTTCAACAGCATCTTGTATGTTACCTTCGGCTTCTGGCGAGCCTTAGCCGAAGGAATGCTAATGTTTTGTTTCCACACTCCCACCTCGAGGTTCTTAGGTATGAGTGTGCGCGTGCGTGGTTCTCCAACAATTACCGCCTTCCCTCTAATCGACTCAGCCTGCTCTGGCCGAATCAACACCTTCTTCTCACCGAGGTCGACGACATTGATGGGAAAAGGATCTTTGTCCAGCTTCATCTTTGGATTGTGGTATATTTTCAATCGTCCTTCTTCTATGGCCGATTGAACCCGCCGTAGAAAAACATTGCAGTCGTTAGTATTATGTCAATGCGAGTCATGCCACTTACAGTATGGATGTTTCTTCAACTCATCGGCAGATGGAATGACTTGGCCTTTAGGCAACCTGAGAAGCTAGTTCTTTAAGAGAATATTTTATTACACTTAGTTATGTCAAATGAGTACTTGACCTCACTAGGCCAATTCTTCGTGGGAGACAGTCGTAACTCGGAGCAAGTGATATGTTTACTCTTAGCGTTCCAAACCCATTCGACCGCGTACATGTCGGCCGAATCCTCCTCTTCTAACTCCTCCTCATCAAAGTGTTCCATGACGTGGATTTCAGCCCTAGGCTTGTTGAACGTCTTAATAAACTTTTTATCTTTGGCTCGGCCTTCCTGGACTAGAGCCTGCTGCAAGACTTGGCTAACCTCTAAGAAGTTTTGGTTGTCTAATCTATCTTTAATCTCGGAACGTAACCCATTAAAAGCTAGCTCCGCCAAATCCCTTTCTGAAATATTAAGGCTGAATCATCGGTTTCTAGTATCCCTAAAACGCTTGATGTACTTAGAGATGTTCTCGTTAGATTTCTGCCTAACCGATGTCAAGTGTGAAAGCCTAAGTTCTGTCTCACCTGTGTAAAATTAGTCATGGAATTTTTGTTCCAATTCATCCCACGTCTGAACGGAGTTTGGCGGGAGCACCGAAAACCAAGTGAAAGCGGTGCCAGATAGCGAGAGAGAAAATAGTCTAATTTTTAGAGCGTCTGACCCGCTAGCTTCTCCACACTGTGCTAAAAATTGACTAACGTGTTCTAGTGTGGTTTTGCTACCCTCGCCATCGAACTTAGTGAACTCGGGGATTCTATAGCCATGGGGGTAGGGTAATGTGTCGAAATGGTCAGGATATGGCTTCCGGTAAACCCTAGCCTGACCCCTAGGCATGAAGTCGGCGCATTCCCTAAATAGTGCGCGGATTCGCTCCTCTAGGTCATCTTGGCCTACTGCCTGCACATGTCTCTCGTGCGGGGGCACAACACGCGGCGAGGTATCGACGTGTCGGCCATGGGCTTCTTCCCTATGCGCTAGCTATACGACGCGCTCGAGCCCAAGCGCCTGTGCATGTGGTGCGGGCAGCGTGGGCAGGGTTGGTACCGGTGCAGGTGGTGGTGCGTGGTATGCGGTGCTAGCTTGGCCATAAGCATAACGACTAGTCTCGGCCATGGGTGTTGAGGCCGGAGACATAACGGTCTTGCCAGTGCTACCATCAGTTCTGTTGTACACATGATTTACCGGGGATATACTAGCAATAGGGGCTGATGGTATGGCCTCAGTAAAGCCAAACCTCCTAAGTGTAACCTCTACTTGGGAGCTAACTGCCGAATCTAAACGGTTGGCTAGCGAAGCGCTAACGGCCTGATCTACCGATGCAGCTTTTTTTTGCTCAATCTCTAATGAAGATAAACGAGGTGATACGAGTGTTACCTAGATCCGAGCAAGGCCGGGGGCGATGATGTCGCGCTTGATGAAGCCCGCGCGTGTCTTGACGTAGCTCCCAAGCATCATGTCTTGGAGCACCTTTAACTTTGCCTCGATCTCTGCTCGGTCTTCTGCGGGAATATCTTCAAGAGTAGGTGTTAGTATGTTGCGGTTGTCGATATCCACACCTCCTATGGTGTCCATCGGTGGTGTAGACGTAGTAGTCGTTGTAGATGTACCGGCGGCTGATGTAGACGTACCCGTCATGCCGGAGTAGCTTCTCCCTAGCGGAGTCACCAAAAAGTGTGTTGACACGAAAACGTGCCTCACACTTGGGTCAGTTCGACGATCCAAAAGTGTGCGGATACTTAGGGACAAGCCTAAGCATAACACAACATCGACGTCGCGTTCCGACTACCCTTAGCCGTGGTAAGGGGGTGGAGTCGCCAGATAATCAGATCACACAAAATAATCCAATTAGTCGAAAGAAATATATTAAACAGAACAAATCAGCAAACCGAGCGGACCCTGACTGATTCAAAGTATAGTGTGAAGGGTGTCGCCGAAGTGTACCTTTGGCGTCTGATGCGAAGTGTCCCGCCGAAGGGTACCTTCAGCGTTCGGACTGATCCGGCCGAAGATGAACTCCGAATGGATCTGGACGCGAAAATCACCTCCGAACAACGGGGTTCGGCGCAAAGTCTCCGATACAATACGATACAGAATAACGACTTAGACGCAACGCACGAGTGCTGCTTCTTCCAGAGCGGAGTACGAGCGTGGCTAAAACCGTCGTGACGAAGCGTGCTGGCGAAGCATGTTGACGTGTGGTCGATGCAGGGATCTCGCCGAAGGATGTTTTGGCAACCTCCGAAACCGATCTCTCAGCTCCGAATACCTCCGGCGGAGTAGCTCCGAGCGTAGGTAACTTGCAATAGAGAAGATTCGAAGTACCAATTCGGCCTGAGGACCGAATTTTGCTAAGTGTTGCACTAGTGGCGAAGGTAGCAATCTGTTACGCAGATTAGCAGATACTTCACAGGCGAAGTAACAAGGCGATAGCAATCTATTACGTAGATTAACGGATACTTCACAGGCGAAGTAACAAGGCGATAGCAATCTATTACGTAGATTAACAGATTCTTCACAAGTGATGTAACAAGGATTACCACTGTTCCGAAGTGGCCGTCGGACGGCTTCTAGGCAAACCCATGAAGAGTACAGAAAAGTAAAGATAAAGTAAATGTGATTCAAAGCTAGGGCTTTGTGGTTGATTTTGTTGGGGGGGCTTCTGAACCGGCTTTTCCCCTGTACTTATAGGTGCTAGACTTATAATCTCTAAGTCTAATCTGTTATGACTCGGCTGAATCACGCGTAGAGATAAACACTTAGCCAGAATCAGATCTAACTCTATCTCTGCCCGAAGTGGGCCTTCGGCCAGGCCCGCCGAAGTCTGCTCCTCAAGCTGAAGCTTCGACGGAGTGGGCCTCCGAAGGCCTCCTGGCCGAAGGCTGTGGGATGGCTGGAAGCTTCTGGAGCCCATAGCCCAGTGGTCCTTCGGCCCAACCCGGGACGTGCATTTTCGGCCCAAATTACCAAAATTGGTATTTTTACAATCTTAATCATTGATGCCATTTTTTGCTATCAACAGACCCATAGAGCTTAATCTGACAAGAAGATCAAAACTCAAATGGCCTAACCTCCTATGCCATTTCTAAAGCTCAAAAGAGGACCCGACTATCAAACAATGAGAATGGCCAAAAGAACTAGAGAAACTGATTCGAAAAAACTTTACTGAAAGGTAATATCTAACAAACCAAAACATCTCTGGAATCAACAACGAAAGGCTTGCCCTTCTTAAACCAAACCTCCAATCCTTCCTTGAGAAGTTGTGAAACATAAATCAAATTAAAGCTAAGTTTCCCAATCAAAGCAACATCTCTTAAAGAAAACTTCTTAGAAATCCGAACAGAACCAACGCCCAACACTTTACCCTGATCATTATTCCCAAAAGTGATATACTCTTTGGAACTCATGGGGTTGAGGTTGGAGAACCATCTGTGATGCCCTGTCATGTGGCATGAGCATCCTGAGTCCATGATCCATATGTCCTCCAAACCTCGTTCCTGCAAAATCAAGGGTTAAAAGGATGAGCAAATGGTCCAACACTGGGGTTAATAAAACTACTAAACCAGTGTAGAGCCATCTTCTCAAATGTAGGAAAACCACAAGAAGTAAAATGGTTAGGACTAAAACAAGACTCTAATCTAGAGTGTGACCCTCCATACTTTTGAAAACCTTGGTCACAAGGTCCAAAGCCGTATTGTGAATGACCTAGAACTTTGCCAGAAAGGTATTCATCCTCAGGAGCACGGTCACGAAAGACGTCTCCTCATCATCCACCAACACGACGTGCTCTGGCATCTCGTCTCTCACCACGCCAAGGAACTCTCTATCTACCAAACTATTGGTAGAACTGCTCTTGTTCTGCCCACACTTTCTCAACCCTCTCAGCCTTATTTCTCCTGAAGCAAAACTCCTCAAGATGACCATCTCTTTGGCAGAACTCACAATGGTAGGTCATTTTATCGGGATGTGGTTGAGTCTTATGATTTTTGGACTTGGTGGTTTTGGATGAAAGATTTTTGGCCATGGAGTTTTTTGGTAGAGTGTCAAGAAGGGTGTGTAGGTATTTTGGCTTGGGAATCCAGGTAGACTTCTTGGGTGGAGCTTTGGATTTCTCTTGGAACACTCCATTTTTAGGCTGATTTGTTTGGAAGGTTTTGGTGGTGCGGGTCTCAGGAGATCTCTCCTCAGGACTCATCTTACTCCCCAAGCGCCGCCCCGCCATGCCGGAGGTCGTCCAACTGCTGATGCACCCCGGGAAGGCCAAGCCGCCGCTCCCCAGCCGCTCGCGCTTCACCACGGCGAGCGACAGCAGCAACAACAGAGCTTAACTCTTTTTACCATCTGTTTGCAATTGTACGGCAAACATGCAAATTGCAAATCTACAACAAATTTAATTGTATTTTTTACACAGGGAGTCAGTCCTCATCAACGAGAAAAACAAGAAATAAATATATAGTTTTGGTCGATCTCTTGGCTCTTCTCTTGTTCTTGATTTCGTCGGTTCTTTAATTACCATGTAACTTTCATACCTTGAGATTTTAATGCTGAATCGTCACATTGGCTCAGGCTCAACTAAATGTCTTTAAAAACACTTCATTTCAAAATAACCATGAAAATATTTGCCCGGAGACAATTGAAGAACATCATCATGTCCTACCGGTTGACTTCAACGTTGTATTCTCTAATTGATCGTGTTCACAACAGCAAGATTTTCACACAAATTTATGGGTCAAATCGAGTCATAAAATTAGATTTGTTTTCCCCAAAAAACAATGCAGCGTCCAACTTAGAAGTTAGAACCAATCAAATCCTTGATGGTCTCAGTACCATGGAGCAAAACAAAAAATTGCAACTTGATTCATCAACGGATGAAATTAAACACCTTTTCCATGAGGGCATAAAACACCTTCCCACATACGTAGCTGCTCACTCCCGTCAATGTCAACTCGTAATGCTTACAGGAAACGGAACTTGCCTACCTCCGGAGCTGTTCTAACGATATGTATAGCAACTTTTATATTGTATGAAATAACATGTGATTACATGAACCTGGTGTTTTTGATTTTTAAACTATAATTCATTTCTAAATTCTGTAGATTTTGATTTTCATAATTTGGAGTCAAAGTCCAGACTTTTTGAACGAGTTTCAAATTCTAAAAATAGTTGCGGCTGAAAAAACCATCTGAACATGCATTGATCTTTTTCAAACATCAAGAATGGATGTGTGAAGAGAATAATGAACAGCTTCCACCTTCTTGGCAAGTTAGTCAAACCAGTCACATGCATCTTTCCAGATACTCCTAATCTCCTACTCCTATGGTCCTACTCAAGAAAATAATGGAGATGATGAATGGTAGGAGAACACTCTGGTCAAATGTCTTCATTTTCTACATTGCCAAGATCCAAATCGACACATTTTATGATATAAAGCAGCTAGTTAGGCCCATTTGGATCTCATGAACTAGTAGTTAGCAACTATAAATAGGCCACCAATCATATGCATATTTTGAGAAAAAAACACAGTAACTCCTCTCATAAATCCCTGTTATTCCTTAGCACAACAACAAATTCAAAGCAACTATGATTGTTGATAGTAAGGTGGAAAGTTTGCCATGCATTGTAACAATCTGGTATGCTTGATCAACATCAATGTTGTACTTCATTTTCAATTATGAAAGAGACATGCTATCCTTCTAACATAGAGTAAAATATTTAACACTTTTTTGCTGAACTCATATCTACATAGCTTCTTGCTTCATCCAATACAAACTGCCTTTGGAGAAGTAACTTTTTCAACAATGGTCCTGTCTTTTTTCTCCTGAGCTCAGTGAGCTGGAAGAAAAGGTGCAGGGATACAATTCATGCTTAACTCAAACAATGGGAATGATAGTAATCAACGATGATGGACATAATTCAAAAGGAACTAGTCCATGCATTTGTTGTCATGACTCATGAATACATCATACAACAGAGTTTACTCATCTTCACTTGGTGATTAACATATCTATCCCAATCTTCGTTCTTTTCTGGCCCCTATTCTATCTATATACAGTAATAAAAAGAATGAATGAATGATAAAACAATGAGCCAGTAACTTTCAAGAGGACTACCATATTCTTCTGCCTAGTATTCTTCATCTTCAATATGATCAACTTAAGGTGAAGATGATCACAACAAAAGTGAAGGTCACCTGGACTGCTCACTTCTTGGTGCTCACTTTACCATTTGGAGTTCTCCTTCCATCAGTCCCACTCAAACTCGACTGTTTTCCATTCTTAATTGACATCGGTGGAGGTTCGTTGAGTTTTTTTGTAACAGAGATACCCTTTTCACAGGATTCATGCCTCTGACATAATTCGAACCCAGCATAGCTCAGAACAACAATGCACAAAACCGGCTAATTACAAGAACCATTCAAGAATAGCAATAAACATACCTGATGTCTGCACTTTTGGAACTCTTGGGTTGTGCCTTCCTTGCAATTGAGGCACTCCCATTGGCGATACCTGAAGCTTTTGGAGCACTGGTTGGTCGCACCATATCTTGTTCTGATGAGCAACTGGTTGCACCCTCAAAATCATCTAAATCCTCTGTTGCGACAGACCCAGCCCAACTCCACTGCTGTTTAGGACTGCTTCTTTGATAGAAGCCTACATCTTGTGTAGCATCAGATCCCAACTCTGGAAGGGAATTGCTACTCCCAAATTGTGAGCTGTCAACCCAATCTCCCAAGGCTGATTCCTTCTAAGAGCTATTACAAGTCTCAAGCCATGAAGATGAATCATTCTCTACAAGGATGTCGGACAATTCAAATTTTGGTTTCTTCTTCCTTGGAGTGCCATTGCTTCTGGTCTTTTAAATTAAAATGCACAAAATTAGATTTATTAAAATATATGGTAGTTTTGCTGATGCTTACATTTTTTTGTCCAACCATGTAGGAAATTTTCTTTCATTATACTTTTCATGCAAACGTCATGTTGATATGTACTATCTACTCTACAATCTACCAGGCATATGAATACAGTGGATTTTACAAATGAAAACATAAAGTTCTTGAATAAGCATTTTTCTATCTTCCCTCTATTGGATCATCATACTCAACTAAGACTCTCTAGCACTCACCCAACTCAAGATCTGTTGGAGGTAGGTGATCACATCCTCCTGATCTAGGCAGACCTCACACTCATAACTTGGTTGGCTAGACTCCTCTAGCTTTTAGATTTATACATTCTTCCCACTTAGCTCCATCCTTAGATAAAGACAGTTTTCACATACAGTGGAAGGAGCTAACCATTTCTCCAAATCAACCTTAGTCTGCACCAGCTCCACTACAAGTCTTTCAAACTCCCTCATCTGCTCATCACACTTTATTTTCAGCTCAGCTAGGTCAACTAAAAGGTGTGGGCATTCCTTATAGGGCACAATAACTGAGGCTTGAGCATCTTTCATCTCCATTCGAGCACTTTCAAGCTCAATAGCCAAGGCATCTCTATCATCAACTCTCTCGGTGTATCTAGACGTAAAGCTCAGTTAAGTCACTCAGCAACACTTCATAGTTAGGACACTCAGTACCCTCAAGTAAGCAGGGAGAAGAATTAAAACTCTCAATTTTACTATTAACAATAGCAAGCTCATGAGTAAATTTGTCTAATTTCTTCTTTGCCTTTCTAAGCAACCGTTCCTCACATTTCAATTCCTAACTATTTTCTTCAATCAATTCACAAAGTTCAAGCTCACGAGGAGTTACCTTTTCATCTTTGTCGTCAGAGCTATTGTTGTCATTCCTGTCCTTAAGAGCTATGGTGCATAAGCTTTTGTGGGACTTGTAGTTGTGTCGACTCTTGGTCTGTGGTTTGTTCTTGCAAGAGATGAAGCAAAGACCACCCTTGTCCTTCTTCCCTTTTTTGATGGTGATCTCTTCATCACTTGAGCTTGATTAAGAGGAAGAAGATGATGTCTAGCTGGAGAGGTGTACTTCAATCTCGGCAAGAAAGGCTTTGTTCCTCCTTCTATTATCCTCCCGATAGTCCTTCAAAATCTTCCGTACAAGCCTTCACTTGGACTTCCCCTTGTAGTGGTACTTATTGGGGTGGTCATGCTTACCAGAGTCATAGGAGCCACCACTGGTGCCCTTCTTTAGTAGTTGTTCCTCTTGGGACACTCGGCGATGAAATAGTCTGGATCACCATACTTGAAACACCTAGACTTGGTGCCATGCTTCTTGTTCATCCTCTTGTCATACACACGTCGAACGTAGTTGTTGAATAGGTAGAGGTCGTCATCTCCTAGAGTCTCTAGCTGCTCCTCTATAATAGCCATCAATGATGAAAAAGCAAAGTTGTGAGAGGGGTTAGTATCAGTGGTGGTCGAAAGGGCCAGGCTCTTATAGCCAAATACAGTGAGATTTGATCTCAACTGGATATCAACCTCAGAGACATTGAGCTTGCTAAAAAGCTTTGTGATTGTCAAGGTATTGTATCAAACACTTTCAACAATGGAGGATACCTTAATCTCCTAGACCATAGGATGTAAGGTATGAAGCACCTTGAGAGCCTGTTCATGATTTGTTACTGAAAGTGCATCAAGGTGCATCTAGGCCCCTATTTTATTTTGGTGTATTAATGACAATATTGATCAAATGCTACTAATAAATTTGCTAAGATGATTGCAAAGATTTCACAAGAAAAGAAAGTTCCATTGAAACAAATTTGGAGAAAGAGCTCCATTTGGTCCAAATAGGCTCAAAAGGTTAAAATCATCAAATTATTCTTTACATTGAGTCTAGTATCACCGTACTATTAAGAGCGATGCATTTGTATTTTATTCCAAAACTTTGTGCTCAAAGAAAAACATTTCTGAAAGTTTTTAGGTCTAGTTCAAACTGAGTTCCAGAATTTTTATACTGATCAGAACTTTCGATCAGCATCGGAACTTCCGATCTGAGCTCTCGGTTTAAAAAATAAAATGCATCGGAACTTCCGGTGTGGATCGGAACTTCCGATTTGAGCTCTTGGTCATGAATTTATTTTTGCATCGGAACTTCCGGTTTGGATCGGAACTTCCGATTTGAGCTCTCTGTCTGGAATTATATTTTCCATCGGAACTTCCGATTTGGGATCGGAACTTCTGATTTGAACTCTCGGTTTGGAATTAATTTTTAATCGGAACTTCCGAGGTGGAAGGCTGTTGTAGCAATTGTGTTAGCTACATCACATGTTTTATATGTGTGTATATGGTGTGTAAAATGAACCTCGAAGGGTTCTCTCAGAGGGAGAAAGGATTATACTGGTTCGGACCTCCCCTAAGGGATAATAGCCCTACGTCCAGTTTGTGGTGGATTTGGCATAATATGCCTCGGTGTGGTGTGGTGAATTCCAGGGTTTCATGGCCCTGGAGAAGCTATCCTGCTACAAGGGCTTGGCCCTGCTTTTATAGGCACGCAGGCCAAAGGAAAAGACCAAAATGCCCTCTATAAGTCATAGGCTTATAGGGGCAAAAAGGGAAAAGGAGCTAGCTACTGTACAAAAGTGCTTTACAGCTTTACAGACATGTCAGACAATGTCACTTCTTGACCAGCTAAACGACATACTAGGGGCAGAGGGGCCCTAGTATGGCTTCTACACTGTAGCGAGGTGCAAATATCTGCTGGGTTCGGAGTAGGGGCCGGAGCTCTTCAGGCGGAGGCTGCAAAGGAGGCTTCGAAGCACACTCCAAAGTGGGCTCCGAAGTATACTCCGAACCGGGCTCCGAACTGGGGCTCCGAACTGGGGTCTCGGAGACTGGCTCTGAGGAGCTCCGAAGGGAGCTCAAAGGCTAACTCCGAACAGGGTTCGAGGGTTAACTCCGAACAGAGCTCGAAGGCTAACTCTGAACAAGGCCCGGAGGCTAACTTCGAAGTTAGCCTAAGACTTAGCTTCTGGCAAACCTTAAGGGATCTTGAGGGCTTCGCTCCGGAGGGCTCCGAAGGGGTTCGGGGGCTTCACTCCAGAGGGCTTCGAAGTGAACCTTGGGACTTGGGAACAACTTCTTCAGAAAAGAACAAGCTTCGATAGTGTTGGGCTCCGGGCCGAAGGCTGTCGGAGGCTGACATCATTTGGCCCCTGTTCAAGGGAAAACTTATTCCCCCAACAAAGGCCAAAAGTGCCCTAACGGTTACAATTTTGGGGGGTGGTATAAAAAACCCCACTCATTTGTACAACACCTTTTGGCCCCCAAAACTCACTCACTTGCAAACCCTAACTCTCATCCTCAAGCTCTCTTATGATTCAAGGCTAGATCTAGTGCGAGTCTTTGCGATTCGCTTTGAGAGCGCATTGGAAGTCTTCTCGAGCTCTTGTTATTGCATCTTTTGAGAAGATTTTCGTGGGTTGCTTTTGTTGATTTTGTTGGATTTTGTTGAAAATCTTTGAGCACAAAAGTTTGAGTTGGCAAAATCTTCAAACGCATTTGTTACTCTTGGAGGATTCATTCTCCTAGACGGCTAGGAGTCACTCCGCGAGCAACCAAGGAGGTTGTGGTTGCCCAGAGAAGTTTGTAAAAGCTTCCCTTGGCTTGGACAAGGATACGAAGAGAAAAACCCAAGTTTAGCGAAGGCTAAGACTTGGTGAGGAAAGGGTTGCAAGAGACCCTAATGATACCAAGTCCACCCCTAGAGTGAAGAACAAGGGTAAAGAGGTAATCAATTTTGTGAAGGAAGAGGGCGCTCCACAAAAGGCCAACAACAAGCCCCACGCCTCACAAGCTACTTTTTATGCTTCATACCTAGTTAAGAGGAACCACCGTGGTAAAGTGGTTGCCAAAATTGTAGGAAATTGAAATTAAAAACCTCTTAAGAAAATTTGGATTCCTAAAGTCCTTGTTACTAACATTGAAGGACCCAAAATGATTTGAGTACCTAAAATCAAGAACTAATATCTTGTAGGAATATGCCTCCGGTGGATCAAGTTGGGTGATGGATAGTGGATGCACCCACCACATGACCAGAGAGAAGAACATGTTCATCACCTTTGAGCCAAATCAACATCAACATGAAACCATTGTGTTTGGTGACAACGGAGAAGGTGATGTATTGGGTGTAGGTAAAGTTTCTATCACAAGTACTTTTTCAATTTCAAATGTCCTTCTAGTTAAATCACTGAGTTACAATTTACTTTCTATTTTGCAATTATGTGAAATGGGATATAATTGTAACTTCTCGCATGAGGGTGTGACCGTTTTGAGAAGAAGTGACAATTCCATGGCATTCACGGGTAGGTTGAAGGGAAAGCTATACCTTGTCGACTTCGTACAAGATAAAGTGGAACCGGAAACTTTCCTAGTTGCCAAGTCTATCATGGGTTGGTTATGGAATCGCTGACTAGCTCATGTTGGGATGAGGAACTTGACAAAACTTCTCAAAGGGGATCACATTCTAGGCCTAACAAATGTTGTCCTTGAGAAAGATGGGTTGTGTAGCGCATGTCAAGCCGGAAAGCAAGTTGGAGCGCCCCACACCGCCAAGAATTTCATGACTACAAAGAGGCCACTTGAGCTCCTACACATGGATCTTCTCGGACCCGTGGCCTACATAAGCATTGGTGGTAACAAATATGATTTTGTTATTGTAGATGATTATTCTAGATTCACTTGGGTGTTCTTTTTGCATGACAAAGGAGAAACACAAGAAATATTTAAGAATTTTGCAAGAAGAGCACAAATGAGTATGAAGTAAAGATCAAGAAAGTGAGGAGCGATAATGGAGGTGAGGTCAAGAACACTCACATTGAGGACTTTCTTTACAAGGAATGGATCAAGCACGAGTTCTTCGCTCCATATGATCCACCTCAAATTGGAGTAGTAGAGCGGAAGAACCGAACTCTAGTGAAGGCGGCGTGGACCATGCTAGATAACTACAAGACTTCGTACATCTTTTGGGCCGAAGCCGTCAACACCGCATGCCATGCCATCAACCGTCTCTATCTCCACAAGATTCTCAAGAAGATGGCCTATGAGCTATTAACCGGTAACAAACCAAATGTCTCATACTTTAGAGTTTTTGGTAGCAAATGTTACATTCTTGTTAAACGGTCAAGAAGTTCAAAATTTGCCTGTAAAGTTGATGAAGGCTTCTTGGTCAGATATGAGTCAAATGCACATGCCTATCGTGTTTTTAACAAAACCACCGGTGTTGTTGAAATCACTAGGGATGTGACATTTGATGAAACTAATGGCTCTCAAGTAGAGAAAGTTGATCTAAGTAATGTAGGTGATGAAGCACCTCCATGTGAGGCAATAAAGAACATGCCTATTGGAGATATTAGACCAAGAGAAAATACGCCTACGGAACAATAAGAAGATCAACAAGAGACTCAACAAGAAGAAAATTCCACTCAAGAGCGAGAGGTGTTGGAATAAGAATAAGAAACTCAAGATGAAGTTACTCAAGAAAAAACTCAACACCCAAGAGTCCACCAAAGCATTCAACGAGATCATCCTGTGGACAACATCTTAGGAGGCATTCAAAAGGGGGTAACTACTCGTTCTAGAATTGCAAATTTTTGTGAATGTTACTCTTTTGTGTCTTCTTTGGAACCTATCAATGTAGAAGAAGCTCTTGAAGACCCTAATTGGGTAATGGCCATGCAAGAAGAGCTCAACAACTTCAAGAGGAATGAAGTTTGGGAGTTGGTGGAAAGACCAAAGCAAAACGTAATCGACACCAAATGGGTCTTCCACAACAAGCAAGACGAGCGCGGCATGGTCACAAGGAACAAAGCAAGGTTGGTTGCTCAAGGCTTCACACAAATCTAAGGTTTGGATTTTGGTGAGACTTATGTACCAGTAGCTAGGCTTGAGTCAATTTGAATATTATTAGCCTTTGCTACTCACCATGATTTGAAGTTTTATCAAATGGATGTGAAAAGCGCATTCCTAAATGGACCAATCTACGAATTGGTGTATGTGGAGCAACCACCCAGATTTGAAGATCCAATCCAACCTGACCACGTCTACAAGCTCCATAAGGCACTCTATGGGCTCAAGCAAGCCCCTAGAGCATGGTATGAATTCCTTAGAGATTTTCTCCTTAGGAAATGCTTTGAAATAGGCAAAGCCGACCCTACTCTATTCTTTAAGCATTTCAATGATGATTTGTTTGTTTGCCAAATATATTTCGATGACATTATATTTGGTTCTACTAACAATAATTTTTCTGAAGAGTGTAGTAAGATAATGACTAAAAGGTTTGAGATGTCCATGATGGGTGAGTTGAAGTATTTCTTGGGATTCCAAATCAAGCAACTCAAGGAAGGCACCTTCATTTGCCAAACAAAGTACATCAAGGACATGTTGAAGAAGTTTGGCATGGAGAGTGTGAAGCCCATCAAGACCCCCATGCAAACCAACGACCACCTAGATCTAAATCAAGGAGGAACCACCGTCGATCAAAAGGTATATCATTCCATTATCGGTTCCCTTCTATACTTATGTGCATCTAGGCCGGATATCATGCTTAGTGTTTATATGTGCCCGAGATTTCAAGCTGCAAGAAAAGAAATTCATTTGGTAGCTATTAAGAGAATTTTGAGATATTTGGCTCACACTCCAAACCTAGGACTTTGGTATCCGAAAGGCTCAACCTTTGAACTAATTGGCTATTCGGACTCTGATTATGCCGGTTGTAAAGTAGATAGGAAAAGTACATCTGGAACTTGCCAATTTCTTGGAAGATCGCTTGTTTCATGGTCTTCCAAGAAACAAAATTTTGTAGCTTTATCCACAGCCGAAGTTGAATATGTAGCAGCCGGTAGTTGTTGTGCCCAACTCCTTTGGATGAAAAAACCTTAAAAGACTTTGGGCTCAACATGACCAAAATCCCACTTATGTGTGACAATGAAAGTATCATCAAAATAGCCAACAATCCCGTCCAACACTCAAGAACCAAACACATTGATATTCGCCATCATTTCTTGAGAGACCATGAGATCAAGGGAGATATTAGCCTAAGCCATGTGAGAACCGAAAAACAACTCGTCGATATATTTACCAAGCCTCTAGATGAGCAACGGTTTTGTGAGTTAAGAAATGAGCTAAATATACTTGATTCTCGCAACATAGTTTGAAACTCTTGCATATTGATATTGCCCATATTGAAAATTGGGAGAGTAAATTAATTGCTCTCCTTCTCACGTATTGGGCCACATTTTTAATAATAACCATCAAAATCATCTCCTGTATATGCCATGAGTATGTTGAAATGTCAAATGCTATTCCATGCCTATTCCATGTCATTGACAATGTCATGCTTGTGATATGCTAAAAATGCCACTTTGTGATGATTTTTTGGTCATTTGAGGAAATCTATGTTGAATGATTGATTATATGCCAAGTTATGATGTTTTGTGGTCATATACATGTTTTGAAATGTTTGTGGTGAAATATTGTTGCTATACCCAAAGGGTCATGGCACTTCGCTTTCTTTTAGCGTAGCTCTATTCTTGGTTCAAGGCAATCGGAAGTTCCGAATATATATCGGAAATTCCGATTCTGGGGCTATTTGTGTGTTTCTGGTTGTGTCAGAAGTTCCGATCAGTCTGAATTTTTCGATCATCTTTAGCCATGTCGGAAGTTCCAACACCCGATCGGAAGTTCTGATCAGGACTTCGTATAAAATAGCCTAGGCGCCCCTCATTTCCTCTCTTCTCTTTGGTTTCCCTCTCTCGGGTTCACTTCAAATCCACATCAAATATTCATTTTTCTCCGTGGAAATTAAGGGATCTCTTCAGGGGGAGTCAAGGACATCCCCCGGAGCACCGATCCACTCTTTTCCCCGTCGATTTTCATCGTTTTTGAGGTATTTTACTCAAACCCTAGTTTTGGGTTTCCCCTTGTTTTAGACATCTAAATTCCATTTATTTTGGCTCAAATTGCTGCTGGGAACTAGTTTAGGTGTAGCCTAGACACATTGTGTAGATCGATAGATTTTGCGTATTTTTGTGGCGATCGAAAGTTCCGACCCTAGGTCGGAAGTTCCGATTCATCGAAATTTTCAATCCCTTGATCGAAAGTTTTGATGCTACGGCAACACTCTGAATTTAGTCCTAATTTATTCCATTCCTTGCTGCAGATGTCCCTATGGGTCATGAGCGCCGCATGAAGGCTCGCCTTGATCCTCAACCCCGTCGGGATGACTCAAGGTCGGGGAGTGAATACACTCCCTCTGATCATGAGTTAGTTCAGTCTCCCTCTTTAGCGGCTAGGTCTAAGCACACAGTTTCGTGAAAGACTGATCTTCCAACTGAAGTTCCTCAATCCTCAGCTCACCAAAGTGCTCGAGCCCCTCGCCCAGCTGATGTCATCCAAGCCCAATCCAAGAGTAAAGAAAGGGCTCTAGCTGGTGGATCTTCTTCTGGAGGGTTACTAGTTCTAAAGAGGAAGCATCTGTCCTTCTTGCCTGATCAAGTCAGGAGTAAGTGTGATTACTCCAGATTCTCCAACAGAGTAGCCAGAGACCGGAATGGAGATCCAAGGGACTATGAAAGGGATGCTCATGACTACAGATTCTACAACACCTTTCATGTCAATTATTATCACTATGTGATCGATCCTCGGAAGAATCCCATTGCAAGCATGAAGTGGATCAACTGGTCAAATCTGAGAAAGAATAATCATCCAGTGTTGAATCAAGTGATAAAGTCTTGCAAGGACACGCATTTGTTTGACTTGATGGGGTTGAAGAAAGACTGGTGTGAAGAGGTCGTCTTTCAATTCTACACTACTCTCTTCCAAACCATTGAGGATGATGAGCCCTCTTATCACTGGAGGATTGAGGGAATTGATTATGATGTCTCCATCTCCGACTTTGCCATCATTCTTGGGCTTGATCGAAATGACCTTAATTGTCATAGATTAGACCAGGAGTAGACTTTGGATGCAGATCATGTGAAGTACCTCTACCAGCCAGATTTGTATCTTACGGGGACGACTAAGGGTCTCCTCCCTTTCTTTGAGGTACTGAACAACATGTTCAGGAAGACCGTGCTACCCAAGCAAGGGGATGCCACCCATCTGCTGTCCAATGCCAGAAATTTGATGAGCGCCATGAGGGAGGATCAACCTCCTTTCAGTGTGCCTCACTTTCTTTGGAGCGAGATCTGGAACTGTTCGGTGTCGCCCAAGAGGAGTCTTATCTATGCTCCCTACATTCAGAAAATCATCAACATTGTCACTCGCCTGAAGATGGTTACTGAAGTGGAGCACCATGACATCACTCCCAGAGCGCCCAAGGCTCCAACTCCAGCTTTAGCTTCTACTTCAGATAGAGCTGCTCCAGTGTCTTCTCGCCCTCCTATCCCATTCAATGGCCAAGCCTCTGGATCCAGGTCATCGCCTTCCTCTTCTCTTATCAAAAGGATGATCTCGAAGATTTTCACCATGTGTCGTGGCATCTCAGTTGCTATGGATGCTCAGAGAGAGGTATCCAGGGAGTTCTACCAGACCATGAATGAAGCTCAGCAGCGAGCTGGTGTGCTTCCTATGGCACCTTGGCATGCTCTCTATGATGAGTTTGATGCTACTGTGGGAGCGGAAGTTGGTGATGATCCTTATGCCTACTTCTTTGGAGCTGCGTACGTCGTCCATCAGCAGCCACCTCCGCCTCCACCTCAGTCTCAGCCTCGTTAGTCCTCTTCTTTTGGGGATGCTTTCGGTAGCGGTGAGCAAGAAGCCGAGAGCGACTCTGTGTGATCCTCGTCTTTTTCTCTCTTTTTGGTGTCTTTGATGCCAAAGGGGGAGAAAAGTCAAAGATGTCTAGTTAGTTTAAGTTAACTTATTTCTCTTTCCGTGTCATGAACACTTGGGTTATAATAATGTTGAACCACTATTTACTCTATGCTTGTGTATGACATGGATGAACTTTCATGGATGCTTAATTTGCTTCAAGTTTAATGTTATTCGTTTTGAACTTGTGATTTGTGGCAAATATGAGCTAATTGTGATGAATTGTGATTCTCTAATATGATTAGTTAGAGTTGCCCTAAATGCTATATGTGTTGCTTGTAAACTTGTGCATACATTTAGGGGGAGCTAAATTGTCTAATTTGCATCTCTATATAAATTTTTATCACTTCTTTAATCATGTTGTCATCAATCACCAAAAATGGGGAGATTGAAAGTGCATCAAGGTGCATCTAGGCCCCTATTTTATTTTGGTGTATTAATGACAATATTGATCAAATGCTACTAATAAATTTGTTAAGATGATTGCAGAGATTTCACAAGAAAATAAAGTTATGTTGAAACAAATTTGGAGAAAGAGCTCCTTTTGGTCCAAATAGGCTCAAAAGGTTAAAATCATCAAATTATTCTTTACATTGAGTCTAGGATCTCCGTACTATTAAGAAGGATGCATTTGGATTTTGTTCCAAAACTTTGTGCTCAAAGAAAAACATTTCTGAAAGTTTTTTGGTCAAGTTCAAACTGAGTTCCAGAATTTTTATACTGATCAGAACTTCTGGTCAGCATCAAAACTTTCGATCTGAGCTCTCGGTTTAAAAATTAAAAGGCATCGAAACTTCTAGTTTGGATCAGAACTTCTAATTTGAGCTCTTGGACATGAATTTATTTTTGCATCGGAACTTCCGGTTTAGATCGGAACTTCCGGTTTGAGCTCTATGTTTGGAATTATATTTTCCAACGGAACTTCCGATTTGGGATCAGAACTTCTGATTTGAACTCTTGGTTTGGAATTAATTTTTAATCAGAACTTCCGATGTGCCATCGGAATTTCCGAGGTGGAAGGCCAAAAGTGCCCTAATGGCTACAATTTTTGGGGTTGTTTAAAAAACCCCCACTCATTTGTACAACACCTTTTGGCCCCCAAAACTCACTCACTTGCAAACCCTAACTCTTATCCTCAAGCTCTCTTGTGATTCAAGGCTAGATCTAGTGCGAGTCTTTGTGATTCGCCTTGAGAGCGCATTGGAAGTCTTCTCGAGCTCTTGTTATTGCATCTTTTGAGAAGATTTTTGTGGGTTGTTTGTGTTGATTTTGTTGAAAATATTTGAGCACAAAAGTTTGAGTTGGCAAAATATTCAAACACATTTGTTACTCTTGGAGGATTCATTCTCCTAGACTACTAGGAGTTACTCCGTGAGCAACCAAGGAGATTGTGGTTGCCCGGATATGTTTGTAAAAGCTTCCCTTGGCTTGGACAAGGATACGAAGAGAAAAACCCAAGTTTAGCGAAGGCTAAGACTTGGTGAGGAAAGGGTTGCAAGAGACCCGGCCTTTCGAGGTCCCTCAACGGAGACGTAGGATCGGTGGATCCGAACTCTGGGAATCTTATCTTGTCTTGTGTGCTCTTGTGTTCATATTTATTTTAGAGTTCATACTAAATCGAACTCTATTTTTGAGGAGCCATGCTGAATAGCGTGGGTCTCATGGCTCCAGAAGTGATGAGTCATTGTCAACGATAGTCAACGAGGACTGAAGAAGAAGAAATCTGCTGTTTCATGGGCCGCGTGTGACTCAGGTACACGGGCAGCGAGCGACTGTCGGGCAGAGGAGGCTGCGAAGTCGGGTTGGCCCAATCCGGGTACATGGGCCAGAAGCAGTAGAAGACCCACTGGGTTGTTGACCAGGACTGACTCAGGTACACGGGCGGTGAGCGATTGCCGGGCTGAGAGAGTTGCGGAGTCGGGCCGGCCCAATCCGGGTACCTGGTGCAAAGCTGGTGGAGGCTTTGTCAGTTTCGGCGCAAAACTGACAACCGTTGATTCTGTATCTGACTGTCCAGAAGAGAAGCCGTAGACGCTACGAAAACTTAGCTTCCGGATAAGTCATCTGTAACTCTAGGCCCACAGTCAGTCAGTCGTGTCTGTAAAAATTCCTAAGGGCAGTAGAGTCTTTTCCTTTATTTTTGAGTCTGTAAAAACCCTAAGGGGCTGGTAGAATATTCCTAGTGTTGGGCTGCCTATAAATAGGACCCCAATCCCTAGGGTTTGGACTACCCTTTGTGCTCAAATCAAATCCACTCTTTTGGGTCACTTTTTGTCTCTTGCATTGCCTCTCCCCTCTCTTGGTTCCCTGTTTGCGCCGCCAGGAAGCATTTGCTCCTGTGTTTGATGCTTTGCTTTTAATGTTGCAGTAAATGCCCTATTTCATTGTGTGCTGCATCTGCAAAGGTTTTTAATGGCTGCATTCCATTAGCATAGCAAGTTTTCCCGTGATTTTTGAGGCTTTGGAGGCTTCGGCTGGGTGTGTTCTTCATTCTAGTAGTACTAGTTCTTGCTGTTGCAAGTAGTACTACTTCCCTGCAGCTACAGTGTTCTGTGCAGCTTTTCACCTTCTACTGCACAGCTTTTTGATCGAAGCTGACAGGGTCTATTACCTTTTCTGGCTGTGTTTCTGGCGAAGTCTTTCTCTGTTCGAAGCCCCTCAGCTTCGTGAGGCAGGCTTCGATCTATCACCTTCGAAGGCTTCGTTCGATCTTCAGTTTTTGGTTTGCGTTCTGTGTTGCTAAGCTTCGAAGCATTTTTCTAAACGTCAGTATCGCATACTTCGAACGATAGTGCGAAGGAGCTTCGGCTCTATCTGTTCGAAGTCCTTACTTCGACAGGTTTCGAAGTTGGGTTCGAAGATTGTAGATCCGCTAGGCCTCGCACTGACTTCTGTGTAGTGTGTCACCCCTCGCCTCTCTTTTCGAAGCTAACACTTTTCGGAGCTAGAGTATAGGCTTCGGACTTGGTTTTCTGTCGTGTGACAGGCTTCGCTTCTTCGTTCGAAGGTTGTCCTTTTGTGAGTTGTGTTTGAAGCTTTCTGTTCGAAGGTTGGCTTCGAAGTTTTCTGTTCAAAGCTGTGTTCGAAGTTTTGTCTTCGAAGTGCACACTTCGAAGCAGGCTTCGACTCAGTCACCTTGCTCCGAAGCTCTTGGTTCGAAGCTGTGTTCGAAGCCTTGACTTCGAAGTACATACTTCGAACCAGACTCCGGCATTGTCATACTTCGCTCCAAAGTACACTTCGCAACTTGCCACTTCGAACTAGGCTAGATCGAGTCACCTTCGGCATCTCGGACAGACTCCGTCACCAACCTCCGAAGCAGACCTCGACGTGCGAAGGGGGCTTCGCCAAGTTCCGAACAGGAGACAAATTTGGACAGTAACTTCTCTTTTCATCTTACACATTCTTAGATCATTTCTTTGAGAAGTTTAGGCCTGTTACAACTTGTTCATCTGCCTAGTTGCACTACTTTAGTTTTACACGGTTTATCATCATTTGCTTCTAGGTTAGAAACCTTTAGACTTAGGCCTTCTGTTTATTTTCTGCTGCATAGTCTGTTGAGGTGCGTTGGGTATTGGGAGCAGGCCATTGATTCGAAAGAATTTTTTCTAAGGCGCCCATTCACCCCCCTCTGGTCGCTACTTTCGGTCCTACAAGTGGTATCAGAGCAAGGTTAGGGTTTTTCCATACCTTAACCGGTTCTAAACCCCAGTAGTGACCATGACGTCTCCTGGCAAGGTCCCGTCCTTGGAAGCCTATGGCTATAATTATTGGAAGACTCGCATGCGAGCCTATCTCATGAGCCAGGGTTCGGACATATGGGACATTTGTGTTCACACCACGTTTGTCATTTTGCCAGTTACTGAGCAAGGTACTGCTGGTATCATTGCTCAGCATCTGAGCAACAGTAAGGCTGTGAACATTTTATTTTCTGGTTTAGGTCCCACTGAGTTTGAGCGTGTGAGTCATCTCTCCACTGCGAGAGAGATCCGGGCTACCCTCAAGGCACACCATGAGGGAACAGCACAGGTCAAGGCTCGACTCTATCAGACCTACCGGCGTGAATATGAGAATTTCACACAGAAGCCGGGTGAATCTGTTGAGGCTTTGTTTGGTCGCTTTCAGTCGATCATTAACAAGCTTCGGGACAACAAGGCTGAGGGTGCTCAGTTAGTCTCAGATCACGAGCAGGCGCTCAAGGTTCTCCATACCTTGGACCCAAAGATCTGGGAGATCAAGGTATCCTCTATCGTTGAGAGCACTTCTTACGATACCTTGACCATTTCTGAGTTGTTTAGCAAGCTGAAGGCCACTGAGGTGGATATCCAGTTGAGATCAAATCTCACTGGCTCTGGATCAAAATCCCTGGCCCTTGCTACACCTTCTGTTGATCCCTCTACTATGAGCTGTGCTGGGTTCTCTTTGATGTCTATCACTGAGGACCAGCTTGAGTTGTTGGGAGATGATGATTTGTGTCTTTTTAACAACCGGGTGCGTCGTGTCTATGATAAAAGAATGTTCAAAAGACACGGCACAAAATCCGGATGCTTTGAATGTGGTGATCCAGGACACTTCATCGCCGACTGCCCCAAGCGCAATGGATACAAGAAAGGGACCGGTGGCAGCTTCCACGACTCCGGCAAGCATGAGAACCCGTCCTTCAACAAGGGCAAGCCGAAGACCCGGTTCTTCAAAAAGGCCCTGAAGGACTACCGGCGAGAGAACAAGAAGCGCGACAAGGCCTTCTTCGCCGAGATGGAGAAGAGCTACTCCAAGCGGTCCACGTCCTCTTCCTCTTCATCGAGCTCAAGCGATGAGGAGATCGCCATCAAGAAGGGGAAGGACAAGGATGATCCGGCGGGCCTCTGCTTCATGGCTTTCGGGGACAAGCCGAAGAGCCGCTCACACCAGCGCCGAAGATCCCGCAAGAGCTTCTGTTCAATGGCTCTTGGGGATAGAGAAGAAAAGAGCTCCTCCGACGACTCCGACGATGACGACAGCAAGGTATCATCTTATGAGCGTGAAATTGTTGATTTACTTGAAAGCAATCATCAGGAGTTGAAGTATCGGGAGAAACTGCTTAGGGGGGCTAAGAAAAGGATAGACGAGTTAGAGAGTGAGCTTGCCGTAGCCAACGGTAGAATTGAGAGTCTATCTTCTTCCCCTTGCTTGGGTGATAGCAGTGAGTGCCCGAAGTGTGAGGTGCTTCTGTGTGACCTGTCGACTCTAAAGTCCAGGTACACAGAAAGGGTTGATGAGAGGGATGCTTTGGCCACTGAGCTTGAAAGCGCTCAGCTGGAGCTGAAAGATGCTCAAGCCACTGTCGTCGCACCCTGTGTTGATTGCCCATCTCATCTAGCTGCCCTAGCTGAGCTGAAATTCAAGGGTAATAAACATTTGGGTGATTTGGAGAGGTTGAGAGCTGAGCTTGCCCAGACCAGGCTAGAGCTTGAGACACTGTCAGTTCCACCCACTGTTTGTGAGAACTGCCTGTCTCTTAGAATGGAATTAATTAAGCTTAAAGCCGAGAAGTCTGTCCAAGTTGAGAGTGAGTGTGAGACCTGTTTGTCTCAGGTGGAGGTTCTTGCTTCCTTGAGAGAGGAGCTAGCAGATTCTCAGAATGAGAACTTTTACCTCCAGTCTATCCTGAGTTGGATTAGTGCCAGAGAGCCACAGCTTGGCATGATGATCCAGCAGTTCAAGAGGCAGGATGGGTTTGGGGTAGGTTACACCTACACCAAGGCTGACTTCGAGAGTGCCATCAGCCGGGCAGTGGAGTGGAGTAAAATGACTCCAGAGCAGAGGTATCCCAAGACTCACTCCACTGAGTCTTCCCAGGCTTGTCATCCCAAGGATGGAGTGATCCATGAACCACCTAAAGCTCCACCCAAGAAACCTATCTGGGTTCCGAAGCCCAAACACCTCCACTCTTCTCTAGACTCTCTTCCTGGACCCTCTCAGCCCAAGAAGACAACACCAATCACCACTAAGCCCAAGAACCCCAAGCCTCAACCACATCCCAAGAAGCCTACCTATCATTGTGATTACTGTCAGAGAGACGGGCATCTTGCGGAGTTCTGCTTCAGGAGGAAGCGGGTTGAGAGAGCAGAGAGGGCTCGTAGTGATCAGGAGCAGTTCTACCAGCAGGGTGGTAGACTGCGTGTTCCTCGGCGCGGGGAGAGGCTGGAGGCCAGGCCGCGTCGTGTAGGTGGTGGTAGAGGAGACGACTTTCTTGCCCGTGCTCCAGTTGGTGGTGTCCGTTCCGGCAGATTTCCAGACCGTGTTGGCTACGGTTCTGGACCTCGTGGCCGCAGGGTTAGGCAGAACCATGGACCGCGCTTTGAGCCGCGCTTTGGTCCAAACTCTTTTGATGATTTTCGCTTTCCATCTTTTGAGCAGATGGCTCGACACTGGTTTAGCTCTTTTGCTAAACCTGGTGCCGGACCATTTGCTCCCACTTACAGACACTGATTGTGCAGGACCGGAGACTGGAGGATGTTTGGATCATGGACTCAGGATGCTCTCGCCACATGACGGGACATCGCAGATGGTTCTCCAGTCTCACTCCCCCGAGCTCCAAAGAGTACATCACATTCGGGAACAGCGGTCAAGGGAAAGTAAGTGGCATAGGATCAATTCGCATTTCAGATCATTTCTCCTTAAAGAATGTTGCTTTGGTTAAAAATTTGAACTTTAATTTGATTTCTGTTTCGCAACTTCTTGAGGATGGTTTGGAAGTGCGTTTTAAGAAGGGCAATTCATCTGTGGTTGATTCTAGAGGGTCTTTGGTATGTCAGATCTTACCATTTGGTAAAGTTTTTCGAATTGACTTCTCTAGTTCTTTTGGCCCTTCTCGTTGTTTGATTGCTGGATCTTCTTCTGAGCTCTGGAAGTGGCATAGGAGGTTATGTCACTTGAGTTTTGATCTGCTAGTCAGGTTAAGCTCTATGGACCTCATCCGAGGATTGCCCAAGCTTAAGATGGAGAAGGATCTAGTTTGTCATCCCTGTCGTCATGGGAAAATGGTTGCCGCTTCTCACTCACCTATGACTCAGGTGATGACATCGTATCCGGGTGAGCTTTTACATTTGGACACTGTAGGTCTAGCTCGAGTACGCTCAGTCGGTGGGAAGTGTTATGCACTTGTAATTGTTGACGACTTTTCTCGATTTTCGTGGGTTTTCTTTTTGGAGTCCAAGGATGAAACGTTTCAGTTTGTTCATGACCTGATCTTGAAGTTGAAGAATGAGAACAATGGTCGAATGCGAGCAATTCGCTCCGACAATGGCTCTGAGTTCAAGAACTCTCAGTTCGTCAGCTTCTGTAGTGATCATGGTCTGGACCATCAGTTTTCTTCTCCTTACACTCCCCCACAGAACGGCGTTGTGGAACGAAAGAACCGCACGCTAGTCGAGATGGCCAGGACGATGCTCGATGAGCACAGGACTCCTAGGCATTTTTGGGCTGAAGCCATGAACACGGCTTGCTATCTGGCCAACCGTATTTTTCTTAGAGCTTACCTTGGTAAGACATCATATGAGTTGCGGTTTGGCAGACAACCCAAGGTGAGCCACTTGCGAGCGTTTGGCTGCAAGTGCTTTGTGCTCAAGAAGGGAGGGCATTTGGACAAGTTTGAGTCTCGTTGCTGGGATGGTGTTTTCCTTGGTTATGCATTGCATTCTCGAGGCTTCCGTGTTTGGAACCTCGAATCCCAGCTGCTTGTCGAGACTTGTGAGGTTTCTTTTGATGAGTCCTTGCCTTCTTTGACTCCTTCTTTTGAGCTTTCTGGTGATGATGAGCTCGGAGAGTCCATCTTCGAGGAAGATGAGGATACTCCAGCTGCTGATGAGGGTGGGCCTTCTGCATCCCCCGCAGAGCCCACACCTTCTGAGACTTCGACTGATGATGAGGGCGGACCTCTGATCACTTCTTCCACTTCGATCGAGCCCCCTCAGTCGAGTCCAGAGGTGCCAGCTGCTGACTCCGGTGAGGTGACTTCAGATCACCAGGGAACCCGAGCAGTTCAGCGTGACCATCCCTCAGAGCTCATCATAGGTGATCTGACTGAGAGAACTTTGCGTTCTTCTGCCTCTCTTGCTGTGTTTGCTGAATCTGCGTTTGTTGCATCTTTTGAGCCCAGAGATATTTCTCATGCTCTTTCTGACTCTAATTGGATTAATGCTATGCAAGAAGAGCTTGAGAATTTTGTCCGCAATCGGGTTTGGACATTAGTTGAGCCGCCACCAGGATGCAACCCCATAGGCACCAAGTGGGTGTTCAAGAACAAACAAGGTGAAGATGGGGTTGTGGTGCGCAACAAGGCTCGACTAGTTGCCCAGGGTTATTTCCAGAAGGAAGGTATTGACTTTGAAGAAACCTTCGCTCCTGTTGCCCGTCTTGAGTCCATTCGTATTCTCTTAGCTTTTGCCGTTTCGAAGGGTTTTAAGCTTTTTCAAATGGATGTTAAGAGTGCTTTTCTGAACGGGTACATAGAAGAGGAGGTGTATGTTAGGCAACCCCCCGGTTTTGAGAACCCTAAGTTTCCTCGACATGTTTTTAAGTTGCACAAAGTTTTATACGGGTTGAAGCAAGCCCCCAGGGCTTGGTATGACCGGTTGAAGCAATTTTTGTTGGGGAAGGGCTTTGTGATGGGTTCTGTGGACAAAACTCTTTTCTTGCTCAGAGATGCTTCAGATTTCTTAGTTGCTCAGATTTATGTGGACGATATTATTTTTGGCGGTACTACTGATTCTCTTGTGTCCAAGTTCTCTGAGCAGATGCACAGTGAGTTTGAGATGAGCCTCATGGGTGAGCTCAAGTACTTCTTAGGGCTCCAGATCAAGCAGACCAAGGACGGCACCTTCATCCACCAAGGTAAGTACACTCGTGACATGTTAAAGAAATTTGACTTTGGTGGTGAATTGAAGCCGCAGATGACCCCGATGGGCACTTCTGGGGGTCTGGACAAGGATGAGAGCGGTGTCAAGGTCAATGAAAGGGAGTTTCGAGGGATGATCGGTTCGCTGCTGTACTTGACGGTGACAAGGCCAGACATACAGTTCGTCGTGGGACTTTGCGCGCGTTTTCAGTCTTCACCACGCGCGTCTCACCGGCAGGCTGTCAAGCGCATCTTCAGGTATCTCACTTATGCGCCCGATCTCGGTCTTTACTATTCAGCATCATCATCTCTTGATCTATCTGGCTTTTCGGACGCTGACTTTGGTGGGTGCCGGTTGGATCGCAAGTCGACTTTCGGTACTTGCCAGTTTCTTGGTTCTTCCCTTGTATCTTGGTCTTCTCGAAAGCAATCTGGAGTTGCTCTTTCGACCACAGAGGCTGAGTACGTAGCTGCTGCTAGCTGCTGCTCATAGTTGGTTTGGATGATTTCCACTCTGCGAGATTTTGGGTTGTTCTTTTCTACCAGAGTTCCTTTGTTTTGCGACAGCACCAGTGCAATTAGTGTAGGGAAAAACCCATGTCTCCATTCAAAAACCAAACACATTGATGTGCGCTTTCACTTCTTGCGGGATCAATATGAGAAAGGTGTCATTGACCTTGTTCATGTTGATACCCATCATCAGTTGGCTGACATCTTCACCAAACCCCTAGATCAGTCTACATTTGAGCGTTTACGAGGGGATTTGGGTGTTGTGTATCCTTTTTAGGATATTTTGCGTCAGTTTTCTTTCTTCTTTACTCTTTTCTTGAGTCTTTTTGTGTGTGTTCATACCTTGCATATTCACATATCACACTTTAGAGATGCTTCTGTTATATGATTGAACTGCTTTACTTATTCTAGCTGGTACATGCTTTTGATTACTTGTCAATGATCATGCTTTGGTTCAGTTCACTTGATATGTCTGATATCTGTCATATGCATGGCTTTTATGCTTTAAAACTTGAAAAATGATCACCATTGCTTCCGGTAACTAGCATGTGTAGGCTGAGTGCTTTTGTTATCTGTTACATGCCTTGTAGCTAGTTCATCACATAGATGCAGATATGCAACTTGGACATCTTTTTGCTTCAAACATGGAAAATGAGCTATAATAGTCAGAAATGAATGAAAATTCCATGTCTTTTTATGCTTAAAATTGAAAAGATCCAGGTGGGTTTGTCTTGTCGCATTACATTGTTCTGGACTGCGTACCATAGCACTTTGGTATGAACTAGGACACTGTAGTGTATGCCAAGACCAATGTCTTAAGCTTCTGATGGTCCAGTTCTGGCCTAGGCTTGACTTGGTCGGTCAGCATAAGGTTTGACATGCAAATAACCCCTGGCAAAAATGAAAAAGGGAAAAGAAAAAGCTTGAAAATTGAAATAATAACAAGTTTGCTGAAGCACTTTGTTGTTGACAATGCTTATCTTGGTAGATATCAGTTAGCTTTTGCATCTCATGCTTTACCTTGCTTGTTTTACTGGAAAATGTGGTGATGCCTCTTGATTGCAAAAACTGAAAAATGCGTGCTAATGATTTTCTTTAGATATCATCTGTTGCACTGATCATGCCATGTATCGTTACAGTATGTCTCTTGCTGTATTTGTTAGATGTTGTAATTGCAGTCACTCATATTTAAGAAGCATGCTTTCTACACTCCTTATGCACTCCAGTTGAATTCACTGCATATTTTGAGGGGGAGTTGCATTTCAGGGGGAGTCTGTGTCTCTATTGAGTGCTTGATGAGTTCACTTGTCAACAAGGGGGAGAAAATTTGGGATCAGAGTTTAAGGGGGAGTTCTTACTCTGTTGATACCCAACTTTTACCTTATTCTTTCTTCTTCTTTGTTTTCTTGTGTTTTGTTTTCGTGTTTCCACATTTGTTCGCAGGTGCTGAAGAGCCGAGAAAAGAGGAGTGTTGACAATGCACTCATCAAGGGGGAGATTGAGGAGCCATGCTGAATAGCGTGGGCCTCATGGCTCCAGAAGTGATGAGTCATTGTCAACGATAGTCAACGAGGACTGAAGAAGAAGAAATCTGCTGTTTCATGGGCCGCGTGTGACTCAGGTACACGGGCAGCGAGCGACTGTCGGGCAGAGGAGGCTGCGAAGTCGGGTTGGCCCAATCCGGGTACATGGGCCAGAAGCAGTAGAAGACCCACTAGGTTGTTGACCAGGACTGACTCAGGTACACGGGCGGTGAGCGATTGCCGGGCTGAGAGAGCTGCGGAGTCGGGCCGGCCCAATCTGAGTACCTGGTGCAAAGCTGGTGGATGCTTTGTCAGTTTCGGCACAAAACTGACAACCGTTGATTCTGTATCCGACTGTCCAGAAGAGAAGCCGTAGACGCTACGAAAACTTAGCTTCCGGATAAGTCATCTGTAACTCTAGGCCCACAGTCAGTCAGTCGTGTCTGTAAAAATTCCTAAGGGCAGTAGAGTCTTTTCCTTTATTTTTGAGTCTGTAAAAACCCTAAGGGGCTGGTAGAATATTCCTAGTGTTGGGCTGCCTATAAATAGGACCCCAATCCCTAGGGTTTGGACTACCCTTTGTGCTCAAATCAAATCCACTCTTTTGGGTCACTTTTTGTCTCTTGCATTGCCTCTCCCCTCTCTTGGTTCCCTGTTTGCGCCGCCAGGAAGCATTTGCTCCTGTGTTTGATGCTTTGCTTTTAATGTTGCAGTAAATGCCCTATTTCATTGTGTGCTGCATCTGCAAAGGTTTTTAATGGCTGCATTCCATTAGCATAGCAAGTTTTCCCGTGATTTTTGAGGCTTTGGAGGCTTCGGCTGGGTGTGTTCTTCATTCTAGTAGTACTAGTTCTTGCTGTTGCAAGTAGTACTACTTCCCTGCAGCTACAGTGTTCTGTGCAGCTTTTCACCTTCTACTGCACAGCTTTTTGATCGAAGCTGACAGGGTCTATTACCTTTTCTGGCTGTGTTTCTGGCGAAGTCTTTCTCTGTTCGAAGCCCCTCAGCTTCGTGAGGCAGGCTTCGATCTATCACCTTCGAAGGCTTCGTTCGATCTTCAGTTTTTGGTTTGCGTTCTGTGTTGCTAAGCTTCGAAGCATTTTTCTAAACGTCAGTATCGCATACTTCGAACGATAGTGCGAAGGAGCTTCGGCTCTATCTGTTCGAAGTCCTTACTTCGACAGGTTTCGAAGTTGGGTTCGAAGCTTGTAGATCCGCTAGGCCTCGCACTAACTTCTGTGTAGTGTGTCACCCCTCGCCTCTCTTTTCGAAGCTAACACTTTTCGGAGCTAGAGTATAGGCTTCGGACTTGGTTTTCTGTCGTGTGACAGGCTTCGCTTCTTCGTTCGAAGGTTGTCCTTTTGTGAGTTGTGTTTGAAGCTTTCTGTTCGAAGGTTGGCTTCGAAGTTTTCTGTTCAAAGCTGTGTTCGAAGTTTTGTCTTCGAAGTGCACACTTCGAAGCAGGCTTCGACTCAGTCACCTTGCTCCGAAGCTCTTGGTTCGAAGCTGTGTTCGAAGCCTTGACTTCGAAGTACATACTTCGAACCAGGCTCCGGCATTCTCATACTTCGCTCCAAAGTACACTTCGCAACTTGCCACTTCGAACTAGGCTAGATCGAGTCACCTTCGGCATCTCGAACAGACTCCGTCACCAACCTCTGAAGCAGACCTCGACGTGCGAAGGGGGCTTCGCCAAGTTCCGAACAGGAGACAAATTTGGACAGTAACTTCTCTTTTCATCTTACACATTCTTAGATCATTTCTTTGAGAAGTTTAGGCCTATTAAAACTTGTTCATCTGCCTAGTTGCACTACTTTAGTTTTACACGGTTTATCATCATTTGCTTCTAGGTTAGAAACCTTTAGACTTAGGCCTTCTGTTTATTTTCTGCTGCATAGTCTGTTGAGGTGCGTTGGGTATTGGGAGCAGGCCATTGATTCGAAAGAATTTTTTCTAAGGCGCCCATTCACCCCCCCTCTGGTCGCTACTTTCGGTCCTACAATTTTCACCCGATCTATCATTCGACTTAAATCCAAGGAAACTTACTATGTTAAAGTTTCTCCTAGTATACTTGTGCACACTTCTATTCAAATATTTTTTTTTCAGAAAACAAGTTTTTGATTTCGTCGATTTCAATCTGCTGATCGGAACTTCCGATATACATCGGAAGTTCCGATCCATCGGAAGTTTCAAGAAATCCGATAGATCGGAACTTCCGACTTCACTTCGGAACTTCCGATCAGGCATTTTCTCAGAATATTATTTTTCCACAAGAAATTTTTAAATTGCCTATCCACCCCCCTCTAGGCAACTTTCAGTTACCAACTGATCATTTTTAGCCTTGTTGGTACATAGCTTGTTGATGATCGATTGAAAATGACCAAACAACTCCTCATCTGACTCCCAACTTCTGAGTAAAATTCTCATATTCACATCGGTAGATATGGTAGAGCTGAGCCTTGACTTGAGTTGTATTGAGATGGCTCACTCGTTCAAACTCGGTGGGACCTAGTCCAGAAAATAGAATGTTTACCGCCTTGTTGTTGTGCTCATGCTGAGCGACTATAACTAGAATAGTCCGCTTAGAAAAAGGATGGACAGTAAAAGTGAGGTGTGTTACATGTCCCATATGTCCGAACCTTGACTCAATAAATAGGCTCGCATGCGAGTCTTCCAATATGTATAGCCAATGGATTCAAGGGACGAAAATTTCCCTGATGAAGTCATGGTCGCTAACTAGGTTTAGAATGGTTAAGGTATGGTAAAACCCTAACCTTGCTCTAATACCACTTGTAGCACCGAGAGTAGCGACCAGATGGGGTGAATGGGAGCAAAAATCAAGAATCTAAAAATTCTTGGACAAATCTGAATGCTATCTCTCACTTTTCATTTAATATGAGAATGGACAGTTTGAGAGATCACTAGCACTAAACAAGATGCATGTAATAATACCATTTAGAACTAAAATTAACAGAACACAAGAATAGCGAAAAAACTTTTGATTTGATCTTGCTTGTAGTTTCTTGAAACTTGGCACTAGGATGTAATAATTCTTTCACATAAGGCAAGTCAAAAATACATCAATGAAAATAGCATCAACTTGTTCTTGCTCATGGATTCTTATGGTTTTTAATTTTGTTGGACCGGAAACGGCGACCAGAGGGGGGTGAATGGGAGCTTTTAAAATTTCAGGCTAAACTTAGCCTTCAGTTTTAATACAGTCTACTGCGGAACAGGTTTCGAACACAACCTTCGAAGTTTTGGTTTGTAGGTATTTGATGGCTCCGAACACAGGCTTCGCAAGGAGCAAAAGTTCGAAGCCAAGAATACTTCGCTCCACTCAAACCCGAAAAACCAACTCTGCCAAGTCAGTGCAGGCTCCGCACACAGGGTGCTTCGAGCAGGCTTCGCACTTCACCCTTCGTAAGAGTGGGCTACCCTCTGGGGACTTCGACAAAATACTTAGCGAAGCAACTGGTGCCGGGCTTCTTACTTCAAAGGTCTAAACGCACACTAACAGACTTCGCTACGGGCTTCGACACGATAAGAAACACGGGCTTCGATCAAGGGCTTCGCTAGTAAGCAGCGAGGTCTAGCCTCCTGTTACACAGAGCGAACGCACACTGAAAAGCACACTTCGCACAAAACACACTTCGCCTAGACAGGCTTCGGTGCACTACTACAAGCGAGGTATGCAAACAAGCTCAAGCAGAAACTCAACACAGAAGCAGGGCTTCGCTGCTTGAACAAGGAACACAATAAATGAACTCATAGGATGAATACAAAGTGTGGTGGCTAGTACAGGAGCTCAACAGTGAATGCTCAAAGTGTTAAATGTTACCTACCCAGCCCCACTATTTATAGCCACTATTCACCCAAGTGAATTGACTACTTTACCCCTAGGGTTTACATTGGTTTTGTCTCTACAGAACAGAGGGGTACAAAAGGTAGTCAACTTTATTTGGAGGCTTCTCTGTCAGCTTTGCAGAGGGGACAACGTCAGCTTTTTGCATAGCAGACAATGTCAGCCTTTGCAGTCTTTGACCTTTCTGGAGCCCCCTTTCGCATGCGAGGGGTGCGGTAGCTTCGGTGAGAAGCCTTGAGCCTGACGGCCTTCGCTTCACCGAAGTCAGCCTTCGATACAGTGACGGTTTTGAGCCGAAGCCGTCAAAGCCCTTGGGCCTTCGCACCAACACCCTCAGAGTGGACCACCACGGCTTCGCAGCTTCTCCCAGCTCGAACTCCGCCAGTCCGTGTACCGAAGCCATGCATGGCCGAAGTACCACAAGTCATCCTTGCTCCGGAGCTAGCCTCGCTCCGAAGCCTTCTTCACTCCGAAGCCCCACCCTCGGAGTATCACCCTTCGAAGTCCCTCCTTCGTCCAAGGCCTCCGCATGAAGCATTCCATGAGCACTTCGTCGCAGTGTCGCTCCCCGAGCACACTCCTCGACAAGCCTCACCCGGACCATGCCTTCGATGCGCCTCGACTTCTGAGACCTTCGTCGGGTACCTTCGAGTGTCTCCCTCCGGAGCACACATCGAACACCTTGCCTCTGCTGAGGACTTGATCCACCAAACTCCGAAGTCACTCCATCCAGAGTACCCTTCGAAGTGCCTCGCCCCCGAGGACTTCGTCTCAGAGTACCTTCACCCGGAGCCACGCTCCGCACTTACTGCCTTCACCTGGCGCACCTCGACCCAAGGACCGACCTCGACCCCTTCGCAGCCTTCGTGACGGAGCTCCCCGCTCCACTGGCATCAAGCCTCCCGCTTGACCCAGGTTCACCTGCTACGAACCGTCCATCGCCTCCGATGTCCCCTGCGCACCACAGACAAGCAGACAAGTGTATCTAGTACTCTGGAGACCTCTCCGGGTTAGCAACCTTCGGCACATACTCCGGTGTACCTCCCAAAGTACCGAGACCTTCGGTACAACCCAGTCATCGTGTACTGTCGGACCCCTCCGACAGGCACACTCCACTGCAACAGCTGCAGCAACCAAAGCCCACCGAACCCTTCGGTGAAACCACCTCCGAACACCTTCGGAGGTCCAACCTCCGAACCCCTTCGGAGGTACCCCTTCGAATCAGAGGGTAAAAGCCTGTCAATCACTCATCATAGACTCCGAAACTAACCCTTGGTTTCTCAATCTCCCCCTTGATGAGTGCATTGACAACCAAATTCAAGTTCAAGAAAATTTAAAGAATTTCAGCACACAAGTGACCATAAAAACTCAGAAACGAGCCAAATCATGTCACTTGATAAAAGAGTTTTCCTCCCCCTTTTTCAATAGAGTAAAAAGCCCCTTCGGCAAAAAGAATTTTCCTCCCCCTGAGTTAATTTTACCCCCTTGCTGCAGAGAACTCAAAAATTTCTCCCCCTTTGGCAATGCAAGCATCAAGGAGCATTCAAAAGATGCAAAGCTTCGACATGAGCAGAATTGCAAAGACATATAAAGCAAAAAATATGCCAACATTTAATACCAATTATCATGTGCTCAGCTCAATTTAACATTCTCTAAAAACATGATGACAACATGTGATTTTATCAGTTTGAAATAAAAGCCTCACCACTTAATCAAGAAAACTAGACAAGGAAAAGTAGGGACTGCACAAAGCTAGTCAATTTCTACACTAGACAGACAAGTCCAATTCAAGTGGAGCATTAAAAGCAAACTTGATGAACAGATGAATTTTGTTGTTCTTTTCATAATGCTAGGGGTTATTTGTTTGTCCACCTTATACTTTCCAATCAGGCCAAGCCTAGGCATGAAAGCGATCAGAAGCTCAAGGCAATGATTTTGGCATACACTACACCATCCTAGTTCAGACCTATGTGCAATGGTAAGCAGTCTAGAATAGGGTAGTGCGACAAACAAACCCACCTGGATCTTTTTGCTTTGAAGCATGCAAAACATGGATTTTTGGAATTTTGATTAAGTGAACAAATTTGTTTAGCACTTGATGAATATCCATGAGTAAGTAGAACAATTTTTTCAAGTTGCAATGTTTAGCATCCAGAGAAAAGAAGTCTTGCTATCAAGCAGATAAAAGATAGCTAAAGCAGTCCTGCCTAAACATGCTAGATTCAAGACTAAGCAGTGAGCATGATTTGAGTTTGGAAAGAAAACATCATGCACATTAATGTTTTAGATATATTAAATAGAGCTTAGCTGTCATGATTTCATGAATTAAAATTGGGCATATAAGTGCAACAGATGTAAATGCAATTTCACACATGATGAGCATATGCGAGACAATTAAAATCAGCCCCCCCTCACAAAATGCCGTAAGGGTGACAAATACCAAGTTCCCCACGCAAATAGGCAAAACGAGAAGCATCGAGGGGTTTTGTGAAAATATCGGCTAGCTGGTGTTGGGTATCAACATATTGAAGTTCAATATCACCCTTCTCATTGTGATCTCTGAGAAAATGATATCGCACATCAATGTGTTTGGTTCTGGAGTGCTGAACCGGGTTGTTTGCAATACAAATAGCACTAGTGTTATCACAGAAAAGTGGAACACTCTTATAATCTAACCCGAATCCCGCAAAGTGGAAACCATCCCCAAAATCTGAGAGCAACAGCTAGCTGCAACAACATATTCGGCCTCAGCCGTCGATTGTGCAACACTAGACTGTTTGCGGGAAGACCAGCAAACCAGAGATGTACCCAGAAAATGACAAGTACCAGAGGTACTCTTCCTATCAATCCTACACCCAGCAAAATCCGCATCGGAATAACCTCGAAGACACAAAGAGTAAGACGGAGAATACCAAATGCCAAACTCGAGGGTGTGTTTGAGATACCTTAGAATGCACTTTACCGCTTGATGGTGCGAAGCTCGTGGTGAAGCCTTAAAATGAGCGCACAGACACACCGCAAAGTGTATGCCCGGCCTCATAGCAGTAAAGTAGAGGAGGGAGCCGATCATGCTTCGGAACTCCTTCTGATCTACGGCTTCTCCATCTTCGTCAGGATCTAATGCCACAGACGTAGCCATTGGAGTGGCGAGAGGCTTCGCATCGGCCATGTCGAACTTCTTGAGCAGATCCTTGGTGTACTTCGTCTGGTGGACGAAAGTACCTTGTTTGCTTTGCTTGATTTGCAAACCAAGGAAAAATGTGAGTTCACCCATCATGGACATCTCGAACTCCCTGCTCATGGTATCTGCAAACTCGGCAACCAAAGCATGAGAAGGGCTACCAAAGATGATATCATCCACATAAATCTGAACTAGGAGGAAATCTTTGCCATGCTTGAGAGTGAACAGGGTTTTATCAACAGATCCCATCAAATACCCCCGCTCAAGCAGAAAATATTTAAGTCTGTCATACCAAGCCCGAGGGGCCTGTTGAGTCCATAAAGAGCCTTATGAAGTTTAAGGACTTTATGTGGGTATTTGGGGTTTTCAAAACCAGGGGGTTGTTTTACATAAACATCTTCGCCTATGAAGCCATTAAGAAAAGCACTTTTAACATCCATTTGATAGAGTTTGAATCCCCGGGATGTCGCAAAGGCAAGCAAAATCCTAATGGCCTCAAGACGAGCAACAGGTGCAAAAGTTTCAGTAAAATCAATCCCTTCTAATTGAGAATAACCCTGAGCTACAAGTCTAGCCTTGTTTCTAACTATTGTCCCATCCTCCCCTTATTTGTTTTTGAAAATCCATTTTGTTCCAATGAAATGAACATTTGGTGGAGGATCAACTAATGACCAGACTTGGTTTCTCTCAAAATTTTCAAGTTTTTCATGCATGGCATTGATCCAACTAGAATCAGAAAGTGCATGACTAACATCTAAGGGCTCGAAAGAAGCAACAAAAGCAGAATTAGTGAAATGAGCATGAGAACGTGTTACCCTTTGATCAAGCTCACCAATGATCTGCTCGGGAGGGTGCATCCTTTGAACATGGTGTGGAGCCTCGCGGCGGGATGAAGTCTCCCCCTCAACTTGTGCGTTGGAGTGGTCCAAGATGACCGATGTCGAGGTGGTTGCTTCGGGACCTTGTGCCGAAGTGGTCGAAGCGGGGTCAGCTTTGGGGGTTGATGTCGAGGGTAGTAGGGGTTCATCCTCGAAATCTCCGGGATCTTATTCCTCGAAGATGGTCTGTTCCATGTCGTGTTCATTTGCCTGTTCAAATGCAGAACTAACAGAGGGGTTGATTCATCAAAAGTCACATCACATGACTCGATGACAGTGTTAGTCTCCAAATTATAAACACGATAAGAATGACCATGTGTAGTGTAACCCAAAAAGATCCCGTCAGAAGAACGCGACTCAAATTTATCCAAATTACCACGTTTTAGGATAAAGCAACGACAGCCAAAAACTCGAAGATGAGTAACCTTGGGCTGTCTCCCAAAACGTAGTTCATAAGATGTCAAGTTTAAAATTGAGCGCAAGAATATTTGATTGGAGATGTAACATGCAGTGTTCATGGCCTCGGCCCAGAATTTTCTAGGAGTCCTGTGCTCATCGAGCATCATCCTAGCCATCTCAACCAAAGTGTGGTTCTTCCTCTCAACAACACCGTTCTGTTGAGGAACCCGCGGAGCAGAGAATTGATGTTCTATGCCATGCTCCATGCAAAAGTCAACAAAGAGATTGTTCTTGAACTCAGTGCCATTATCACTTCGAATGAATTTTAATGCACCAGGGAGTTCAGTGAAAAGTCTCAAAGCCAAGCTCCGAAAGTGTGAAAACACTTCATCCTTGCTGGCAAGAAAGAAGACCCAAGAATAGCGAGAGAAATCGTCGACAATGACTAATACATACCACTTGCCGCCTAAAGAACTAACCCGAGAAGGACCTATAGTGTCCATGTGGAGAAGTTCTCCGGGTTGTTCAGTCATCACAGTGGTGACTGGCGAATGCGAAGCGGCGATCATTTTTCCATGTCGACAAGGAGCGCAAACTAAATTCTTCTCAAACTTGAGCTTGGGCAATCCTCGGATCAGACCTAGGGCACTCAGACGAGCGAGCAACTCAAAGCTCATATGCCCTAGTCTCCTATGCCACTTCCAAAGCTCAGAAGTAGAATGTGCAACAAGACAATGAGAAGAACCAGATGACTCAGAAAAATCAGCTCCAAAAACTCTCCCAACTCTAAAGATCTTACACACCACAACGCCATCAGAATTGAGTACTTGCGAAGTATCGCGATGAAATCGCACTTCGGAGCCCTCATCAAGCAGCTGAGATACAGAAAGCAAATTGTATCCCAGATTTTCAACAAAAGCAACATCTTTGAGAGTGAAATTCGAGTTAATTCTTACCACACCTTTACCTTTCACTCTACTCCTTCGATTGTTGCCGAAGGTGATATGTTCCCTTTGCTTGGTTGTGGTGAGGCTGGAGAACCATGCTGCATCTCCGGTCATATGGCGCGAACAATCGGAGTCCATGATCCACGTGCCCTCCAAGCCTCGATCTGTCGCCTACACATGATAAGAATATCTCGATCGCTCAGTGCTGGGGTGAGTGAAAATATGACGAGGCATCCAGAACTGAGTGATACGAGTAGTAGGCACAATAAAAGTAGACTGTCTACGCACAAGATAATCAGAATGATGCAAAGTGCGAGGTATACCTACATGCTGTGATCTAACAACATGACGAGGTCTCCTACTCTGACGAGGTACAAAGCTACTCGCCCGGGGTCTACCACCATATGGAACATGGTGAACACCTCGAGGAGCAAAACCTCTCCGAGAAGCACGAGGAGCCTCAAAGACAGGACGATAGTACAACTCAGACTCATGCATACCTAAAGATGGGTAATGCATGTCCTGGTAACTCATCGCCTGAGAGCGTTGCTCATCCTTGATGCGACGAAAACAGAACCCAACCAAATGACCCGCCCGCTGACAATAGGAACAATGAAAAACTCTTCTAGGGGCACTCTCATGGGTCTTAGGAGCAACTCTCACAGGCTCCTTGGGCTTCTGCTAAGTGGTTTTCTTGGGAGGGATTTTCTTGGCAGGAGGAGTGGTTTTCTTTTGCGTTCGGGTAGGCTTTTTGGCCGATGGAGTGTCTAACAGAGCTCTCTCTTTCTCTAGGGTAGTGGGAGAGGTAAAAACAGTTTTGTTTCCACTATCTGAAGGAATCCTCTCAAAACCCAAACCTAGAGCTAACCCTGCTCTATCAGCACACATCTTGGTCTTGGCCAAGAGCAAATCCATCCTACCCTTTCCCTCAGTGCATTTATTAACCACAGAAAGAAGGTATTCATTTTCAGTCATGAGGTTTTCAGCTCGCTCTCTAACAGTGCCTAGCTGGTCCTTAAGGATAATGCAAGTGTCACAAACAGGTTGCACATCCTTAGAACTACCGGCCCTCTCCAATCTAGCCTCTAAATCATGAACATGTTTATCACGTAAATTAATGCTCTCGCGCAATAAAGAACAGTTCATGCAATTAATTATATCATGAGGTCTAGAATCAACCACCAAAAGCTACTTCTGTGTAGTCTCAAACTCAGAAAGAGTTTGAGCATGAACAGAACGCAACTGAGCAAGCTCACCCATGACAACAGTACAAGATTCACATTCAGCATTATTTACTTTAGACTTAAGCATGGCATACTCAGTAGAAATAGATTCTAGCCTAAGTCTAAGGTCTTTTCTTTCTCTAGCGGCTTGCACAAGTAATCTATCCTGACCAAGAACTACTTCATTTAGCTCATCTAGTTTAATTAAAAGCTGGTCAGAGGATAGTGGTACCTTAGATGAGTCAAGCTCATCGCCACTGTGATCGTTGTCGGCCATGAAGCAAAGGCCGGTGAAGTCTCGTCCCTTCTTGTCCTTCTTGTCCTCCTTCCTTGGGGACTCCTCCTCCTCAGAGCTCGACTCCTCAGTTGAGGAAGTGTCGATGTCGCTGAGAGCAGCAACAAACGCTCTGGAAGCGGCTTTGGCTACTCTCTTAGACACCTTGCCGTGCTTGCCCTTCACAAAAGGCTTCCTCTCCTTTTTGTGGTATTTAGGGCGCCCACTCTCATCTCTCTTTTTGAGCTTAGGGCAGTTGGCCTTGATATGAGAAGTGTCGCCACATTCAAAGCAACCACTAAAATCACTTCTCCTCTGATCCCGTCTCTCATGATGAAAACGGGTGAACCTTCTGGCAATGAGAGCAAGCTCATCATCATCCAGAGTATCCACCTGCTCCTTTGTGACGGAGACCAGAGAGGACAAAGCAAAACCATCTGCAAGAACACAAGTACCAGATGTGCTTGGTTCTGCAATGGTGCCACGACTAGTGCTAGAAACCAATGCCAATGGTTGTGGCAAGGTGTTCCTGTGCACTGCAAGAGATGCCTTAGCAATCTCTGTGGACTTCAGCTTGCTGAAGAGCTAATCACAGGTCAATGTGTCATAACCTGCAGACTCCTCAATGCTGGATATCTTCACTTCCCATATGCTACGATCAAGAGCATAGAGAAGCTTGATAGCCCTGTCATGATCATTGTAAGCAAGCGTCCCGTTGGATCGCAAGTTACTCACTATCGCATCAAAGCGAGAAAACATGGCATCTATAGATTCACCAGGTGCCTGCACAAACAGCTGATACTGTTGATTGTATGTGCTTTGGCGCCTGGCCTTGATCTGTGTAGAGCCCTCATGAAAAATAGTGAGTCTTGTCCAAATTTCCCTAGCAGTCCTAAGGTGCTGCACCCTATCAAACTCACTTCTACTCAAACCAATGAACAGTATATTTCTTGCCTTGGAGTTGGCATTATACTGATCCTTCTTTGTTTGAGAGGTGCGAGTATCAGGGATGGAGTATTGTGAGTCTACAATCTCCCAAATTGCATTTCCTTGGCTTAGCAAGTAAGCCTCCATGCGCACCTTCAAGTATGCAAAGTCAGTCCCATCGAACAGAGGAATTTTACTAGCTCTGTCCATGTCGCCAACAGATCACAAAACCGATTAAGGTCAACTAGTGATCTTAACCTGCTCTGATACCAATTGTTGGACCGGAAACGGCGACCAGAGGGGGGGTGAATGGGAGCTTTTTAAAAACTTGGGCTAAAAACAGCCTTCGGTTTTAATTCTGTCTACTGCGGAACAGGCTTCGAACACCAACCTTCGAAGGTCTGGTTCGGAGGTACTTGACAGCTCTGAACACAGGCTTCGCAAGAAGCAAAAGTTCGAAGCCAAGTTCGAAGCAAAAGTTCGCAAGAAGCAAGTGGGCTACCCTCTGGGGACTTCGACAAAATACTTAGCGACAGCAACTGGTGCTGGGCTTCGTACTTCAAAGGTCTAAACGCACACTAATAGACTTCGCTAGGGGCTTCGACACGATAAGAAACACGGGCTTCGATCAAGGGCTTCGCTAGTAAGCAGCGAGGTCTAGCCTCCTGTTACACAGAGAGAACGCACACTGAAAAGCACACTTCGCACAAAACACACTTCGCCTAGACAGGCTTCGGTGCACTACTACAAGCGAGGTATGCAAACAAGCTCAAGCAGAAACTCAACACAGAAGCAGGGCTTCGCTGCTTGAACAAGGAACACAATAAATGAACTCACAGGATGAATACAAAGTGTGGTGGCTAGTACAGGAGCTCAACAGTGAATGCTCAAAGTGTTAAATGTTACCTACCCAGCCCCACTATTTATAGCCACTATTCACCCAAGTGAATTGACTACTTTACCCCTAGGGTTTACATTGGTTTTGTCTCTACAGAACAGAGGGGTACAAAAGGTAGTCAACTTTATTTGGAGGTTTCTCTGTCAGCTTTGCAGAGGGGACAACGTCAGCTTTTTGCAGAGCAGACAATGTCAGCCTTTGCAGTCTTTGACCTTTCTGGAGCCCCCTTTCGCACGCGAGGGGTGCGGTAGCTTCGGTGAGAAGCCTTGAGCCTGACGGCCTTCGCTTCACCAAAGTCAGCCTTCGATACAGTGACGGTTTTGAGCCGAAGCCGTCAAAGCCCTTGGGCCTTCGCACCAACACCCTCGGAGTGGACCACCACAGCTTCGCAGCTTCTCCCAGCTCGAACTCCGTTAGTCCGTGTACCGAAGCCATGCATGGCCGAAGTACCACAAGTCATCCTTGCTCCGGAGCTAGCCTCGCTCCGAAGCCTTCTTCACTCCGAAGCCCCACCATCGGAGTATCACCCTTCGAAGTCCCTCCTTCGTCCAAGGCCTCTGCATGAAGCATTCCATGAGCACTTCGTCGCAGTGTCTCTCCCCGAGCACACTCCTCGACAAGCCTCACCCGGACCATGCCTTCGATGCAACTCGACTTCTGAGACCTTCGTCGGGTACCTTCGAGTGTCTCCCTCCGGAGCACATATCGAACACCTTGCCTCTACTGAGGACTTGATCCACCAAACTCCGAAGTCACTCCATCCGGAGTACCCTTCGAAGTGCCTCGCCCCCGAGGACTTCGTCTCGGAGTACCTTCACCCGGAGCCACGCTCCGCACTTACTGCCTTCACCTGGCGCACCTCGACCCAAGGACCGACCTCGACCCCTTCGCAGCCTTCGTGACGGAGCTCCCCGCTCCACTGGCAACAAGCCTCCCGCTTGACCCAGGTTCACCTGCTACGAACCATCCATTGCCTCTGATGTCCCCTGCGCACCACAGACAAGCAGACAAGTGTATCTAGTACTCTGGAGACCTCTCCGGGTTAGCAACCTTCGGCACACACTCCGGTGTACCGCCCAAAGTACCGAGACCTTCGGTACAACCCAGTCATCGTGTACTGTCGGACCCCTCCGACAGGCACACTCTGCTGCAACAACTGCAGCAACCAAAGCCCACCGAACCCTTCGGTGAAACCACCTCCGAACACCTTCGGAGGTCCAACCTTCGAACCCCTTCGGAGGTACCCCTTCGAATCAGAGGGTAAAAGTCTGTCAATCACTCATCACAGACTCTGAAACCAACCCTTGGTTTCTCAAATTTGATAATATTTAGTATTCCATGAATGAGCAAAACAAAACTTCACACAATCAGAACAAATGCTTTGAATTACTCTACATTCTCACTGATTGTCTCAGTATCGGAGAAAAAGGGGATTCATCCCTAGAATCAAAACATCCAGCGTGATTCCACGACGAACCTATAGCATCCAGGTAGAATAAACAGAAACGGGCATGCAAACGATGAAATCAAGCCAGAAAATGTGCTCACGGAATCACAACATTAAGCGAGTGGAGGAAGAGTCGCCCGCAGCCTCAGAAGAAACACAAATAGAAAAGACATTTTCTTTAGCACACCAAGGTTAGGCACTCGATTAAGGATGACAATCGGGTACGACGGGTACGTGTAGTGCATACCCATACCCGTACCCGTTTACCCAATGGATAAAAACCCATGCCCATACCCGTTACTCATGGGCGTCGTATATCCACGGGTAAACCTGCACCCGTGAAAGAACCAGAACATAGTACACAGTCCACAAATTTGGAGCTTTGGGTGGAACTGTGGAGCATGTTGCACGCCGATGCAGGGTATGTTAGAGCCATGGTACAGGCACGGGTAGAGGACCATCTGGCGATGTTGCTCAAGCGCCGGTGCAGGCGCCTGAGCAACATCGCCGGATGGTCCTCTACCCGCAGGCGTGAGCAGAGGAGGTATGTGTTCGGCAAGGCTTGCTCGAGCGTCGGTGTGGGGACTCCGGTAGGGGTTGCCAAAGCTACGATGTAGGAGCAGGCGTAGAAGGTCGATGACGCAACATGAACATGGGCTCGGACGTAGAAGGTCGGCAAGGATCACCACCCATCACTAGAGCTAGTGGCAAGGACTTGAGCTGGAGTAGGGATGGCAATGGGGACGATCCCTAGCAGGGAGGGGTCCCCGTCCCCGTCCCCGCTAGACCCAAAATTCTCCGTTCCACGTCCCTGTCCCCGGCTTCGGGAATAGATTTTCCCGTTGAGGAGCCATGCTGAATAGCGTGGGCCTCATGGCTCTAGAAGTGATGAGTCATTGTCAACGATAGTCAAAGAGGACTGAAGAAGAGAGGAGATCTGCTGTCTTATGGGCCGCGTGTGACTCAGGTACACGGGCAGCGAGCGACTGTCGGGCAGAGGAGGCTGCGAAGTCGGGCTGGCCCAATCCGGGTGCATGGGCCAGAAGCAGTAGAAGACCCACTGGGCTGTTGACCAGGACTGACTCAGGTACACGGGCGGTGAGCGATTGCCGGGCTGAGAGAGCTGCGGAGTCGGGCCGGCCCAATCCGGGTACCTGGTGCAAAGCTGGTGGAGGCTTTGTCAGTTTCGGCGTAAAACTGACAACCGTTGATTCTGTATCCGACTGTCCAGAAGAGTAGCTTCAGGATATGTCATCTGTTACTCTAGGCCCACAGTCAGTCAGATGTGTCTGTAAAAATACCCTTTGTGCTGAAATCAAATCCACCTTTTTGGGTCACTCCCTTCTCTCTCCTGTGTGCGCCGCCAGGACTTCCCTCTCACTGTTCTTGCATTATTTTGGCTCAAATCTCTTTAATGCTTTAATGCTTTGATCCCTGGTGAATTTATTGCTTGGATTTTGTTCGGTTTGGGGAGTTATTGTCTTGACCACGAGCTGGTGAAGTTATTTCTTCAGTTGCCTGTGTTCTTCACGGTGGGAGTACTAGTTCTTGCTGTTGCAAGTAGTACTGCTTTGCTGTAGCTACAGTATTCTGCAGAAGCTTTTCACCTTCTATTGCCCAGCTTTTTGATCGAAGCCGACAGTCTCTTTTACCTTTTTCTGAGTGTGTCTGGCGAAGCTCGGTTCTGTGCGAAGCCCCTTTAACTCCGTGAGGCAGGCTCCGATCGAACATCTTTAAAGGCTTCGCTCAGACTTCGAACCTAAATCTTTGTGTCCTGTGTTGCTAGCTTCAAAGTATTTTCTAAAACGGACAGCATCGCATACTTCGATTGACAGTGCGAAGGTACTCCGGCCCTAGCGGTTCGAAGTTCACACTTCGATAAGTCTCGGAGCTGTCATCAAAGTTTGCCCTTCCACTTAGCTTCGCATTGATTTCTTGGAATCCTGTCACCCTTCGCTTCTGTGTTCGGAGCTTGTTTTTCTTCGAGGGTAAAGCTGTAGGCTTCGGACTTGTCTTTCTGTCACGTGACAGACTTCGCTTCTTTGTTCGAAGGTTGTCTGTTTGTGTGTTGTGTTCGAAGTTTTTGTGTTCGAAGGTTCAGCTTCGGAGCTTTCGGTTCTAAGTGTGTTCGAAGTTTTGTCTTCGAAGTGCATACTTCGAAGCAGGCTTCGGCACTGGTTTACTTCGCTTCGAAGCTCGTAACTTGAAGTTATGTTCGAAGTCTTGTCTTCGAAGTCCTTACTTCGAACCAAGCTCCGGCACTGTTTTTACTTCGCTTCGAAGTACACTTCGCTTCTTACCACTTCGAACTAGGCTAGACAGTAACACCTTCGGCACTTCGGACAGACTCCATCATCAACCTCTGAAGCAGACCTCGACGTGCGAAGGGGGCTTCGCTAAGTTTCGAACAGGAGACAACTTTGGACAGTAACTTCTCTTTTCACTTTATACATACTTAGATCATTTCATTGAGAAGTATAGGCCTGTTACAACTTGTTTATCTGCCTAGTTGCACCTCTTTAGTTTTACACTGTTTATCATCAGATGCTTCTAGGTTAGAAACCTTTAGACTTAGGCCTTCTGTTTATTTTCTGCTGCGTAGTATTTTTGAGGTGCGTTGGGTATTGGGAACAGGCCATTGATTCGAAAGAATTTTTAAGGCGCCCATTCACCCCCCCCCCCTCTGGTTGCTACTTTCGGTCCTACAAGTGGTATCAGAGCGAGGTTAGGGTTTTTCCATACCTTAACCGGTTCTAAACCCCAGTAGTGACTATGACGTCTCCAGGCAAGGTCCCGTCCTTGGAAGCCTATGGCTACAATTATTGGAAGACTCGCATGCGAGCCTATCTCATGAGCCAGGGTTCGGACATATGGGACATTTGCGTTCACAGCACGTTTGTCATTCTGCCAGTCGCTGAGCACGGTACTGCTGGTATCATTGCTCAGCATCTGAGCAACAGTAAGGCTGTGAATATTTTGTTTTCTGGATTAGGTCCCACTGAGTTTGAGCGTGTGAGTCATCTCTCCACTGCGAGAGAGATCTGGGCTACCCTCAAGGCACACCATGAGGGAACAGCCCAGGTCAAGGCTCGGCTCTATCAGACCTACCGGCGTGAATATGAGAACTTCACACAGAAGCCGGGTGAATCTGTTGAAGCCTTGTTTGGTCGCTTTCAGTCGATCATTAACAAGCTTCGGGACAACAAGGCTGAGGGTGCTCAGTTAGTCTCAGATCATGAGCAGGCGCTCAAGGTTCTTCATACCTTGGACCCAAAGATCTGGGAGATCAAGGTATCATCTATCGTTGAGAGCACTTCTTACGATACCTTGACCATTTCTGAGTTATTTAGCAAGCTGAAGGCCACTGAGGTAGATATCCAGTTGAGATCAAATCTCACTGGCTCTGGATCAAGATCCCTGGCCCTTGCTACACCTTCTGTTGATCCCTCTGCTGTGAGTTGTGCTGGGTTCTCTTTGATGTCTATCACTGAGGACCAGCTTGAGTTGTTGGGAGATGATGATTTGTGTCTCTTTAACAACCGGGTGCGTCGTGTCTATGATAAAAGAATGTTCAAAAGACACGGCACAAAATCCGGATGCTTTGAATGTGGTGATCCAGGACACTTCATCGCCGACTGCCCCAAGCGCAGTGGATACAAGAAGGGCACCGGTAGCAGCTTCCACGACTCCGGCAAGCATGAGAGCCCCTCCTTCACCAAGGGCAAGCCGAAGACCCGGTTCTTCAAGAAGGCCCTGAAGGACTACCGGCGAGAGAACAAGAAGCGCGACAAGGCCTTCTTCGCCGAGATGGAGAAGAGCTACTCCAAGAGATCCACGTCTTCCTCCTCTTCATCGAGCTCAAGTGATGAGGAGATTACCATCAAGAAGGGGAAGGACAAGGATGATCCGGCGGGCCTCTGCTTCATGGCTTTCGGAGACAAGCCGAAGAGCCGCACACACCAGCGCCGAAGATCCCGCAAGAGCTTCTGCTCCATGGCTCTTGGGGATAGAGAAGAAAAGAGCTCCTCCGACGACTCCGACGACGACGATAGCAAGGTATCATCTTATGAGCGCGAAATTGTCGATTTACTTGAGAGCAATCGTCAGGAGTTAAAATATCGGGAGAAACTGCTTAGGGGGGCTAAGAAAAGGATAGATGAGTTAGAGAGTGAGCTTGCCGTGGCCAACGGTAGGATTGAGAGTCTATCCTCTGCCCCTTGCTTGGGTGATAGCAGTGAGTGCCCGAAGTGCGAGGTGCTTCTGTGTGACCTGTCGACTCTAAAGTCCAGGTACACAAAAAGGGTTGATGAGAGGGACGCTTTGGCCACTGAGCTTGAAAGCGCTCAGCAGGAGCTGAAAAATGCTCAAGCCACTGTCGTCGCACCCTGTGTTGATTGCCCATCTCATCTAGCTACCTTAGCTGAGCTGAAATCCAAGGGCGATGAACATTTGGGTGATTTAGAGAGGTTGAGAGCTGAGCTTGCGCAGACTAGGCTAGAGCTTGAGACATTGTCAGTTCCACCCACTGTCTGTGAGAACTGCCTGTCTCTTAGAATGGAGCTGATTAAGCTAAAAGCCGGGAAGTCTGTCCAAAAAGAGAGTGAGTGTGAGACCTGCTTGTCTCAGGTGGAGGTTCTAGCTTCCTTGAGAGAGGAGCTAGCAGATTCTCAGAATGAGAACTTTTACCTCCGGTCTATCCTGAGTTGGATCAGTGCCAGAGAGCCACAGCTTGGCATGATGATCCAGCAGTTCAAGAGGCAGGATGGGTTTGGGGTAGGTTACACCTACACCAAGGCTGACTTTGAGAGTGCCATCAGCCGGGCAGTGGAGTGGAGTAAAATGACTCCAGAGCAGAGATATCCCAAGACTCACTCCACTGAGACCTCCCAGGCTTGTCAGCCCAAGGATGGAGTGATCCATGAATCACCCAAAGCTCCACCCAAGAAGCCTATCTGGGTTCCTAAGCCCAAACTCCTCCACTCTTCTCTAGACTCTCTTCCTGGACCCTCTCAGCCCAAGAAGACAACACCAATCACCACTAAGCCCAAGAATCCCAAGCCTCAACCACATCCCAAGAAGCCTACCTATCATTGTGAGTATTGTCAGAGAGACGGGCATCTTGCGGAGTTTTGCTTCAGGAGGAAGCGGGTTGAGAGAGCAGAGAGGGCTCGTAGTGATCAGGTGCAGTTCTACCAGCAGGGTGGTAGACTGCGTGTTCCTCGGCGCGGGGAGAGGCTGGAGGTCAGGCCGCGTCGTGTAGGTGGTGGTAGAGGAGACGGTTTTCCTACCCGTGCTCCAGTTGGTGGTGTTCGTTCCGGCAGAGTTCCAGACCGTGTTGGCTACGGTTCTGGACCTCGTGGCCGTAGGGTTAGGAAGAACCGTGGACCGCGCTTTGAGCCGCGTTTTGGTCCAAACTCTTTTGATGGTTTTCGCTTTCCATTTTTTGAGCAGATGGCTCGACACTGGTTTAGCTCTCTTGCTAAACCTGGTGCCGGACCATTTGCTCCCACTTACAGACATTGATTGTGCAGGACCGGGGACTGGAGGATGTTTGGATCATGGACTCAGGATGCTCTCGCCACATGACGGGACATCGCAGATGGTTCTCCAGTCTCACTCCCCCGAGCTCCAAAGAGTACATTACATTCGGGAACAGCGGTCAAGGGAAAGTAAGTGGCATAGGCTCAATCAACATCTCAGACCATTTCTCTTTAAAGAATGTTGCTTTGGTTAAAAATCTGAACTTTAATTTAATCTCTGTGTCGCAACTTCTTGAGGATGGTTTGGAAGTGCGTTTTAAGAAGGGAAATTCTTCTGTGATTGATTCTAGAGGGTCTTTGGTTTGTCAGATTTTACCCTTCGGTAAAGTTTTTCGAATTGACTTCTCTAGTTCTTTTGGCCCTTCTCGCTGTTTGATTGCTGGATCTTCTTCTGAGCTCTGGAAGTGGCATAGGAGGTTAGGTCATTTGAGTTTTGATCTGCTAGTCAGGTTAAGCTCTATGGACCTCATCCGAGGATTGCCCAAGCTTAAAATGGAGAAGGATCTAGTTTGTCATCCCTGTCGTCATGGGAAAATGGTTGCCGCTTCTCATTCACCTGTGACTCAGGTGATGACTTCGTATCCAGGCGAGCTTTTGCATTTGGACACTGTAGGTCCAGCTCGGGTACGCTCAGTCGGTGGGAAGTGGTATGCACTTGTGATTGTTGACGACTTTTCTCGTTTCTCGTGGGTTTTCTTTTTGGAGTCTAAGGATGAAACTTTTCAATTTGTCCATGACCTGGTTTTGAAGCTGAAGAATGAGAACAATGGTCGGATGCGAGCAATTCGCTCTGACAACGGCTCTGAGTTCAAGAACTCTCAGTTCGTCAGCTTCTGTGGTGATCAGGGTCTGGACCATCAGTTTTCTTCTCCTTACACTCCCCCACAGAACGGCGTTGTGGAACGAAAGAACCGCACGCTAGTTGAGATGGCCAGGACGATGCTCGATGAGCACAGGACTCCTAGGCGTTTTTGGGCTGAAGCCATGAACACGGCTTGCTATCTGGCCAATCGCATTTTTCTTAGAGCTTACATTGGTAAGACATCATATGAGTTGCGGTTTGGCAGACAGCCCAAGGTGAGCCACTTGCGAGCGTTTGGCTGCAAGTGCTTTGTGCTCAAAAAGGGAGGGCATTTGGACAAATTTGAGTCTCGTTGCTGGGATGGTGTTTTTCTTGGTTATGCATTGCATTCTCGAGGCTTCCGTGTTTGGAACCTCGAATCCCAGCTGCTTGTCGAGACGTGTGAAGTTTCATTTGATGAGTCCCTGCCTTCTTTGACTCCTTCTTTTGAGCTTTCTGGTGATGATGAGCTCGGAGAGTCCATCTTCGAGGAAGATGAGGATACTCCAGCTGCTGTTGAGGGTGGGCCTTCTGCATCCCCCGCAGAGCCCACACCTTCTGTGACTTCGACTGATGATGAGGGCGGACCTCTGATCACTTCTTCCACTTCGATCGAGCCCCCTCAGTCGAGTCCAGAGGTGCCAGCTGCTGACTCCGGTGAGGTGACTTCAGATCACCAGGGAACCCGAGCAGTTCAGCGTGACCACCCCTCAGAGCTCATCATTGGTGATTTAACTGAAAGGACTTTGCGTTCTTCTGCCTCTCTCGCTGTGTTTGCTGAATCTGCATTTGTTGCATCTTTTGAGCCCAGAGACATTTCTCATGCTCTCTCTGATTCTAATTGGATTAATGCCATGCAAGAAGAGCTTGAGAATTTTGTCCGCAATCGGGTTTGGACACTAGTTGAGCCGCCACCAGGATGCAACCCCATAGGCACCAAGTGGGTATTCAAGAACAAACAAGGTGAAGATGGGGTTGTGGTGCGCAACAAGGCTCGACTAGTCGCCCAGGGTTATTGCCAGAAGGAAGGTATTGACTTTGAAGAAACCTTCGCTCCTGTGGCCCGTCTTGAGTCCATTCGTATTCTTCTAGCTTTTGCCGTTTCAAAGGGTTTTAAGCTTTTTCAAATGGACGTTAAGAGTGCTTTTCTGAACGGGTTCATAGAGGAGGAGGTATATGTTAGGCAACCCCCCGGTTTTGAGAACCCCAAGTTTCCTCGACATGTTTTTAAATTGCATAAAGCTTTATACGGGTTGAAGCAAGCCCCCAGGGCTTGGTATGACCGGTTGAAGCAATTTTTGTTGGGGAAGGGTTTTGTGATGGGTTCTGTGGACAAAACTCTTTTCTTGCTCAGAGATGCTTCAGATTTTTTAGTTGCTCAGATTTACGTGGACGATATTATCTTTGGCGGTACTACTGATTCTCTTGTGTCCAAGTTTTCTGAGCAGATGCACAGTGAGTTTGAGATGAGCCTCATGGGTGAGCTTAAGTACTTTTTAGGGCTCCAGATCAAGCAGACCAAGGACGGCACCTTCATCCACCAAGGTAAGTACACTCGTGATATGCTTAAGAAATTTGACTTTGGTGGTGAATTGAAGCCGCAGATGACCCCGATGGGCACTTCTGGGGGTTTGGACAAGGACAAGAGCGGTGTCAAGGTCAATGAGAGAGAATTTCGAGGGATGATCGGTTCGCTGTTGTACTTGACGGCAACAAGACCGGACATACAGTTCGCCGTGGGACTTTGCGCGCGTTTTCAGTCTTCACCACGCGCATCTCACCGGCAGGCTGTCAAGCGCATTTTCAGGTATCTCACCTATGCGCCTGATCTTGGTCTTTATTATTCAGCATCATCATCACTTGATTTATCTGGCTTTTCGGACGCTGATTTTGGTGGGTGCCGGTTGGATCGCAAGTCGACTTCCGGTACTTGCCAGTTTCTTGGTTCTTCCCTTGTATCTTGGTCTTCTCGAAAGCAATCTGGAGTTGCTCTTTCGACCACAGAGGCTGAGTACGTAGCTGCTGCTAGCTGCTGCTCACAGATGGTTTGGATGATTTCCACTCTTCGAGACTTTGGGTTGCTCTTTCCTACCAGGGTTCCATTGTTTTGCGACAGCACTAGTGCTATTAGTGTAGGGAAAAACCCGTGTCTCCATTCAAAAACCAAACATATAGATGTGCGCTTTCACTTCTTGCGGGATCAATATGAGAAAGGTGTCATTGACCTTGTTCATGTTGATACCCATCATCAGTTGGCTGACATTTTTACCAAACCCCTAGATCAATCTACTTTTGAGCGCTTACGAGGGGATTTGGGTGTTGTGTATCCTTTCTAGGATATTTTGCGTCAGTTTTCTTCTTTACTCTTTTCTTGAGTCTTTTTGTGTGTGTTCATATCATACATATTCACATATCACACTTTTGAGCCTGCTTCTGTTATATGATTGAACTGCTTTACTTATTCTAGCTGGTACATGCTTTTGATTACTTGTCAATGATCATGCTTTGGTTCAGCTCGCTTGAAATGTCTGATATCTGTCATATGCATGGCTTTTATGCTTTAAACCTGAAAAATGATCACCATTGCTTCTGGTAACTAGCATGCGTAGGCTGAGTGCTTTTGCTATCTGTCACATGCCTTGTAGCCAGTTCATCACATAGATGCAGATATGCAACTTGGACATCTTTATGCTTTAACATGGAAAATGTACTATAAAATGATAAAAATCAAAAATGAATGAAAATTCCATTCCTTTTTATGCTTAAAGTCGAAAAGATCCAAGTGGGTTTGCTTTGTCGCATTATATTGTTCTGGATTGCTTACCATAGCACTTTGGTATGAACTAGGACATATAGTGTATGCCGAGATCAATGTCTTAAGCTTCTGATGGTCCAATTCTGGCCTAGGCTTGACTTGGTCGGTTAGCATAAGGTTTGACATGCAAATAACCCTTGGCACAAATGACAAAGGATAATGAAAAAGCCTGAACTGTAAACGGATAACAAGTTTGCTGAAGCACTTTGTTTTTTGAACAATGCTTATCTTGGTAGACATCAGTTAGCTTCTGCATTTCATGCTTTACCTTGCTTGTTTTACTAGAAAATGTGGTGATGCTTTTATTTGCCAAAACTGAAAAATGCGTGCTAAATGACTTTCTTTAGATATCATCTGTTGCACTGATCATGCCATGTGTCTTGGACAGTATCTCTTTTGCTATACCTGTTAGATACTGTATTTGCAGTCAATCATATCTGAGAAGCATGCTTTCTTCACTCCACCTGCACCCCAATTGCATTCACTGCATATTTTGAGGGGGAGTTGCATTTCAGGAGGAGTCTGTGTCTCTTTTTGAGTGCTTGATGAGTTCACTTGTCAACAAGGGGGAGAAAATTTGGGATCAGAGTTTAAGGGGGAGTTCTTACTCTGTTGATATCCTTGTTGTTCTAAAAATCGCACTCATTTTGAGCTTTTACGTTTTGGTTAACCATAATGACCGTTTCTTGCTTTTGGTTGGCTTTTGGTCATTAGGGTTAAACTTTTACCTTATTTTTCTTCTTCTTTGTTTCCTTGTATCTTGTTTTTCGTGTTTCCACATTTGTTCGCAGGTGCTGAAGAGCTGTGAAAAGAGGAATGTTGACAATGCACTCATCAAGGGGGAGATTGAGGAGCCATGCTGAATAGCGTGGGCCTCATGGCTCTAGAAGTGATGAGTCATTGTCAACGATAGTCAAAGAGGACTGAAGAAGAGAGGAGATCTGCTGTCTTATGGGCCGCGTGTGACTCAGGTACACGGGCAGCGAGCGACTGTCGGGCAGAGGAGGTTGCGAAGTCGGGCTGGCCCAATCCGGGTGCATGGGCCAGAAGCAGTAGAAGACCCACTAGGCTGTTGACCAGGACTGACTCAGGTACACGGGCGGTGAGCGATTGCCGGGCTGAGAGAGCTGCGGAGTCGGGCCGGCCCAATCCGGGTACCTGGTGCAAAGCTGGTGGAGGCTTTGTCAGTTTCGGCGTAAAACTGACAACCGTTGATTCTGTATCCGACTGTCCAGAAGAGTAGCTTCAGGATATGTCATCTGTTACTCTAGGCCCACAGTCAGTCAGATGTGTCTGTAAAAATACCCTTTGTGCTGAAATCAAATCCACCTTTTTGGGTCACTCCCTTCTCTCTCCTGTGTGCGCCGCCAGGACTTCCCTCTCACTGTTCTTGCATTATTTTGGCTCAAATCTCTTTAATGCTTTAATGCTTTGATCCCTGGTGAATTTATTGCTTGGATTTTGTTCGGTTTGGGGAGTTATTGTCTTGACCACGAGCTGGTGAAGTTATTTCTTCTGTTGCCTGTGTTCTTCACGGTGGGAGTACTAGTTCTTGCTGTTGCAAGTAGTACTGCTTTGCTGTAGCTACAGTATTCTGCAGAAGCTTTTCACCTTCTATTGCCCAGCTTTTTGATCGAAGCCGACAGTCTCTTTTACCTTTTTCTGAGTGTGTCTGGCGAAGCTCGGTTTTGTGCGAAGCCCCTTTAACTCCGTGAGGCAGGCTCCGATCGAACATCTTTAAAGGCTTCGCTCAGACTTCGAACCTAAATCTTTGTGTCCTGTGTTGCTAGCTTCAAAGTATTTTCTAAAACGGACAGCATCGCATACTTCGATTGACAGTGCGAAGGTACTCCGGCCCTAGCGGTTCGAAGTTCACACTTCGATAAGTCTCGGAGCTGTCATCAAAGTTTGCCCTTCCACTTAGCTTCGCATTGATTTCTTGGAATCCTGTCACCCTTCGCTTCTGTGTTCGGAGCTTGTTTTTCTTCGAGGGTAAAGCTGTAGGCTTCGGACTTGTCTTTCTGTCACGTGACAGACTTCGCTTCTTTGTTCGAAGGTTGTCTGTTTGTGTGTTGTGTTCGAAGTTTTTGTGTTCGAAGGTTCAGCTTCGGAGCTTTCGGTTCTAAGTGTGTTCGAAGTTTTGTCTTCGAAGTGCATACTTCGAAGCAGGCTTCGGCACTGGTTTACTTCGCTTCGAAGCTCGTAACTTGAAGTTATGTTCGAAGTCTTGTCTTCGAAGTCCTTACTTCGAACCAAGCTCCGGCACTGTTTTTACTTCGCTTCGAAGTACACTTCGCTTCTTACCACTTCGAACTAGGCTAGACAGTAACACCTTCGGCACTTCGGACAGACTCCGTCATCAACCTCTGAAGCAGACCTCGACGTGCGAAGGGGGCTTCGCCAAGTTTCGAACAGGAGACAACTTTGGACAGTAACTTCTCTTTTCACTTTATACATACTTAGATCATTTCATTGAGAAGTATAGGCCTGTTACAACTTGTTTATCTGCCTAGTTGCACCTCTTTAGTTTTACACTGTTTATCATCAGATGCTTCTAGGTTAGAAACCTTTAGACTTAGGCCTTCTGTTTATTTTCTGCTGCGTAGTATTTTTGAGGTGCGTTGGGTATTGGGAACAGGCCATTGATTCGAAAGAATTTTTAAGGCGCCCATTCACCCCCCCCCTCTGGTCGCTACTTTCGGTCCTACACCCGTCCCCGCTCCCCATCGGGATTCGAGTACTCGGGGAGAAAATCCCCGTTCGGGTATATATACACACACACATATACACACACATATATACACACACATATATATATACACACATACACATACATACATATGTATATATATATATAATATGGGCCCACATTCAATTTTCGTGGGTATATTAACGGGGAACGGGGATGAGGAGTAGAGGAACATCCTCGTCCCCGCTTCACCCGACACCGGACGAGGATAGGTTTTTTCCCATTGTCTCCCTGCGGGGATGAGATTTCCCCATACCGCCGATGATCGGGGAACGGGGCCATTGCCATCCCTATGGAGCGAAGGCTGACCGAAGCGCACAGTGGAGCCTGGCCGAGATCTAGGCGCAACGGTGGTTCTTGGGTCGGGAAACACACAAGTCCGGCCGCACAAGTGACCAGTGCTGGGGAGGGGGAGGCTGGTGCAGAGGTGGAGAAAAAGAGAAAAGGAGGGCAGGAGGTAAGTGGCGCCCGAGAGAGGAGGGATGGGAAGGAAGAGAAAACTAGGGTTTTAAATTGTTTTTATACCTAGAATAACCGGCCGTACTCGTTTACCTGTCAGGTATAAAATACGGAAGATAAATGGGTAATTGAGTAGCCCTACACCCGGTATTTAGGATCGAAACTGGGGACTCTTTACATGTGTCGAGACTCCATTCCAAATTCAAATTCGAAGTTGAACTCGAATTCATCCATTCACCAAATAACACAAGACGAAACATGGGCATTGCTCCGTTCAGTTGATAGATCCAGACAACCAACAGTACCTCAAGAACAGCAGGCCAAAACAAAGAGAAGAACAAAAATACCAAACTTTTGGGATCAACAAGACCAAGATCCGGACCAAAGGAACGACGCAAAAACTCTCTGTTTTCTCAATAACATGGTAGTTGTGTGCTCCCAAAACACCATGCGTAGCCTCAACTGCCACCCAAGCCATGAGCTTCGGCCACCGCCGTGTCGCACGCATCGGTCGCCGTCGTGCTATGACCCTTGACACAAGAAATCGAACCAGAGAGCGGTAGAATGGAGCTGCTATGAAAGCTGGCCGCCGGGGAGAAGAGGAAGAACAGCGCAAAGCTATAGAAATAATCACATACGCACGCCGCCATGGAGAGAAAGAACAATGTATGAAAGATTGAAAGAACGCCAGCAGTCTTCACCAAAAAACAAAATTTTGGAATAGAAAAGGAAGAGCACACCTACTATTTATAACCTAGACAAACATGACTAAAGTCCAAACTGCCCCTAGTTTACATAAACATGACTCCATGCCTAAAGAATAGAAATGGAAATTCCATTTTTAGATATTTATTCAACGTTTCACATCACATATACTTCATCACCAAGTACCCTCAAAGTGCTTGCTACCTTCTCCATGTGCTCGCTGCAACTCCGTAGCCCAGTGATCGTATCGTTCATTTGTCACGCGACCAACGCCACAACAATTGTTCATTTTTTGTTTACAATCATCGTCCAGGAGGTTCACGATATTCATAATGGCTCCTCAATTACGATGCTCAATCTCTCTCTTCGTGAATTTTGCATGCCTCTTAAGTGCCACTAGCTTGCGATTTCAATGCCCTACTTTCTTAACATTTTACATGTGTCGGCACGAACAACGCGCACGAACAAGTTAAAATGATAGTGATGTCCTGTCACAGGCTCAGACTCATATCTCCGTGTAATCCTCAAGAGTCATAATCCAAACTTCGTGCCTTTATTTTTTGTCATCACTTGGAACATGAGTTTCCATGTACAATGTTCAGTTTTTAATTACAGACCACTGGCATCTAATACAGATCTATCTTGAAAGTGTCGGTCACCCAGCCAACCTAACTAGTAAGAACAATGAAGAATATTATGTTACACTCAAATGCAATTTGTGAGCAACTAGCAGCAAAGCAAAACTATGATGCATCTGAAGTGCCTATCATGTGACGATGTTCGTTTTAAGAGTGTCCTGAATCAAATGAAAATATATCATATCATTAGTTTGCATCATATTCATTTCCCAGCTTTTCAGAATCATCAGCTCCCTCCTGTTGAATCTAACTCCATATAATGTTGTATGTACATGTATACAAGAGGAACAAACTGTTCTCTTATACATAATGCTGATAACCTGCAGATTTCAAAAATAGAATCATCAGTATTGCAGTAAACATCATGGCGAGGTCGAGTAGCTAACGGCAATTTAGCTTAGCAAGATTGGAAATAGATGCATACACCAGTGATATGGTTGCTTCTGTAGTATAGTAATGAACGTTGCGACTTGGCAAAACACCAATGAAACCAAGCTTATAATTTGAGGAATTATCCTATTATCTTTTCCCCAGGCACGGGACTGAAGGGCTATCAAAGATTAGACCAAGTCATACTGTCAGAACTCAAATCATGTTCAACTTTCAACTATCATCCAAATGCATAGAATTAAAAACTGATGTGCCAAAAAGAAAGATAAAAACAACACACTTGGCCAACTGCAGCCAAATATGATCTCCCATAAAAGCTGCAATAATTAAGAGAAAAACACTGCCTAGCCACAGGGAGAATTAATGTGTAAAACACACTAATCAGGAGTAGTGAGCTGCATGCAATCTAAAAGCTGTTGATGTGGTTTGAACATCTTGGAAAATTGGTGATGAAAAAAAAAACAGAATGGTATAAGAAATTTACATAACTTAGCAGAAACAGATACTGGTAAGATTTTTTAGCTCAAGCCATTAGCCTTGTAGCTGTCAGCTTGTTCTAGACAAATCTGAAGAAGTTCGGAAGCTGATAGGAAATGAGACAGTACAAAGTAAAGGCAACATCTGACCTTTTGCTCAAAACATGCAGCACGGAGATCTTGTAAATGTTTATAGCTACAATACTAACTACCCACAGAAGATCTTATCTTGTTCCGCTGCACGGTGCCTTTCCGAAGTAGAGGATTTTCTATTGAAAATACAATCAAACTACCATCCTTGGTTCCTGCCAAGAAGCACTCCTCTGGAGTCACAACTAATGAAGTTATTGTCTTCCCAGCTCCGTCATACCTCCATACAACATCAAGAGAATGCATAGAGCGCAGAACAATTTGTCCATGATCACCAGCACATACCACAAACTCACCACAACAACTTAGTTCCATGCAATTGAGACGGCCATTGGCTTCTGAAGAAGCAATAAGTTTTCCATTTATGGAATACATATGCAAGGATAGGTCACTGTCAGAATAAAATACTAGCCTGCCATGCTGTGATGCTACCAGTTTTGACAAGCCAGCTCCAGATGGATGTCGAATGGATCGAACATATGTGCCCTCACGCAATGTATGAAATATACATGTTCCATCTTTTGATCCACTGATAACAACATCAAGTTCTGTACTGACAAATAAGCATGTGATAATATCGTCATGACCGCATAAGATATGAGAAGGACTTTCAATAATAACATGATCCTTAGTAGACAGGTCATAATTCACATTCCGTGATTTTTTATCAGTTGATTTTCCTCTGAATGCATGCCAGATCATAACAGTTGTGTCATAACTTCCGGTTGCAATTACGCTTCCATCTGACGAAACTGCACAGTAGTGTTTCCACATGTCAAGATAATAGAGAGATTAGAGATATAAGGTTCCTGACTCAAATAATACATCAAAAACAAAAGGCCCTCGGAGGACATTATGTACAAGTTATTAAGGGGAAGTCAAGTAATTGACAAAGCAACACCTAATTAATTGATAACAGTCACATTAATACATGATGCTGCCAGTTATTATCCAAATATTATTTGGTGAGCAGATGTAAAACTGTTCATCTTACTTGATTTGCTAACAGAAGTTAACAAAAACTGGGAAAAACTATACAAAGAAAAATAATGCAGGTGCTACAATTTCTAGCAATTACTGTTTTGTTACTAATAATGGCTTAAAGCTAGAGCATGAAGAACCGATTTAATATCACATACTGTATTATAAATATTTTCCTACCTGCCACACAGCTGACAACATCTTTATGCTGCCGGACACTCTGCACAATTCTTCCATCACCAAGGGAAATGATCTGAAAACTGTTCTCCCAATTACCACACAGAATTAAATAATTTTCACCATGGATTTGAACTGCTGCTAGGCATTGTCTTCCAAACTCAATGTTTTCAGCCAAGGAAGTGCCAATTTTGCAGGGAGAAATGACATCAGAGCCAATTCCAAAGAAAGGTTCCTACAAGAAAAGAGCAAATTAATGAATAAAAGTACATATTATCAGGAAAAATAAGGTTATCAAGTTAACATTGACTATCATTAGAAAGAGACCAGTGATCCAGAAAATGTGAAGTTTCCACCAGACTGTAGTTGAGTTGTTAGCCAAAGCTTTACTGACAGTATAAGCCCTTCATTCATCAAGACAATGCTAGAGTCCAACAAGCCAACAAACAATACAGGTGATGAGCTGTTTGTACTAGGGACAACAGAAGTCACTGTTATCGATTGTGGGGCAAAATACAGTGGGTGAGCAATTGGTATAGGAGGCCCTCTTCTTGGGTGTTTCTTCCGGAAAATTTGAATAGGTGTTTGTCCAAAATTTGCAATCTGGTCCTCAATAGCAGACTTCTGCAACATATCATCCATGTTTTCCAAATCAACTGCACCCTCATATGTCAAATAGTAAAATATGTTTGCTGCCTGGTCCAAACAATGGCTTTGTGAGGTCATCATATTATGGCTTTGTGAGGAATGAAAAACAGCTTATAGTTTTTTTACCTCAACAGCAGGCTTGCCACGCTGCTTATAACCAAATATGAGGTCAATCCAGTGATGCAGATTAGAGCTTACATATTCACTTTCAAGAGCTTCTCGGTTGATATGAATGAATTCTTCCGGGGAACCCTACATAAAAATATTTCACACTGATATATAAACTTTTCATTCATAAATTGTTGCAGCAACAGAAAAACTTGTTGAACATTTTAACAGGATTAAATGAGTAAATACATCATAAAATATTTTTAATGCTAAACATTTATTACTTTTGCAGATACATCATTGTAAAAAACTTGTTCTTTAAGTTCCTTTTGACTACCATGAAAGGTAAAAATAGCTTATGTAATGTAACTCTGAACCACGAAAAATAAATTAAGAATACAAAGGATCAAATCTTCTGTGATCTAATGATATTATTTGATGCAAATGGGAATGAAACCTTTTAAAAAATCTTGCTTCAGTTAATTAGTAATGTTCATGCTACAGTACCCGCGCGGACAGTGTTTACCAGACAGCCCATAATTAGTTAGGATAAAATCTGTTTTGATTAGTTAGTTAAGATTCCAGATTAGATCAAGTTGGTTATAGCAGATTAGATCAAAGGGTCAGGTTTGTGCCTATATAAACAGGACCTAATTAGGAGTCTAGGGTCGAGTAATCAGTTTAGGCTTTGCCATCTATATCCCCTGCCTCCTTGTCACGTCGCCGCAACGGCGCCGCCGCGACGACGAGGTCCAGGCCCTCGACCAACTACCTCGTTTCCTTATCAATTAATAAGTTTAGTTCCTTTAAATTTCCCTGAAATCCCTGCCGGTGACAACTTGGTATCAGAGCTGATCGGTTCAACTTTTGTTGCCATGAATTCACCACACAGCACCGGATCAGGGGGTGGGGTGGAAGAGACATTGAAGGCTATAATGAAGCGTTTAGACACCATCGAAGAAAGACTACTGTCAATCCAAAGTCTGGAGGAAAGGTTAACAGCACTGGAGATTTCCGTTTAGTCCCCTCCTTGACGCCAAGAACTTCCGGTCGCTTGTGTTCCTGCGCACACGCCAGAGCAGGGCCAGGACAGCGGGCGCAGGGACTTCCGCCAAGCAGACCGCGAAGAGGAGGTGGACCAGAGGGGTCCCCTGCCTCGCAGCTAGGAAAGCAGGCACCAAGGAGCCGGCAGAGACGGGGACGGTGACGGTGACCTGGGACCGGATCCGCCGCCGCGCCGCCAAGGAGGAGGGCGGCAGGACCCAGACCAGTCGCCGCACCGCCAGGGCGGAGGGCGGCAGAGCCCTAAGCCGCCGCCGCGCCACCAAAGAGGAGGGCGGCGGAACCTTCACCGAGCCACCACCGACAGTGACGGCGGCCAGGGGGACCTGCCGCCGTGCCACCGAGGAGGGGGGCGCCAGAACCCTCACTGGCCCGCCACAGACCCCTGCACGACGCGACACCGCTATCGGTCGACGCTGCCCTGCACAGCGCGGCACCGCCGCTGTTTGGTGCGTGGGCTGCTGCTTCCCCGCATGAAGTGGTGCCGTCGACCGTTGTGGCCGCCGCCATTGTCTGCATCTCTTTCGTACCGTTTTTGCCTCCGACCAGATCTTCGTCATCGAAGTGGTGGGCGACAGTGGGGAAGACGACTCGGCAGCTCGAGGACGAGCTGCGTTTTTAGGGGGGGTGAAGTGTCACGGATAGGAAGTGGGCCAGGATTAGGATAAAATCTGTTTTGATTAGTTAGTTAAGATTCCAGATTAGATCAAGTTGATTATAGCAGATTAGATCAAAGGGTCAGGTCTTGTGCCTATATAAACAAGACCTAATTAGGAGTCTAGGGTCGAGTAATCAGTTTAGGCTTTGCCATTTGTATCCCTTGCCTCCTTGTCGCGTCGCCGCAACGGTGTCGCCGCAACGGCGCCGCCGCGACGACGAGATCCAGACCCTCGACCAACTACCTCGTTTCCTTATCAATTAAGAAGTTTAGTTCCTTTAAATTTCCCCGAAATCCCTGTCGGTGACATTATGATTCCAATCATATTAGTCTAGGTTAGCCGGAGTTAGGTTAGTTTACTTTTCCAATTGTAGTTAGAGTCGGTTTATCCTTGTCTTATAAATAAGGGGATCCTTGCCCTATATAAAGAGGTCTATAACTTGTAATTAGGAGTAAAGAAATAAATCAGTTTAATCTTCACCCTAGTCTTTGCCGCACAACACCTGGCACCAGCCCTTGGCTTGCACCATCTGCTGCTACCGGTTTACCGTTTATATATCGCGTAATCTGTCACGGTGCTGGGGAGACAAGAGACAGCGCACCCTCGTCATCCCGTCAGCCATGGTTACGCCCTCCGCTCTCTTCCGCACATTCAACTACACAACACTCGTGACAACTTGGTATCAGAGACCACTTTCCTTGGGCGCTCTCATTGCCCACCAACGATGGCACCGGACGGTTCAGCCGCTACACCATCATCGGACCAAGATATCATCATGGAACTTCTCCAAGGCATGTGAGACCTCTGTCGTGACTTGAATGCGCTTTGAGAGTCAACCGATCAACAATTTGAGGAAGTCCATCACCGACAGGATCGGGACTCAGGCGAGGTACTGTCGGTTGGGACCTCACACAATGGCAGCCCGCGCTGCGCCAGACACCGCTTCTTCCCACCGACCAACACCAACACCGGTCGCCACCCCATCATGCCGACCCCTACAAGCCGACGCCCCTCCACCCTGACCCCTACAGACAGGTGCCCATCCATGCCAATCTACCGTCGAGCTCCCCAGTTGAGCAACACCAGTAGTCGTGCCTCTGGCTCAGCCCCACAATGCCACAAGCTGAATTTTCTGACATTTGATGGGACAACAGATCTGTTACCATGGTAAATTGTTGCGACCAATTCTTCCATGGGCAGCATATGTCGAAAGACGACAAGGTCTAGCCTGTATCGTTCTATGAATGGGACAATGGTCCTCCATCCTGGCCCCACTTCGTCGCCCTCATCAACACTAGGTTCGGATCACCAATCCACAACAATCCACTAGAGGAGCTCATCAGCTTGACACATTCCAGCTCCATCGACGATTTCTGCAAGCAGTTCTTGCGGCTAGCCTACTAGGATGACTTGCTCACCGAGCAACAACAGATTCGTTTGTCCACCCATGCCTTGCAGGAACCACTGAATACTGACGTGGAGCTATGGAATCTGGAGTCACTTGAATCCGCCATTAGCCTCGCACGGGCATATGAGCGTCGAACAGCCACTCGCCACAACCAACATCAAACGTCAACATGTCGTCGACATATGAGCAGCCCCAACACAGGTCCCTCTCTCCGGCCAAGCTACAATCACACAGTGAGCAAGGACTCTATTTCAATTGTGATGAGAAGTTCGACCCTAGACATAACCGGTAGTGCAAGCTCCTCTTCGTCATGGAGGTCGACTCAGGCAACGACGACGTATTGTCTAACAGCAATCTAGACAACTCGGCCATCTCCCTATCGGCCTTGACCGTCACCACACCACGCACAAAACAGACCATGATCGATACCACTCCTCCCGTGGCCTTGCTAGAATCAAGATCGATGCATAACTTCATCATGGACTCCCATGGTGAAACGCATGAGCCTCGTCGTCACACCACAATCCGAGATCCATGTCACAGTCGTCTGAATGGGTGACGAGCTCAAGCCTCTGCTGCAATGTCCAGTTTAGCATCAACAACAAAAAATTTGTCATCGACTGTCTGGCCCTTCCTTTGGATGGCTACAACCTCATCCTTAGCATACAGTGGTTGGGGTCCCTCGGCCCTCTCGTCTAGGACTTCCACTGATTGACAGATGGCCTTCGTCAACTCAGGTCGGCAGGTCACATGGCAAGGCTGACCAGATAACTTGGCGCTGCCACACATACTTGCCGACAACACCGACGATCTACTGCACAACACCTAGCACCGGCTCCCTGGCCTACACCATTTGCTACTGTCGGTTTACCGTTTATCTATCATGTAATTCGTCACGACGTCGGGGAGACAAGGGACAATGCACACTCGTCCTCCCGTCAGCCATGGTTACGCCCTCCGCTCTCTTCCGCACGTTCAACTACACAATGTCTGTGACAAGTATATGCAATGCACTATGCATTTTTTATTTTCTGACCAAAGTTCTTATAAGTTAAAACTGAAGTACTAAAATTTTAAAGTTGACTATATAAAGACCACAGGAGGCAACTAAAAGAGGGGACACAAACTATTTTTATAGCTGAATGTATGCTAGCAGAATATGTATAAAGCTATATCAGTGTTAAACAGGATTCCTTGATTTCCTTCATTCCTTGCCCAAGAAAGAACCAGCTGAAAATCATGAGTATTACTGAGCATGGATGATTACTACATCATATGCAGAAACAATCAATTACCTTTGCCCATGGAGGGAGACCAACATTGCCTAAAGGTTCACCATCCTGCTTAACACCAAGGTGATATGAATTTAAATTTTCAAGAAACTCAGGCAAATAAAAGAATTCAGGTATAAGCTCTTTAACATCACTGGTATTTGATAGGCAGTTCCTGTATGTACTTTCAATGCTCTGAAAAAGACGATCTGCATGATCAAATTTTCCACCCTGCACAAACATGTAAAACAACCTATCAGATATATTTTTCAATCAGGTGAAAAAACAGCATGATAGACGACATCAAAAAATAAATATTTTTCACCAATAAGAGAACAAAATTTTCCAGCTAATAGACGTGACTAAGGGAAATGAACTGATATATAGTGCTGAGAACGGGCAGCAAAATAAAAGAAAAAACCTGCAGATTGCGGTGCAGAGCAGTGAAAGGCTCAAGCCTTAGAAGGTAATAAAGAACGATTCCCATGCTAGAGTAGTGTGATCCATAATAAAAACTGCAGAAAGAAAATACAGAAAGTTTGCTATAAAACACAAGGGCAATAAAATGTACAATGCATATTTGATCAAGATCAAACCTTGGTATATCAGGATCACAGAAATTAAGATATCTATCTTCAAAACCCTGCAATTGAATATAATTTATTGAACACTACCAAAGAGAGTGACAACCGGAAGTTACAGTAATCCATAGCTCCTGATCATACCTTGAAGCGTTTTGCATCCAAGGCACCAACAGGTTTTGACAGATCCCGGAAAGTGGATGACTTGTTGAAATCAAGCTTGTCTGAGGAATAGTCAGCCAATATCCAAGGAAATATAGGATATTGAGTTAAATCATTGTAAGATCGTCCAGCAAGAGTGTTGAGGATCATTAGATACTCAAAATTGCTAATTTCTCTTCTTCTCCAACTTTCTCTAGCACTCTCAGCCATTTCAAGGGCAACCTTCCTGTCGATGAAAGAAATCACATTGTTTTTGTCTCTGGTACTTCCTTTAGGGAACAATGCGTCATTTCTCAGGGATACTAAGAGGGACCCAACGCTTTTAGCATCATTTTGGGAGGAAAAATTAAGAAATACAGGTGCGTTGGCATCATCAAAGAATATCTCTGTTGCAGTATATTGTAGTAGGTAACGTGTCCAATGCACTGCTTTTATCTGGTAAATAAGGATTACTGGGAGTTAATTTGTGACTGATCCAGACACACATATACCATGTACTACCTATGGATGAGTGAGGTTTGGTGCATGTGAGACTAAGTGAAAAAGCACTTACCCTGGTTATTTTCCACCTTCTATGGTGTTTGATTTTGTTAGGTGTACTTTTTATCAGAGCATCACCAGATTCAGTTGCATTGCCTCGTCCTCCATCAAGATTGCCCTTCAGTTTTTCCGAACCCCCCAGATCATTCTTGGAGTCTGTATTTTCTTGATATTTGTTGAAAACAGATGTTCCTCCAGTGCCCTCAACCAAAAATTCAAAAGCAAAATGCAGGGCATTTCGTGTAATAGTCAATTGCCCAGCTAGTTTTCTTTTGGGGGTTACAAGAACACATTGAACTGATGACAGAACCTGGGAAATGAGAAGAAAAATAAGGATTTCAGTGAGGACTGAGGAAGCAATAATTAAAATCAGTATACCAGATGTGCATGCACAAATAAAACCTACTTACCTCAGCATAAATGTCATCTCCACCGGTAGATACTGGTTCTTTCCTATTTTGAACAATAGCAGAATAATCTGAGGAATCCGCATAATCTGCAACATCACTTGAGCCCTGGGTCTCAGACAGCATGTTCTGGGAAGGCTCACTCATGTCATTGTTGTCCTCACAAGGTTCAGAACTAACATCCCCTGTAATTCCACGTACTCCTTTCAGGAGGAAATGCTTCATTTTTTCCGGAATTTTGGCACCAATAGAAGGGTCGACAGACAAGGCATTGTTTTCATTAGTAGATTTGGATGGTAGCTGACAAAGACGTTCATCAAACTTATAATTGCGCTTGAGTTTCAGTCGCCGCCGCCATTTATCTTCTGTCTTATCAAGTTTCCAGTATGTCACAATATTATTTGGAAAAGGATTAGAAGACCATGGTCCTCTTTCGTCGCTCAAAGCGCGGAAAATATGTATCCATTTGTCCTGATATGTATCATAATTCATAAGCCAGTTTACATGCATTAAACATTGGTAAGTTTGGTACAAGTTACTGTGATAAAATCTTACTGCAACTATTTGTTGATCCTCATCAAATGCAAGCTGGAAAGCAGCTTTTCTACTGTCATCCACAGAAATAGCAGCAGTCTTAGCAAACTGTATGTCATCCTCAAAGCTTTGCAGTTGTTCTATATCGTCGATTGAGCTCTCATCTAGTTTGGAATGAAGTTCCTGGAGCTGCCTCAAGCGATCAGCCTTTGCATCCTTCATGTATTTGACCTCATCAGCAGCCTGAAAAACACCAAACTTATTGTTTGTCAGCAATGTATTTTGTGCACTGTTCACAAAACAGATAAAAGAAATATAGCCTTCAGGGTTCAGTAAAAAAACTCCTGATAAAAAAGGAAAAAACATAGGGCACATTCAAGAATCCGTGATGCAACAATAATACAATATAAGAATCATATTTGTAAATCTTTAGAGATTTCTTGAATGCACAAATAGTCTATGTATCCAATAAAATGTAGACAGGAACAAACCGCAGCAAGAACCCGGTCCTTCTGAACAAGATTAAGAACAAATCCAGACTCCTTATTGCTATTTGCTTCAGTAGAATCGTCTCTTGCCAACATAGTAGTGGCAAGCATAGACTTCCCATATATGACAGTTTCAAGAATCAAATGCGACACAACATGAAAACGTGCACCATCATCAAGCTCCCCATACTGGGCTCTTATCCTAAGTAAAGACCTGCAGAAAAAAGGAAAATGCTATTTACTAAAACGGTCAATTCGCAGTCATTGAGGGAAAGCCTGTTTACTTGAGTATATCCATACCAAATTGAGAAATGCAGCCTATTCTTGCACCGATCATCTTCGGAAATAAGATTAGGAAGGAGCGATATAAATTGCTGAGCACATCTGGATGCATCTTCCAAGCCAGCTTTGCACAGATACAAAACTATAAGATGGAAGATGATTCTTGGGAATCTTTCTCCTCTTAAAATCATAGCTTTGTCAGTATTCTTATTTGCCTTTCCACTTAATGCAGAACCAATTCCTCCAGTTACCACTACAGCAGCCATTTCTGCTGCCGGGATATTCAGTGATTCTACAAGCCCACGTGCTCGTTGTCCAATGGATGGGACTGCAGCATTTGAACCCTTTGGCGTCAATCTAGTTTGTCCTTTGCCATTCAAATTGCAAAGAAGAGTCCATATCTTGTCATAAAAGCTCCACCAATCATCACTCAGTGTATCTCCATCGCTAGATTTGTTATTACTCCAAGGAAGGCTGCAAAAGTGCAAATTTACATATTTCTTGGTACATACAAATTGGCCAGTAGGTTATAATCTTGCATATAAATATAGAATCCAAAGTCAAGTAAAAAATTTAAAAAATATTGAGGTTGTCAGAGAAAAAACAATATGTTTAAACTAATAACATATCTGATTCTGAAACAAAAACAAAACCAGTCAGACTTGTAAAACAGATTGATGTCAAATCACAAATATTGAATTTTCTAAATTCTAACTAACAAGGGTCCAATACTATGCAACCCGTACTGCTGCAGGAGTTACTAATACTAAGTATGCCACTCACATAGATGATAGAATATATCCTTCCAGGTCAGAAAAAATAATTAACAATGTCAAGTGAATTTAAAGAAAAGTCATAAAATTGTGTTTTAGCACATGTTCCAATAAGCTTGTTCATGTTTGATGTGCCTGTGTTATAGTGGTTGTGTGACAATCTTTACTGCAATAGTTAATAAATTAATAATATATGAAGGAATCCACCTACAAAAATAGAACTATGACAACAGATACACTCACTATTGGCAGCAGCCAGCAGGATAAAGTTCTACAAATGAAAACAAGATAGTGTAGTGCGTGCATTGTGAGTTGTGACAGATGACAAAATACCTTAAGACTTAAAATAAAAAATAAAATTGCAAAAAAAAGTAGCCTTAAATCTAAAAACTGTATGCATGTTCACATGAGATCAATTAAACATCATCATTTCCAAGAAAATCTGTCTCCAGGGTGACTAGTTTACTAGTAGCGGTGTTGTTCATTTCCAGCACCTTTTAACTATTCAGGACTCAGGAGAATTCTGTTACAGTAGCTGACTAGCTGTACTGTGTACGAACAGTACAAATATACTGTTAACATTATGATTAGGATATTCTATTCCCCCAAAATAATATCCTATATGTTAATTACAAAAGCTATCAGTTAATAGGAAGTTAGAGATATGATTTGTTAGGAACGTAGAAATCATATTTTTAAGGGGCAAGTTACTATTCACACACATTATTGTAGCGGGGGAACCCCTGCTATCAATTAAGCAATAAATCTCTAAAGTTAGTCCAATATGCTCAGAGCCTATCTTGGGTATCTACAGGGAGAAGCCCTGACAGTGCTAATTAGGGGGAGTACAGATATAATACCTTGTAAGGTGGCCACTACCTTCAGCATTTAGCATTTCAAGAACAGCGATGTTAATGTCATCTTTCAGTGAGTCATCAGATGAAGATTGTGCAGACAAGCCAGGTGAAGGGAACTGTCACAGAAGAGCAGAATGGGTGAAATAAAGGCACACATAAATATTTATCCTGTTCAGCATGAAGCATTGCTCAGAGCATCAGCATACCAATAGTTTAATTCCGATTTGATCAACAAGCAATTCATGGCTAAGCTTCAAAAAATATAAGATATTATCACGGCAAGGCTGTGAAATGAAAAGAGTTTCTTCAGAAGATGCCTCAAGCAAGCTTCCAACAACGTCTTCAAAGATGTCTCGAAGAAGACAGGAATTCGGCAACTGACCCTGTAGATTAACCAATCTCCATATAGTCACTAGAACTTGAAAGGAATATTAAATTGTTCATTTGTTACAACATATGCAATGAAATAAGCTTTCTAACCTGCTCAATTTTCAAGAGAAGGAAATTTGTTGTATCTTCCAGCTGATGCCAGCCACCTTTCACAGAGCACAAGCAGTATGAGAGGACCAATGAATACATGTTCCTCACAAGAATTAGCTCATTGATTTCCAAGGCATTATCCTTAGCTTTTGATCTTGGTTTGTAGTCCCTAAATACATCAAGCTTCACAGAAGTCTCAAGCCAAGAGCTCCAACCATACTCCTGATAGATGATTTTATTATGAACAGATAACTGGTTGATATAGACATAAGAAATAGGTAACCAGTAATACCATAAGGGCTTCAACATTCGACGGGTTTGAATCCAGCAAGTCAAGAAGATCACTCAAGATCTTAGTGCGTGCTAAGGTGTCTTGACAAGATTGCATATATTTAAAAATACAGACCAAAATCTGAGGAACAGAAAATGGAGGTAAGCTCGCTGAAGAGATGGCACTATCTTTTGAGACATCAGATTGGGAACGTTTCTGTAAGACCTGAAAAAATATAATGCATGCATCAGATAATCCTTTTATCAGTTTTTTTGTTCCTATTATTATATTTAAACATGAAGTTTAGCAAGTTACCTGCTTAGGACTGGCCCCACCAAGAAGAACATCAAAAAGAGTAGCACATAAATGATCCGAAAGTCGAAATTTGAAAAGTCTTTCAGATATTGAATAGAAGAACAGTTGGGGTGCTGCTGTTACGCCCTTCCTTACATCTTCAGAAACAGATCTAGGTCGTCCTACAGGAAGGCCAAAAAGTTTTGGTCCTTTTTTCTCAGATGGAACACCAACCAGAAGCTTTCCAAGAAACTGAAGCCCCAAAAGGCGAATCGGCTCGAATTCCCTGAATAGCAAGTGATGTCATATATACAATTTTTTACAAATCAAACAAAAACAGAAATACTCCACTCTGCATTTCAGACCAAGACTAATAAGCACAACCGAAGAATGTGACAAAATGAGAACAAAATGAAAACATAAACTTGGAGAAATTCTGTCCTTTTTTCTTTTGTAAAAGAAAAGAAATGTTTAACACCCCTTAACACACAAAAGCTGTAGTGAGAAATATGCTCATTGCATCGAATCCACTGGCAAAGATGCAGTTAGCTTTTTTGAGGAACATGGACAACTTCGACGGTTTTACAGTGACAAATATGCAATTGTTTCATGAGTGTGTTTGACATTGACAACCTGATGCATAAATAACTTAAAGTGGATTACCTCTTAAGAAGATTGATAAAAATGTAACAACCACCAAGGGAATTTACTTTCTCCAAGAAAGATGACAGAAGTGAATTATGTGATTGAGCACGTATAATCATGTAAAGTACATCCTCAATACATGCAACATCTTGACTTCTCTCAAAAAAGGACACAAGAGTTCTTATATCATGTTGAGAAACATTTATCCTGCAACAATGTTTGATGCATTACAAACTAAAAAAGAAAAGATGTGTAAAGTTGTTAGCATATGAAATCCATGTAAAACATTTTACAACCTGTGATATGGCTACATTGAAAATGATAGTAAAAATGAAAACAAAAACATAAACTTGGCAAGAAAATACATGCAAACATATTTGAATAATTGAATCAACAGTTGGAAGTGCTTACTTTATGCTCATTTCTGCCAAACTCAAGAGGAGAAGCCGGATCTTACGAATTTCTTCTATGTTTGGCCTATCTGCAATCACCTTTTTGGTAACATGATGCACAAAAGGTTTAGAAAATCTTGAATCAGTCTTTTCTGAATAAAACTGGCATACAATGTCAATGATCCTAGGGAGCCCACACAATATTGGCAAAAATTTCCCATCAAATTCAAAATATTGTATTAGAAGCAAATAAAGTTCCCTCTGCACTTCATAGCTTGCATATGCCCAAATATGTGGGTTTAGATAAATTTGTGAAAGAGCATCTTTCAATAGAACTTCTGACATACCTGAAGAGGCAGAAAGTTAGTAATACATACCTTCTAAACAAGAAGAGAAACAGATACAAAGACAGACAGCTCACCACAGTTCTTCAAAACATTAAGCATGTACTTCAATGATGAAAGCGTCTTAAAATTTAGCAGTTGTGCTGATACAGATTGAAACAAGAAACCTAATATAGAGAATCCAGAAAGAAGATGCATCTGTTGCTGATTTGCGACATTTCCATCCAAAACAGATGCAACAAGCTCAACAACTTGACCCGCCAATCCGTCACCAATGGCAGGTTTGCCACCATGAATTACAGCATCATCAAAGTGGATCAGGAGAGGGAAAAATACAGAGACACCCCCAACACAATAAATTATTTCCTGCAGCAAGCGTTGGGAACATAACTTTGTCCCACCCATGATGGTTGCCTCAAACTTACTCTTGTCAAGACCATCATGTGCAGTTGATACATTGAACAAAGTCCTATTGTTACTAGCCTGGACAGAAAAGGACAAAATATTCTTAGCTTGTTCCAGAAACTAATTGAAGAAAATTACAACACTATACTTAGAGGCTAATTTAAACCTGCGCATTCAAGCCAAAAATCATCTTGGATGAAACACCATCCCTTGCATCCAGAATTCCCTTGTACAGAGTATCATCGTTCATAAGCAAGTTTTGGTCACCAAGGAAAGAGTACATGTAACTTGGTCCTAGATTATATATTCCTCTTATTTGTTCAGAAGAGAGGGTATCAGAAAATGTATAGATTGGGCCCATTTGACCGATAAAGGCAGAAGTGCTCTCAAAACCAAGGGAAGTAGGTTCTTCACCAATAGGTATCAACTCTGTGCCAAGACTGCAGCGAGTCATTACTTCATTAACTTTTGCATACCTGAAAAGCAGAAAAGAAAGATTTAAAAATCATAATTGATTGATTTGGAAATCATAAATCAACTCAAAACACTTAGAATTAAATCTCTACTAATATAAAGTGCGGACTTCGTCCGCAGATTCCGTCCGCGCTACTGCGCACGCGCCCGCCTAGGAACGGCCGCATGCATGCATGCGGGAAGCACGGCGCTCCAACTCCTCCCGCATGCTAGCGCGCCCCACCCCGCCCGCCCCGCAAAAGTGCACGGGAAGAAAAAGAAAAAAGGAAAAGAAAAAAAAAAGAAAAAGAAGAAAAATAAGAAAAGAAAAACAAAGAAAAAGAAGAAAAAGAAAAATGTACTTTTGCATTTCAGTCCTTTAATTTCTATATCTTGCGTAGAAGTACGAATTTTGCGTAAAACCCCTTAGATTTCTGAAAAATCACACAGAAACTAAGAATTTTGTGCAAAGCCCTTGGTTTCTGAAAAAACACGCAAAACTATGAATTTTGCGTATAGGCAGTTAGATTCGCTAAAAATTTTCTTATCATCGTAGCAATAACATAAGCCCTGTCGCAAAGCATGGACCCCTTACTAGTTCTCATTGAAATATGAGTTCACAAGATACTTATCAGTGCTTTTTTGCGATTATGCCATGCTTGTATTAGTTTTATATTCGAATGTTGAGCAATAGCAGTAAACCATTCTCCATTTACAAAGGTATAACCAAGGGAGAGCCAACTAACAATGGATGCAATGCAACACTATTAACAGACCTTTATGGCATGTAGGGCACCCAGTAGAGCAAAAGAAGCACACAACAGCAGCAGGCACAGCCACACAGGAGGCACAGAAGCAGGCTTCACACCAGCATCCAATAAGTTCTAAATGTTCATGTTCTTTAGGCTTTAACATATGAGATTCGTTTGCTAAGAATAGTATTTCTTATTTGAATTAGTCAGTCAGAGATTTGTTAGAAACCACTGGCTGAAATCCAACAGGTGGTGTGCAATGTTATTAAGTATTTAAGTCGTAGACAATACATCTACTTGGAGACTCAGAGTCTTGGAGACCAAATCAGGCATTGATTATCAATGTCCAAGGGCAATTACTCGTACATGGCTGGACTCACAACTTGGATGGGCCACTGTCAAATACAAAAGGTAGGACACTAGGACTGTAGGAGAGATATAAAAGAGTTGGACAGTCACTAAACTCTACCAGATCATATGTTTATGTATTTCTCTTCATTGTTGTGTCTGTCCCAACTCTTTTATATCTCTCCTACAGTCCTAGTGTCCTACCTATTTTACCTTTCCATTTGATTATTACTTTAAATTGAGTAGATTGCAAGACACATTCAAACACTGCTTAGTCATGACTAGCTGAGACTTGACTTTGAGAGTAGTTGATCAAGTCAACAAGTCAACACTTTGGCAACTTGAATTTACAACTCAATCACATTGGTGGTATATGGTTCTCTTTCTAAACAATCAATAAAATCAATTCACTCATCTCTATCTTTCTCAGTGTTCATGTAGGTGATAGGCGCTAGTCAAGCAGCAAACTGGTGCCTAGCACCTAAAGGTGCCTAGGTCTGCTTGTTTCTCTTCTTTTCCCTAGGTTCCCGAGCGTCCTCCTAGAGTCCCAAGCATTCCCCTCCTCTCCTCCCAGTGTTCCTCTCTCTCCCCCTCCGGTTGTGCCTGCCTTGGCATTCACTTCCCTGGTATAGCATTCCGCCGGCTCAGCTCAACGCTGCCACTGGCGGCGACGGTGACGGCCGAATCCAGGCCGTGCGTGCGTCTCCCGTCGCCGGATCTGGCTGCGCGCAAGCTTTCCATCGCTGGATCTGGCCGCCCGCCGCCTCCCCCCACACAGTCGAGACATGTTTCTGGCCGCCAGCAACCACGACGCCGCCGTGCCACCTAGGCGCCACGGTTGATCGTCTAGGCGCCTAGGCCGCCTAGCTTGCCGACTGGAGGCAAATCACGGTGGCAGGCCGGCAACTAGGCGGCACCTAGCGCTGACTTTTAGAACACTGATCTCTCATTTCTGATTCTCCACTATCCTTGTGTGCACCAACTCATTGGTGTCATCTGTCATGGCAGTGGCACCTAAGCCACATGGAAGGCAACTGGTAAAATCAAGGCCAGGTTCCTCTCATGGCTATCACTTCATCCATAGGCCGTAACTTATTTCGACAGGAAATTTCAAATGATTGAACAAGAAAATTGAATAATATTGGAAATCCTGTAACATGACTAAAAATTTGAAACAGAAGAGTCTCACAAATCTCACATGGTGTAAAAGAAATGAAGCATCTACTCACCTGCACTTTTCAGTTGATATCAGATCACCATCTACATAGCATCTCAGCAGGCTTCCTGCAGAGAATGCTCTCCCTATTGTATGAGTAACAGAAACAAATTTCCATTCCTTTGTTGGGAGGCTTAGAGGCAACAGAACACACTGATGTTTTTGACTGATAGACTGCATAGGGTAGGGAGGTCAAATTTTAACATATGGAAACCAAAATCAAACAAAAGATCTGAGAAATGAAATCAAGTAGCGAGTTCATGCCATGTAAGCATAGATGTGTAACTATGACCAAAAAGGGATAATTATTGAAAAAATACTAGAAAATTCCAACTGTTTTGCTAGTATCCAAAAAAATAACAGAGAATAACATCATGTACAGCACAGCACCTAACAATAGGGGATAATCTATTTGCATTAAGAGTGGATTAAACATTAATCTCAAGTGAAACCAACATTAGATGTAATACATGATCAGATATTTGTCAGTGAAACTTTGGCTATTTGCAATTCTTAACAAATTTTATCATGGAAATGTAAGTCCACTATGGTGGGTCTCCATAATTCCGTTGCTAGCTTGGCCACCAAATAAACATCTTGACAAATTAATCTTTTAGTCATTTGTCTTGTAACTTGCTCATAATTTTAATGTCATATGGGGAATTCAATATTCCAGGCGTAAGAAGCAGTCCAAATCCAAGTAGGATCCCTATTACTAGTGTTAGCGTGATGTATAGGCCCACGGGCCCAGGGGGTTCGGCTGGAACCCTAGAGGTGCCTCCCTCCCTGGTTTTGGTGGTATTTATATTTGGCAAGGATTCCCTAGATTATTTGGCAAGGATCCCCTAGATTAGCTGGATTAGCTCCTTCCTTGTTTACCTCCTTCCTTGTTTAGCTCTTTCCTTTCTAGATTAGAGCTTTCCTATTTCCTGGGACATCCTTGCCTATATATATTGAGCCTTGGGCTCCCCCCATAATCAATCTACCAGGCGTAAGAAGCAGTCCAAATCCAAGTAGGATCCCTATTACTAGTGTTAGCGTGATGTATAGGCCCACGGGCCCAGGGGGGTTCGGCTGGAACCCTAGAGGTGCCTCCCTCCCTGGTTTTGGTGGTATTTATATTTGGCAAGGATTCCCTAGATTATTTGGCAAGGATCCCCTAGATTAGCTGGATTAGCTCCTTCCTTGTTTACCTCCTTCCTTGTTTAGCTCTTTCCTTTCTAGATTAGAGCTTTCCTATTTCCTGGGACATCCTTGCCTATATATATTGAGCCTTGGGCTCCCCCCATAATCAATCTACTAATTCCCAGCCATCCTCTTTCATGGTATCACGAGACCGGGACTCTTCCCTCTCGCCCTTCCGCTGCCCCTGCGCACACTAGCTGTGCACCGGTATGGTTGGGACTCCTCCCCCTCCCACGTCGATCCTGCCGATCAGCCTCGCCTAGATGGCGATGCTTCGTCGCAGACCGACGCCGAGGCTCGCCGCGCCCTCCGCGAGGCTGCTCTGGCCGCCGCTCAGGCCGCTGAGCAGGAAGCCGCCGCCGCCTCCAACGAGCGTGACGCCGCCGCGGAGCGCGTCCGCGCTGCCCTCACTGGGGCGGCCAAGGCCCGGGCCGACGCCGCCGCCGCGGTTGATCCCGTCGAACAGCCTCACGCGGGCGGCGACATGAGCTTCACCCACGCCATAATGCTCCACGAGGCCGCTGCCGTCCTCAACCTCCACACCCAGGCAGTCTCCGTGCAGAATGCACGCAGCCTGGTGCCAACCGTCCTCGACACCGCCGGTAACTACCCCCGTTGGCACGAGCAGTTCCTCCTCGCCGTCACCAAATACTCGCTGCTGGATCACGTCCACAGCGACTCCGTCTCGGCCCTTGCTGACTGGACTCGGATGGACGCCGTCGTCAAGTCATGGCTCTACAGCACGGTCTCCGCTGACCTCGCCGACGCCGTGATCGACCACCGCGCCTCCGCACGCGAGGCCTGGCTCGCCATCGAGGATCACTTCCTCGGCAACCAGGAGACCTGTGCCCTCCACCTCGACGCCAAATTTCGCGCGTTTGCTCAAGGTGATCTCTCCATCACCGAGTATTGCAAGCGCTTCAAAAAGATGGCCGACGATCTCGCTGACCTCAACGAGCACGTCACTGACCGCACCTTGGTCCTCAACGTGCTTCGTGGGCTCAACGAGCGCTACAAGGACATCGGCGTCCATCTCCGACGCGGGCGCCCGTTTCCCTCCTTCGCCGCCGTCCGCAACGAACTCCTTCTCGAGGAGATCAACATGGTGCAGCACCCTGTTGCCCCCTCCACTGCTCTTGTCGCCACTGGCTCCTCTCGCCAGCCTGCAGCGACCGGCGGTGGCCCTCCTCGGACCGGTGGTGGCGCCCCCAAGCCGAAGAACAAGAAGAAGAAGGACCGTCTGGCTGGCAGCAACTCTGCTCCAGGTCCCAACGCTCCCTCCTCCGCACCTGGGGCGACTGCTGGGTCCGGCGCGACCTGGCCCTCCGTCTACAATCCGTGGACTGGGTCCATTCAAATGTGGCCTGGTCCCCGGACTCCCCCGCTGGCCCCACTCCCTCAGGGCCGCGCCGGCCCTTAGCAGCAGGCTCTGCTGGCTCAGCAGATGCAGCTCCCCTAGCCGGCCTACCTGCCGGCCCCCGGCGCCTCCGCCCAACAGGCCTTCCAGCCGCAGCAGCTGGCGCCGTCCCACTACCAGCCCATGGTAGGCTCTCTGGTTTGGGACCAGAACTCACTGGCCTCTACATTCAGTACCATGACGGTCACTCCGCCGGTGAACAACGACTGGTACCTTGACACCAGTGCTTCCTCCCACATGACTTCTGATGATGGTACTCTCTCTCACTCCTCAAATCATCGATTTCCCTCTCCCACATCCATTGTTGTCGGTAATGGTTCGCTCTTGTCCGTCACTGCCACCGGCAAGGCGCAACTTGGCCCCCTTGTTTTAATAACGTTCTTTTTTCGCCTCAGCTTATCAAGAATCTTATTTCTGTCCGCCAATTTACTGTCGATAACAATTGCTCTGTGGAGTTTGACCCGTATGGTTGTTCTGTGAAGGATCTTCTCTCGCGAAACGTGATCATCAGGTGCAATAGCTCCGATCCGCTCTACCCCTTGCAGCTGCCTGTCGCTCACTCCCTTGTCGCCAGCTCTTCGCCACCCTACCTGTGGCACCGTCGCCTCGGCCATCCCGGTCGCGAGGCCCTCTCCAAACTCGCTTCAGCTATTCCGGCTTGTAATAAAAGTTTGGATTCTCTATGTCATGCGTGTCAGTTGGGACGACATGTTCGTCTTCCTTTTGGTACTTCAGCGTCTCGGGCGTCAAACAACTTTGATCTTATTCATTGTGACCTATGGACATCACATGTTGCTAGTGTCTCTGGTTACAAATATTATCTTGTTGTTCTTGACGATTGCTCACATTACTTGTGGACATTCCCTTTACGCCTGAAATCTGACACTTTTACCACTCTGTCTAACTTCTTTGCCTATGTGTCTACCCAGTTCGGCACCCGCGTTAAGGCCATCCAGAGTGACAATGGCAAGGAGTTCGACAACTCCAGCGCCCGCACCTTCTTCCTAACTCATGGCGTCTTGTTTCGCATGTCGTGTCCCTACACGTCCTCACAGAATGGTAAAGCGGAGCGGATTATTCGTACCACTAATGATGTCATCCGCTCTCTTCTGTTTCAGGCGAGCATGCCCCCTCCATATTGGGCCGAGGCGTTGCACACTGCGACCCTCCTCCTTAACATCTTACCAACCAAGACGCTTGATTTCTCGACCCCGCACTCTGCCCTGCTTGGTAGTGCATCGTCCTATGATCATCTCCGCGTTTTTGGTTGTATGTGTTATCCCAATCTCTCGGCAACTGCTCCCCACAAACTTGCACCTCGTTCTGCCCTTTGCATCTTCCTTGGCTACTCCGCTCACCATAAGGGGTACCGATGCCTTGATCCTACCACCAATAGAATCATCATCTCTCGTCACGTTGTCTTCGACGAGTCCACCTTCCCTTTCGCCGAGCAACCCTCGCCACCCACGGCTACGGACTTCACCTTTTTAGATGAATTCCCTAACCCGACAGTCCCTTTAGGACTGTCGACCATGTCTTCTGCAGGATCTCCAGGCTCTCGTGGTGCCGTTCTTCCTGCACCCCCAGTCCCCCCGAGGTTCCCCACACTCCCACGTGCGGGTACGGCGTCACGTGCGGCCTCGACTCCCTCCTCGCCGACCGGGGCGCTGTTGTCCTCGCCACGCGCGGCCACGCCGGCCCCCTCCGCACCCCCACGTGCGGGACAACCGGGCGACTTCCCCGCGCTGCCATGCGCGGCACCGTCTCCACCAAGCACGCAGCCCCCAGTTCTGCGCGTCTACTCCAGGCGCCCCAAGCCGGCCGCTCCAGCCCCGGCTGGACCGGCTCCTGCGCCAGCCCCTGCAACACCGGCTGCTCCCCCAGCACCCGGCCCTCTTCCCCGGGGTGCTGTCGCCGTCCCACCTACAGTCAACCAGCATCGCATGGTGACTCGGGCCAAGGATGGCTTCCGCGTGCCGGTACTATACCATGTTGCGCCCCTGTCTCCGGTTCCGAAGACCTTCCGTAGTGCCCTTGCCGATCCCAATTGGCGGGCTGCTATGGAGGAAGAGCATACAGCGCTTCTCCAGAACCAGACTTGGGACTTGGTTCCTCGCCCCCGCCATGCCAACACTGTCACGGGCAAGTGGATCTTCAAGCACAAGTTCCACGCCGATGGTTCTCTGGAACGCTACAAGGCTCGTCGGGTCCTTCATGGTTTCACCCAGCATCCTGGAGTTGACTTTACCGAAACCTTCAGTCCCGCCGTCAAGCCTGCCACAGTCCGCACGGTGCTCTCTCTGGCTCTCTCCCGCCAATGGCCAATTCACCAGCTCGACGTCAAGAATGCCTTCCTCCATGGCACCCTGACAGAAACGGTGTTCGCTGCTCAGCCCTCTAGATTCGAGGATCCTGCTCACCCCGACTTTGTTTGTCGCCTGAACAAGTCGCTTTATGGGTTGAAGCATGCTCCTCGTGCTTGGTACAGCCGCTTCGCCACGTACCTGGTCTCTCTCGGCTTTGTGAAGGCCAAGTCAGACATTTCGTTGTTCGTCTACCACCGAGGATCTGACACGGCCTATCTGCTCCTCTATGTCGACGATATTGTTCTCACTGCTTCTTCGACACATCTTCTGCGGAAGGTCATCCTGGCTCTCCAGCGGGAATTTGCCATGAAGGATTTGGGAGAACTTCATCACTTCTTGGGGATGCAGGTTCAGCACACTGCTGATGGTATGGTTCTCTCAGCGGCAGTATATGTTGGACATCTTGGATCGTGCTGGCATGGCGGAGTGCAAACCTTGCACTACGCCTGTTGACACCAGTCCCAAGACCTCAGCCGACTCTGGAGCTCCAGTCACCGACCCGTCAGATTACCGCAGTCTTGCTGGCGCCCTGCAGTACCTGACCTTCACACGGCCCGACATTGCCTACGCCGTGCAGCAGGTCTGTCTTCACATGCATGATCCACGAGAGCCTCACCTGTCCGCTCTCAAGCGCATTCTTCGGTACATTCGGGGTACTCTTCACCTGGGTCTTCATCTCCAACCATCGACTCAGGATGACTTGGTGGTCTACTCTGATGCTGACTGGGCTGGTTGTCCCGATACACGCAAGTCCACCTCGGGCTATGTTGTGTTCCTCGGCGACAACTTGGTCTCCTAGTCCTCCAAGCGTCAGAATACTGTCTCTCGCTCCAGTGCAGAAGCTGAGTACCGCGCTGTCGCCAATGGTGTTGCTGAGGCTTCTTGGCTACGACAGCTCCTCCACGAGCTCCACATTCCGCTTCGCCGCGCCACAATTGTCTACTGTGATAATGTCAGTGCGGTCTACATGTCCTCCAACCCGGTACAACATCAACGGACGAAGCACATCGAGATCGATCTTCACTTCGTCCGTGAGAAGGTCGCCATGGGTGTCGTGCGGGTTCTTCATGTTCCCACGACATCCCAGTTCGCCGACGTCTTCACGAAGGGGCTGCCTTCTTCAGTGTTCACTGAGTTTCGATCCAGTCTGAATGTCCGTGGCTAAGCACCGACGTTCAAACTGCAGGGGCGTGTTAGCGTGATGTATAGGCCCACGGGCCCAGGGGGGTTCGGCTGGAACCCTAGAGGTGCCTCCCTCCCTGGTTTTGGTAGTATTTATATTTGGCAAGGATTCCCTAGATTATTTGGCAAGGATCCCCTAGATTAGCTGGATTAGCTCCTTCCTTGTTTACCTCCTTCCTTGTTTAGCTCTTTCCTTTCTAGATTAGAGCTTTCCTATTTCCTGGGACATCCTTGCCTATATATATTGAGCCTTGGGCTCCCCCCATAATCAATCTACTAATTCCCAGCCATCCTCTTTCAACTAGCTCTAATCTGAGTAGGATTCATATTGCCAGCTAAGGCTACAGATCTGACTGGCAAGGGGATTGGGAAATATAGAAATATATATCTATTAAGATTCAGTTTATTAGCAGGAAGATAAAGTCAAGAGTCTAGTTGGAATAGATTGCTATCTTTAAATATTATATATTAGGAAGAGTCCTAGTCCTATTGCCGTAAGAGTTGTTAAAAGGGGTCAAGTGTTGTATTATAAATATGCCTATCACGGGTACAAGAATTCAATGGAACTCGAGCTCAGCCATTAACAGATCCCCCCATGTGCTGATGGGAGGCCTTATTGGAAGAGTTTTCTTCCCTTTTTACTGAGCAGAGCGGTCTGCCCCCAGTGCGACACATCTCCCACCGCATCCATCTTCAACCAGGAACGTCGGCAGTGGTTGTCTGCCCCTATAGAGATTGCACACACACACACAAAAGGATGAGCTCGAGCGACAGTGTGACGCAATGCTCCAGAGTGGAGTTAGCAGGCCAATCATGTCAGCATTTTCTTCTCGCACTCTTCTTATCAAAAAGAAAGACAGATCATGGTGTTTCTGCGTCGACTACCGAGGTCTCAATGAGAAAACAATGAAAGATAAATTTCCTATTCCGGTGGTCGAGGAACTCTTGGATGAACTACACGGAGCCAATTTCTTTACAAAGCTTGATTTGCGCTCGGGACACCACCAGATTCATATGCACCCCGGCGATGTCGATAAAATGGCTTTCCGTACACACCAAGGCCTATTCGAATTTCTGGTTATGTCGTTCGGCCTCTCCAACGCCCAGCAACCTTTCAATCTTTGATGAATTCAATTTTATTGCCATTCTTATGACGGTTCGTCCTAGTTTTCTTCGACAATATTCTAATCTATAGTGCATCATGGTCATACCATCTCCACCATGTCTGTGTTGTGCTTCGCACCTTGCAGGATCATAAACTATTCTTGAAATGCTCTAAGTGCGAGTTTGGAGCTACCTCTGTAGCATATCTTGGACACATTATCTCAGGAACAGGTGTCGCAATGGACAAACAAAAGGTCCAAGCAGTGCTGGACTGGCCAGTTCCAAAATCAGTTCGGGCAGTCCGCACGTTCCTGGGCTTAGCCGACTATTACAGACGGTTCATCCGCAACTTCGGCTTTACTCAAGCGTGATGCATTCCGCTGGTCTAACAAAGCTTTAAGAGCCTTTCATGCTCTCCAGCAATCACCATAGCTCCGGTCCAGCAACTTCCAGAGTTTGCCCAAGACTTCATTGTCGAGTGCATTGCATCAGGATCAGGCTTTGCCGCGGTGAGGACCCATTGCTTTCTTCAGCAAACCAATATCTCTGCGCCACATGAAGCTAGCAGCCTATGAGCATGAGCTCATCGGCCTAGTATATGCAGTTCGCCACTGGAAGCTGTATCTATGGGGGTGAAGTTTCATCATCCACACTGACCATTATAGCCTCTGTTTCCTGCTGGACCAACACCTTGCGACTGTCCCACAACATCATTGGACCAGCAAGCTCCTCGGATTTAATTTTGTGGTGGAATACAAAACCGGTGTTTCTAACATGGTGGCAAATGCTTTATCCCAACGTGTCACCGGCAGGGATTTCCACAGAATTAGTAAGAACTAAACTTCTTAATTGATAGGAAAAGTGGGTAAATGGTCGAGGGCCTGGACCTCATCGTCGCGGCAGCGCCATTGCGGCGACACGACAAGGAGGCAGGGGATACAGGGAGGCTAAGCCTAAACTGAATACTCGACACCTAAACACCTATTGATGCCCTGTTTATATAGACAAAGGACCAGCCCCTCTAACAATGGAAATAACAAACTAAATCCTGACTTGCTAACTTAAGAGCTAATCAAATCTATTTAATTGATACTTATCTGATCTTCTTGGTAATCAAATATATATCTATTAAGATTCAGTTTATTAGCAGGAAGATAAAGTCAATAGTCTAGTTGGAATAGATTGGTATCTTTAAATATTATATATTAGGAAGAGTTCTAGTCCTATTGCCTTAAGAGTTGTTAAAAGGGGTCAAGTGTTGTATCATAAATATGCCTATTGGCAGATATCAATAAAGCATTGAGTTTATTATCAATAGGCCAGATTGGATCCCTTTCCCTCGACCGGCATGTTACACAACAGCTCCACCGCATTTAATGGTCAAATGAATTACTTGGTTGGGTATAGTAGCTATTAAAAAATAAATGTTTAGTAACTAGTAAGTGTTTTTTTCTGAAAATTACTAAATGAAGGCAGCAACCAGCATTACCTCATAGATTAGAGTATCTTTCCCAAGCATTGCCAAACATCCTTTTCCATTTTCTGTGAAAAAGGAGAAAAGACCCATCATACCATTCTCTGGGAAACTTTCCACCCTTAACCAGCAGCAAAAGGATAAACCTCTATTGTAAGGCCATTGAACAGGTGATTTTATTTCAATACCCTGTTAAATGGAAGAAAGTAAGGTATCAGTTATCTCAGTTAACCACCAGATAAATATTTCCTTAATGAAAGAAAAAACAAGGTAATTGTCCAGCAGAGTTTATTCAAAATCAAAACAACAAGAAAAACACTACTACACTAGTATAACTTGTTCCCAAAAAAACTTATAACAAAACGGAAAATATGCCAGACTGCCAGAGAAAATAAAACAAAAGCTGATCACCTAAAGAGCTACCAAACAGGAAAATAGTGCCCAGTAAAAAATAAAATAGTACTAAATATTAAAATAACTCACAGAATCATGACCGCTAAATTCAAAGAAAGCTTCAGGTTCCTTTTCCTTGAGCATGTGACTAAGACTTGTCAAAAGCAATGAATTATGTTTCTGCTTGACACCAATATTCTCATCACGCAGGAGAGCAAACATTTTCCGAATATCTTTCCCACAAATACTGTGCCCACCAATAATCTGAATCAGCTCAGCAATTTTTACAACTGTATCATCAGTTTCCTCTACTGAAAACCAATCAAGAAGAAAACTAAGCAATCCTGCTTTGAAACAAGAACTTCTATTTGTAATGGATCCCTTGAGCAATTGTTGTAGGACTGCAAGCCCATAATGCTGAAGTGTAGTGCTGCTCTGCCAATTAGAAATACCAATGTTATATAAATATATAAACACAAAAATACAAAATACTACCACACATGGATGTCAAATCAAAAATTTGTGCACACACATCAATGTGAGAGAGAGACACAGACCTTTTGTAAAACATTTAAAAACAGTATAATCACATCTTCATTCTGAAAAAAGAAAGAGAGGAAACATCAGACACAGACCTTTTGTAAAACATTTAAAAACAGTATAATCACATCAATGAGAACGGGATGGCTCCTGCGACTCGCGCCCACCCTAGCGGCGGTTCCTGATGGCCGTCACTCGCCCCCCGCCGACGTCGCCGCCGCCGCCTCGCCGGTGCCCTGCTGGGCATCTCCCCGGGTGCGATCCTTTTCCTTTGCTCCTCCTCTTCCCCTGCTCTCTTCCTGATGGGGCCCCGGTTGGCGCTGGTTGAGCTTGAGGCCGATGAGGACCTTCGTGAGCTCGTGGCTTCCTGGGACTTCTCTCCAGGCCTGGATTTCCAGCGCTTTATTCTGGACTCCTTCGCCGCCCCGGTTCACCACCCCTCTTCCTCCCCGGTTGGGTCCTTTCTTCTGCTGGCTGTCTTTCGCCGTTTTACTTTCCGCCTCACTGCTTCTTCGGTTAGCATGGCCTTGCATGCGTGCCTGGGGGGCTCTCCGGCGGGTTTTCACGTCACGTTTCTTCAGGACAGACATTTCCAGTTTTCCGTCTCCTCGCGCCGTGTTGGCTTGGAAGTCTGCCGTCGACGTCGGGTCACCACCGACCAGTTTGACGTTTATTTTCATCTGTGGCACGATGGTGGTCCTCGTTGGTCCACGGACTTCCGGCGATGGTCGGCCGAGGAACGTGCGAGCTGGACCTCGGTCCCTAGGCGGCGTCCTCCTTCCTCCCCCCCGCGTCGTCGCCCCTTGGCCCCCCGGTCTCTGGCTCCCTCGCTAAGTTCCCGCCCTCGCCCTTGTCTTCCTCCTGCTCCTCCCTTCCTCCCTCCTCTTCGTTCCGCCTTGCTTTCCCCGTCCCGTCGCCGTTTCCTCCCCCCTAAAAAGGTTTCGTTTAGCAATATTCTTTCTTTCTCTCCCCCTTCTTCCTCCCGCCCCTCGTCCCTTAGGGTCGGTTCCCTCTTGTGCCCCGTTCCTCCGCCTCCTTGCCCTTCCCCGTCGGCTGGCCCTTCCCCGTCGACGTGCTCCTCGCCCTCCTTTCCTTCCCCTGCTAGCCCTGCTCCCTCTCCGGTGGCGCTCCTCGATCCCCGTGCTATTTTCAAATTCAACTGTTCTCGTCCTTCCCTGCTTGGCCGGCCCCCCCCGGTGCGGTCGGGCCAGACGTGTGATATTCCCATTGGGCGTATCTTTTCGCGCCTCAAGTCGGCCCTCCCCCTCGCTTGGGAACCCGGCTGGCCGCCTGCCCGCTCGGTCTTGGTGCCTCCTGAAAGGCGCAGTCTCTCTCCCCCCCCTTCCCCCCTGATGATCTTGCCAAAGGACCGTTCAGACCCGCTGCTCGGGCAGGGTTCATTTCCGGGCCGGCGTATCACCTCCCGTCCTCGCACAAATCCTGCGACGCGACCGCCTGGTCATGTCCCTCCGGCTCCCGACGTCCCCCCTCCGTCGCCTCGCATTAATTGTCCTGCGCCCTCGGTCACTTCGGGTCTCGGCGCCCGCTGCTCCGTCTGCCTGCGCCCTAGCCACTCTCTGACGCCTTGTCAGGGACGCATGCCCTTCCCCGCAGTCTCCTGGGTCCCCTCCGATCTTCGGCGGACCGTTCCACCTTCCTTGGCTCCTTTTGTTCCGTCGGACATCCTTCCTGCATCCCCCCTAGCCATTCTTCCTGCCTCCTCTTCACCTGCCCTTGGCGAGTCCGCCTCCCCCACCTCTGGCTCCCCGCCCCCCCCTGTTAGCTCTATGGCAAATTTCCCCGCCAACCCTCTCCCCTTCCTGCCGTACGGGGGAACGATCCGCGACGGCGGTGGGCCTCTCCGTCGCCAGAGGAACCATGTGGCTCTCTCAGGGGACCTTGTTAAGCTGCATGAAACCTTCGCCATTGCCGAGCATGATGGCCCCCTGACTCCGGCCCAGAGGATCGAGCTCATGATCGCCATCCGCCACCATCTCGGAGTTGAGCTCCGGCTTCAAGTCTCGAGATATTGCCTCCACCCACTCGGGGTCGGGCTTTACAAGCTCGGTTCCGAGTTCGAACGAGACGCGATCGTCAACTCCCCTCCCATCTTCGTCCAGGGCCGTCTCGTGCGCTTTGTCAAGCACGACGAGGCCATGAATTGCAAGCAGTCGCCGTTCGCCAGAGCGGGCTGGATCATGTTCCTGGGCTTCCCTCTTGACTGTAAGTCCCTGCCTTTCATCCAACAAATCTGCTCCTCCTTTGGTCAGCTCATCTTCTGGCACGAGGCGGACACTAGCCTGGCCAGAGTTCTTGTCAAAGTCCTCTATGAGGATGACCTGGACGTCCCCCGGAGCATCACTGTCAAGCATGGGGACGAGCTGGACGGAAGTGGTCGCTCCTGGACGTTCCCGGTCTACCTCCTCCAGTCCGACCTCGCGGACCAGGGGCCAGGAGACGAAGTCCCCCCTCCGCCAGACAATGGGAACCCGCATCCCTTCCTGGGCGATGTCCTACCTGGGGAACCAGAATGGATCCAGCAGTGGGCGGATGCCCAGTTGTTTGGCCCCATGGCGAACCAGTGGCACGCCCACGCCTTTCAACATCTCCAAGACGATGATCTGCAGGATGTCCCGGTGGACCCCGCCTTCGAGGACGACTTCGAACCTTTGGTTGAGGAGGATGCTGCGGAGTTGGCCAATGTTGTCGAAGATCCTCAAGACAGCATGGAGATTTCGGGCATCTCCTCCGAACCCTCGGTGGAGTCCCACACTGAACAGTCTCACCCCTTGCATGTCCAGGTCAGGCTCTCCTCCCCCGATTCCCTGGCTTCTGTTGGCAGACCCCTGTCCCCGGCTTCCCGCCTGCAGCGAGCTCTCCTGGCGATTGACCCGGCCTCACCGCCGGCCCGGGCTCCACTCCCTGCGCCCCCCGCGCCGTCGCCGAAACGCGCGTGCCTCCCGGTCCGCCTTGTGTACTCAAGACGTCGGGGTAGGGCTACCCAGGAGGCAGGAGGAAGTCGGCCGCTGGCTAGCTCTTCCAGTTCGCCCCCTCTTTCGGTGCGGGGCCTGCGACGCAGTGCCAGACTCTCGGCCAAGGGCAGGGGCTTTCGTTCCTCCTCCCGCAGGGGACAAGTCCACTTCCTCTCCAAGCTGCCAACGATTGAGGAATTCATCGAGGTGTCCAGGTCTGCCACTCCCATCCCTCCCCTCTCTCCTGATCAAATTGCTCACTCGGCTGTCCAACTTTGCGGCATTAACCCGGACAAATTCTCCTCTTCCTTTTTCGCCAGCGATTCCGAGGATGGGCTGCCCCTCCAGGCGGCGGGAGTGGCGATCGGGTCTCCGTCGGATGAACCCCTCCAGGAGGCGGGAGCTGCGATCGGGTCTCCTTTGGCTGATCCCTCGACGGCCCCTTTGTCAATGGGCCCATCTTCTGATCCAACTCCCCCGACCCAATGAAGCCCACTTATTTTAACTCCTGCCGGCCTGCGCGCCGTGCCTTGTTTTTGTTCAATCTCTCCCCGGCCTGCGTGCCGTCTCTGTTGTGGATGGACATTTTTTGTGGGCCCACCTGGGCTGTGTTATGGTTTTGGTTCCCCGGTTGGGCCGGCCCTTGCCCCCACCCCCTGCTCATAAGCCTGTGCGCCTTTCATGACAAGGACAAAATCATGGAATATCGTTAGCTGGAATGTCCGGGGCCTGAATTCCTCCTCCAAGAAATTAGCTGTCCGAAACCTCCTTGCCTCCTCTAATGTGGACATTGTCTGCCTTCAGGAGACTAAGATGACTACTCTGATCCCCTCCTCCGTCAGGCAATTCTGCCCTAAGCGCCTGGATAGTTTCCTCTTCTCCCCTGCCCTTGGTTCTGCTGGCGGCCTCTTCATTGCTTGGGACAGCGCCAGGTTCTCGGGGTCCCTTCTCTCCTCTTCTCACTTCCAGCTTACCATCTCCCTTTCTTCCCTCCTTAACGGCACCTCTTGGAAGATCTCCAATATCTATGGCCCCTGTAGGGCTGCTGATCGCCCTCCTTTCTTCTCTTGGCTTAATTCTCTCCTTATTTCTCCCTCTGAGGACTGGCTTTTCATTGGGGATTTCAATCTTTACCGCTTCCACGATAACAAAAGCAGAGGGCCGCTCAACAGGAGGAATATGGCTTCCTTCAATGACTCCATCAGTTCCTTGGGTCTCCATGAAGTCACCCTTCGGCACCGCAAGTTCACCTGGTCTAATAGACAAAATCCACCTACCCTTATCCAATTGGATTGGTGCCTCACCTCCATGCACTGGGCCGACTCGTTCCCCAACACATCCTTTTCGGCGCTTCCTAATGGGTGCTCGGATCACTGCCCTTGCCTTGTTTCTATCTCTACTTCCATCCCCAAGTCCTCTATCTTCCGCTTTGAGAACTTCTGGACCAAGCTCCCGGATTTTCTTCCCTTGGTTCAGTCTTGCTGGATTAAGGGCCCTTCGCCACCGGACCCTGCTCTCCGCATTGCTCAAAAGTTCAAGTCTCTCCAGCGTGTCCTCACCGCTTGGAAGCGTAGGCATCAAGGCTTCAACCTCTGGATCAAAAACACTGGTATTATCATCAACTTCCTGGACAGGATGGAGGAGCTCCGCCTCCTCTCAAACTCAGAACTTCACTTCAGGAGCATCCTTCAGACCCATCTGGTATCCCTCCTTGATATTCAAAACTGTTACTGGAAGCAGCGTTTCACCTCCCGTTGGACCAAGTTGGGAGATGCTAACACCAAGTTCTTCCATGCTTCGGCCACCACTAGACGTCGTCGCAATACCATTGCCTCTGTCAAGCTGGCCAATGGCACCTGGGTTTCCTCGCATGAGGACAAAGCTGAGGCCTTCCTCGACTTCTTCCTTAGTAAGATGGGCTTCTCTGGCCAACCTAACATGGTTTTCGACTTGTCCCAACTCATCCCGAGAAGCCATGGTTTGGACCACCTGGGAGCTGACCTCTCTGAGGCTGAGCTTGATTCTGTTATTCAGTCTTTGCACCCTGACAAAGCTCCTGGCCCCGACGGTTTCAATGGAACCTTCTATAAAACCTGTTGGCCCATCATCCGGCAGGACTTTGTGGACCTTATCTCCCACTTCTCGAATTGTAATACGCAGCTTCACCCGATCAATGGCTCCTATATTGCCCTCATCCCCAAGGGCAGCTGCCCCAGCACCGTCATGGACTTTCGTCCCATTTCCCTCATGAACACCAGTATCAAAATCATCACCAAAATTCTTGCTAACAGGCTGCAAGGGGTCATCACCTCCCTCATCCATCCCAATCAATACGGGTTTATCAAAGGAAGAAACATCCAGGACTGTCTTGCTTGGGCTCTTGAGCTTACCCACAGATGCAAGCAATCGTCCCATGGAGCTGCTATTCTTAAGCTGGATTTTGAAAAAGCCTTTGACACTATCGAGCATTCAACCATCCTGCTCATGCTGGCTCACCTTGGATTCCCCAACAAATGGATCTGTTGGATTGATCTCCTCCTTTCCTCAGGTTTTTCCTCGGTTCTGCTCAACGGTTCTTCTGGGAAATTCTTCCGTTGCAAGAGAGGCGTGCGTCAAGGTGACCCTCTCTCTCCGCTCCTCTTCGTTTTGGCAGGTGACCTTCTCCAACACATCATCAATAGAGCCTCTTCGTTGAGGATCTTACATGGGCCTCTCTGTCATCCGCCGCACCTTGACTTTCCAATTGCCCAATATGCTGATGATACCATCATCTTCCTCCACGCTGACCAAAAGAACCTCTTCTGCCTTCGGGGTCTCCTTAACTCGTTTTCCCAGTCTACTGGCCTCAAAATCAACCTTTCTAAATCTACCCTTACTCCAATTAACACGTCCCCTCAGAATGGGGTGCTCCTGGCTGCCACTTTCGGATGTCCCTTGGCCTCTCTTCCGTTCCCCTATCTTGGGCTCCCTCTGGGGACCCTGAAGCCCAAGCACAAAGACCTGGCCTTTCTCATTGACAACATTGAACGGAAGCTTTCATCACTCTCCCCTTGGCTATCCATGGCTGGCAGACTTCAAATTGTTAACTCCGTCCTCTCTGCCATCCCCACCTACGCTATGTGCACGTTCAAAATTCCCGCTTCTATCCTCTCATGTATTGACAAAGCCAGGCGTAATTACCTTTGGCACGGGGATAATTCTTCCAGCTGCAAGTCCTCTAGGGTTGCCTGGCACAAGGTTTGTAAACCAAAGGCCAAGGGGGGTTTGGGGGTCCTTGATCTCCGCACCCACAATACTGCTCTTCTGCTCAAGCACCTTCATAAGTTCCTTAGCCCCTCACCCCCTCCCTGGGTTGACTTGGTTCAGCTGCTTTACGCCTCGGCTAAATCCCCTCCCCTTCTGGCCTCGGCGCGGGGCTCACGTTGGTGGCGTGACATCCTTTCTTTTTCCTCTCAATTCCGGGCAATTGCCTCCCCCTCCGTGGGTAACGGCCGCAACATTGCCTTCTGGGAGGACGGCTGGGCAGTCACCCCTCTTCGGCTCCTCTTCCCTCATCTCTTCTCCTTTGCTAAGCTCACCTCCTGCTCTGTGCAGCACTTCCTCTCGCTCAACCCCTTGTCGGACAACTTCTTTCTCCCTCTGTCCATTGAGGCTCATGATGAATTTCAGCTCCTTCTACCTTTAATTGGCAGCTTGATTCTCCAGCCCACTAGTCTGGACAATTGGTCCTTCATTTGGCGCACCGATTCTTACAGTGCTGCACGTTTCTACCACTACCAATTCAATTTCATCCAAGCCCCCAGTGCTTTTCGTTGGCTCTGGAAGGCTCGGTGCTCCAATAAGCTGAAGGTCTTCTTCTGGCTCCTCCTGTTGGACGGCCTCAACACTAGACAAGTTCTTCGTCGGAAAAGAATCCTCAACGCAAGCAACGAGACTTTGTGCTGCCTTTGCACCTCGGGTGTGGAAGAATCTTCTGTCCACCTCTTCTTCGAGTGCCCCTTCAGTCGCTCTTGCTGGTCTTCGCTTGGGATCCATTGGAGCTTTCATGACTCTATCACAGAAAGACTGGAGGCTTTGAAGGTTACTTTTAGGAGGTCTTTTTTTATGGATGTGATTGTAATGGGGGCCTGGTCCATCTGGTTGACTCGCAATAGGTCGATCTTTGATGGGCTAGCCCCCTCTATTTCCTCTTGGAAGCTGCGCTTCCTTCTTACCTTCTCGGCCCAGTCTCAGCGTTTCCCCCCTTCGGTCAAGGCCGATTTGAAACGTTGGATTGAGTCTTTGTAACGCTCTCTTTCCCTTCCCCTCCCCTCTGTGTCTTTGTTCCGTCAGCAGGTTCGTTTTTTTAATAATAAAATCTTAGGTAGGAGCCTCTCCTACTGATTTTTCCTCAAAAAACATCAATGAGAACCAAATTGAATGTAGGTACTCAGTACTTACTCAGTTACTCCAGTGATTAATATATGACGTTGGGGATACTAAGTTAATATATGACATTGGGAGTACTAAACTTCAGTATGCACTATGCAAGAATGGTATAGCTACAAAGATCATGAAAATTACTGACCTTTATTATGGTTTCTTCATTTATATCAAATGCCCCATCAACAAGCATGCCAAGTATGGCATCCAAGAGTTTCTGACTAGGTAGCCATTTACAGAAGTCCAACAGCAAGCTTTGTAGTGTTTGATAACCCACGCCGACCAGCATTCTAAAGGCAGCCTTGATAAGACAAGCCAGGATTTTTAAATGCACATCAAAGAAATGGACAGACTAGATAGAATAAATATAGACGAACAGAAAGCAACATGTTTTTCCATCTATGATCTAGAAATGACCCAAAACCGATACTTGTGGCACTATGATGGGCATGGGCCCTAAACAGTTTATGTACCACCAATGTGAAACTGTAGAGAAATATTTCATTACCTTGGAATGATCATTTTCAGAGAGTAATACAGTCAGCGTCTGAAGGACATTAAGAACTAACTGTTCACCAACTGCTTCATCAAAAGTCCCATTCAGCAAGGATACAATATGCAGGAAGCACTCCCCATTGTGGAACAGATTTTGATAATACTACCAAAAGATATTAGTGAAAAAATGCATTTGTCAGAAGTGACGTTGTAGTAATAAGAAGAAGAAAAGAACAATACAAATATGACATTTACTGGCAACAAGCCCATCTTTAAGAAAAAATATACCTCACAATCTATCGTAATGATCTCTCTCATGTTAACTAATAGATCAATCGACAGTTCTGCAAAGTCCTCTTTTTCTTTTGCACGAGTGAAGGCCTCTAAATATCTGTAACATAGCTGTAACTTTGCTGTATGATCTTGTGGCGATGATGAAGCCAACTGGTTGTGAGAAAGGAGAGACAGTTTTAGTTCCAAAGAATTAATATCTATCTAGAATAACAGAAGGAGAGAGGGGGAGCACAGCAATACCCTAAATAAGGCAAGAACTTCCTCCAACACATTTTTCCGGAGGTTTTCTTCTTGGAACAAGTCAAATAAACGATCGATACAATTGTCATTGTGTAAAACTAGAATCCTTCCAAACTCAAATATTGTGACATATTCCTTGAAAAGATTGAAAGCCAATTCCACAGATGCAATAGTACTCTTAACTCTCTCATCTGAACAAGACATTGGAACATCTACCAACTGAAAATCATTTCCGCTTAAGCTATCTCTGGGATGGGAGAGCTTCCTTAGATGTTGTGCTTGAAGGCAAGCGACCTTCAGGACTCTGGTAAGCACGTCCAATGAGTTAAAAGAGGATATAGTCTGTTCAGTGGCAAGTTGTAGGATAACATGAAAGCTCTTGAGAATAATTCCAGCTAATCCAGGATCATATGTGCTATGCTCAAGCATATCTAACAATGCTGAGCATTCTGGCTACAAACAAAAGTAAATTATTTTAATGAGGTAAATAGAATGGCACAATTCATATTATGTATGATGAGCAACATGTTAGGTAAAGCAGGAGAAATTTCAGATACCAGGTTATTTGTGTTTTCATTAAGTGTCGCAGCAAACTCCAAGAAGAAAATAGCTTCTGCTTGAAGAATGTTGATGTCAGCTTGATGGCTTTTAGAACCAGCTGGTTCAGCAGCATCAATAAAATGATCATTTTGTGTGTCGCAAACAATATGATGAATATACTCCGCAGATGATCCAAAATAAAAAAATTTCTCCGAAAATATCAGACTCCATAAACCCTCCGCTCGAAAAGATTTGAGCAGAGCTGGTCCTGAAATGAGAACTTTCCTAAATGTGCAGAGAATATAATGTTGTAGGGTATTTGCTAAAATCCTGGAGAATAGTCAACACAAAAAACGTCAGCTTAGAAGAAATTTACAAATGAATGGTGACATTAAAATACATAAATATTCAATCACTTGAAAAACATTAGAAAAACATGATATTTTCATGCAGAAATCTGTTTTTTTATGGAAAATGCAGAAATATGTTACACCCAAGAAAGAAAATGACAGCCTTAAAATGACCAAGTTGGTAAATGGAAAACAATTAGATAGCAGAGTAAAGCAGACTCAAGGATCAACAATATTTTTTGGATGATTGCTCACAGCCTCACATATTGGAAAGTATCTAGCAGAATATTTTAATTGTCATTCATTGAGTTTTACAGGTCTGGCTATGCATCAGAAAGATGTTTTAATTGATGTGATGTTTGTGCAAACATATCTTAGCTTAGAGCATATCTTATATGAAGCACAACCTAACATCTAGATAAACTGGAAACAATGAAAGCAAAGTTCAAAATTAACTCATCTAGTCTAGTCAAGAAAGGTCAACATCAAACTGAAGGAAAATAAAAACCTGCCTTATATGGTTAGGCAATTCAGAATCGCTAGCACAAGCTTTCATGCATGGAAAAACTGTTGAAAGAACCTTTATAATCCATCTTGCACATTGCTCCCAGTATGCCAGAGAGATGGGTAGAGAAATTTGGCTAACATCATCTGTGCCACAAGCCTGCCTGATCTCGTTAGGAGGAAGAAGAAAAGAGCAAAGTGCTATGCTTAACTTGACAGAATACTCAGTCCATTCAGTTGTATCAAGAATATCAATAGGACTTGGGAAAGATTCTGATGTAGTTGAGGCCCCATTGCTTTCTTCAAACTTACAGCCAGGCACTTGACGATCAAGAGCCTTCTGCTGATGAAACTCCTGAAGCATAAATGCAGGCCAACAGATGCTGTTTGCAAATTTATGTATCCGTCCATTTTCACATAAGAACTGAAGGTTGTTGACATTACCAAAACTGAACCAGAAGTCAAGGATCCATAAAGCCAAACTATGCAACATTGTATGGGATCTAACTTACAACAAAATATTAAATTCTGGCCAAATAATGTGGTATATTCATTTCTTTCCAGACAGAATATTCAATGTGTAGAGTCTATCATCACTCCAATAAGACAGAATCTAGAAAAACACTTTGTCCAATCACATAGGTGGCATTTTGGACATGAGACAGTCTCTTAAATGCAACTGTAACAATATACTTAATATATTGTTAAAACCTAGTAAATAATATTATGAATTATGAAAGACTATAGTTACATTTTTATGATTTCAAGACAAATATGCACATATCATTTTCATATATCTGTTGTTCAAAAAAATCATAAATCCAACTTATTCAGAGATATTTTGTAATCAAAGTTTTAAAAAATTACTGCAATAATCAAGAAACAACACTTTTTTATTGACTGGATGTAACAAAAGTGTTACAGGCAAATTCATTCATTCTCTTATTAAAAAATATGCAACAGGATACACTGCCTCCCTCAGAATTTCCAACGATAGTATCTGGAGCTGTAGAATTCCACTCCTGCGTAAAACATGTTATGGTCATATCACAGGAATTAAACAGAAAGCACACAAAGCAAATTAGATAGGTGTAGCTTGTTATCCCTGACAGATTGCTGTTGCTGCGCCATCTGTATGTAAAGTGCTCCATTACCAATTGAAAGTGGGTAGCCAACTCAGAAGGCAAATGAGGGTTACATGGAGTTGAAATGAAGTGCACTAGTAGAGTCTAAATTGTACTTTTGGGGTTTACTTTGAATTCAACCCCCCCCCCCCCCTCTACCCACAACACACATGCACACACAATGAATTTTTTTTCCTCCAAAGTTCCAAGTAGACCCTTAAATAATTCATTATGATCGTTAAAAAAATACATTTATCAAGAAAAGTATATGATAGTTATCATTCTTTTTCCAGCTTTGAAACCTTCTGCATCGAAGGTTTACTATTGCCACAGTTGAAACACTTACCTTTCATCACTGGGGACAAAAGAATGCTTCGAGACTGAAAATTTGCTTGATGGTAATCCCAGTCCATCTAATAGAACCTCCAGTCCTCCAATGCTTCTGAAATGATTCTGTGCACGAGTATTTTGCGATATTGTTGATCTCAGAGCATGCAAAGTTATAAAATGAAGTAGCACGTCAGTCCACTGCTCTTTCAAATTCAATCTTCGGATGACCCTTAAGAGTTCTGCGAAAATAATTCCAGATCAGTGAGAAAATAATGGTGTGAAACATGGCTGACCAATTTAACATCAGAGATCCTGAAGAATTCAGTGGTGCTTTTTCCTTTTGCCTACAGAATTATGCTATATTTAGGTCAACCTTCAACCTTGGAGAATGCGATGTTATACATTTTTTTAGTGGAGGGAGCATAAATCCAGTATAGAAACAACATAAAACAATGTGCATTGCCTCATCACTCTAAATTGTGCAGGATACTTTTTACGATCATCATGAAAATTCAGTTACTGAAACTCTTATTTAGCATTTACCACATAGCAAGGTAGAATATATAGATGGTGTGTGCATGACTACAGAAATTACATGTCACACTTTGGTTTCAGCCATAACATTCATTTGATTTAAGAGCAGGAAAAAAACTGTAGCAAAGATTCAGATTATTCATCTTAATCATCTAGCATCACTGTACCCATTCTATTTCTGAATACTGGTAAATATCAGTGTTGAAAAATCGGCCGATTAATCAGCCGATTAACATGTAATCCCCACTCTGGAAGTTAATTTAACACATAATCAGGTCATTAATCAGTCAGCCCTCACTCTTTCGCTCGCGAGGGGTCTAGAACCCACACCAACCACCAGATTTGGTGACAGTGGCGACCATGGCGAGCTCTAGTGAGAAAGGATGTGTGGTATTGGACCTCCGCTCAGTGACAGAGTTGGCAGGCAATGAGAAGGCCCCTGCTCCTTCGCTTGCGAGGGACCTAGAACCCACACCAGCAACCAGGATCTAGCAGCAGTGGCAACCATGGCGAGCTCCGGTGAGAAAGGAGGTGTGGTGGTGGACCTGGCTCCATCTGGTTTGCGTAATTTCTTCTGTTTGCTTGTAGTGAGTGTTGAGACTTTGTCTTTTTTTTTGTGGCCACTGGCCAGGGCACCACAAGGTTGCTGCTGCCTATGATTCTGCACTTTCGGGAGGTGAGCCTACATGTGTAGCATGCTCATTGGCAATTGCTTGTTCTGATTTGGGGGTGGTGTCAAATTCACATTTGTAAATCAATCTATGAGTATGTGCTTGAAGTAGCAGCAACCATTTATTATCATACATAACTACTCTATGCCAACCAATTGATTCAGTTAATCGATGATTAACCGATTAATCCCTAATCCTCACCCGGCCGATCAGCTACCGAATACCGATAACCGATTTTTTCAACACTGGTAAATATTAACCAAATTATGTGTACTATGCTATGGTTTGAATAAAGTTGGACCAAAATATATCCTCTAATAATATCATAAGTACAAAATACTAGACATAAACTATTAACTGTAGGTTGATGGATGAAATTCATAATGGTATTCTGTGAATCACGTCTCAGGATTTGGAAAGTGCCAAGTATATGGGGGAGAAAACATTGGTCAAAAGTGCAAAGTATTTGAAACAAGGGCAAGGAGGCTAATGTTTCTCTACATTCAGGGTGGACCACAAGCTGGCAAGCTTCCTTCTACCAAAGCATGTAATTGCATCAGCAATGCTCACAGCCTCTTTTCACCCTTTTGGAGTTTTGGTTCAAAGTTACATTGAGTGTGCCATGACCATTCATCTCATGTTGTGATCTCTTCCACTCTTTTGCTTTTAGAGTAGAACATGACATTGTTAGCTTGTCTTTGAATCCAGAACCAAACTCTTTTGTGTAAACTGGACTTATGGATCATACTATATTTCTTCAAGAGTTGATCAATAACCTAGTTAGCATTACAAACTAAGATCAACTGTCCCAAGCAAGAGTCAAAACAGAATTATAAACAATGTTATCAAATGTATGCAAACAGTGAGAAATAACTTTACCTACTAACCAATTGACACCACCAGCTTCCATAACTGCAACAATGGCCTTTTGCTGCCAGTTTCTATCATGAACAGTGTTTTGTGTAGATCTTGGAGTAACTGTGGCCAAAAAATTGTTTGAAAAGGTATGTTCAGTAGCATGGACAAACTGTGTTATCCTAGTTACAGCTGGCTCCAAATTCATGAAGTTTGAAATTATTGTAACAATGTATACAAGTATCTTTTGCATCATCTTCATGTTCTCTATGGCTTTTTTTGACAGTAGTTCATCTGTGGCAAGCAAACTGGTCAAGGTCTTGAGCTTTACAACTGCAGCTGAATATACGAGAGAAAAGGTCAGTTAAGAACAGATTTATTGCAGGAGAAACCATATTAGTGATACCACAGCTATCATAATCTATGCTACAACAGTGAAAATGGTATGAAAGAAAAGGGAACATGAGTAAAGTTATTTTTAGAAGGATTAAACTCAATTAAAGAAAGTGTGTACCTTTCAAAAGAGCAGTGATCTTCTGCACACCTCCATAATAACTAAATACTCTACAGTTATGCACTGAGCGAGTAACAATTGCCAAACATTCCAAAACATTCAATCCCTCCATGCTTAACAACAGGTCTGATGATTGCTCTGAAATGTTAGCAGAGGATTCCGAACAGCTGTTGCCTAGTAATACAGGAAACTCAAGTCAGATCTCAATTATCGCTGGCTCACTATAGTTGCAAAACTTAACAACTGATAAATTGGCAACAGTCAAACATAGTCACGATTGCTCATTTTTATTTAACAGGCTGTTATGATCCAGGTTTTGGGAACACGAGCTTTGCAGCAAATAGTTGTGGGTATGTCTTGAGGTTGTTCCCCTCTCGCCGGAAGATTAGATAGAAGCAGAAGAGAACTTTCCTTCTTGCCGATAGAAGAGATAGAAACGGCAGGAAACTTTCCCCTGGCCGGCTGAACAGAAGAATAGACAGAAGATAACTTTTTATTCCTTGCATTCCGGGTGCGGGTCGCTGCTGTATTTATAGCCTAGTACAACTTTATCTCTAATAATAGATCTAATCTGTTACTAATTATCCTGCAATTTAGCTAAGAGATAACCTAATTAGTTGACTTGTATTCTAAGTATTCATATCCCTAACCTGCTGTTACAGTACTGTGTGGCACTGTTCACACCTATATTGGGTTTAGGGTTCCCATACCCATGACACAGGCACATTAGAATGCAACTATTCTTTTTGTGTAACACCATATCACTAAAAACTTGTGAAAGTTTGACTAACTACCTAACTTGAGTTGCTTTGGCCCACCTATCATTAACTCATTATAAAGTCCTTAGTTCTAAATGTTACTTTTAGCAGCTTGAAAGCATCTACTAGTAAACATAAACACGATGTTATAATCTTGCTTTCCAAGCACCCAACTTTAAATCAGTATAAATTTAAAACTGTCCTACACTTCTACACACTTATGTAAATATTAGATAAAACTTCTGCAGTTCGCAGATTGGCTAAGTCAGATATATGTTAATTCTGGCCAAAAAAATGATGTGCACCCTTTTAAGCAAGACATTTCAAATCTTTCAATATGCAAAAATGTTATCACTGACATGACTGGCAGCTTGAAAAGATATGGAATTAATGGAGGGTGCAAATCCCAAAAGTTGTACACTATAATAATATAATAAAGGTAGAAGCAAAACCATGATGACGAGGGAATGCATAAATGATGTGTATCCTTTTAAGCAAGACCTTTGAAATCTTTCAATATGAAAATTTTTCTGACATGTGACATATAAATGGCAATTTGAAAAAATATGGAATTAATGGTGGGTGCAAATCCCAAAAGTTGTATGCTATAATAATATAAGAATGCTAGAAGCAAAACCATGACGAGGAGAGCATGCATTGTCAAGAAAGGTATCATGGTGTTCATCAGATCTACTTACTCTCAGTAATAAAAGAAGTTATTTGAGAAATCTCCTGCACGAGAATAAGGATGACCTCAGAAGGATGCCCACTGGAGCATCCTAAAACTGTATCATTTGATACCGATTCTTGATCAACTGGTTTCTCAATGTAGAGCGGCTCCCAGTCTTCGAATGCTTGTATGAAGTGCATGATAAATATTTGCAGGGATATCTTCTTTTCAGCCTATGGAGTTGTTGGCAACAGATATGAGGAGGCATGATCATAGACTGTGAAATAAAAATATAGAACATGCCTCATGCACATTCGAGAAAAAATATATAGAATATGCCATAAAAATACAGAATGAAAAAATGTCATAAATGCCTAAAAATACTACAGAATAAAATAATGTCATAAGTACCTATGATTTGTTATTCAAAACAGCACAAAAATGTGATAATTTCTTAACTAATCTATATGTGGACTAAAAGGACAGATTAGCCAATTCACTCATGATCTTGGTCATCCCCTCTCATAGACAGGAGCCTTAATGAGGAAATTTGTCCAAGTAATATATCATATCACACAAAAATCAGGAGATTTCTGCTGTAATGTTAATGCTAGCATGTGCTTGACACGAGATGTTTCTGACTTGCTTTGATACCAGTATGCACAGATGAGTACCTTGTCAATGGCATTCTCATATTTCTGCCAAAGCACATTTAAGACTCCTTCAGCATCACTGTCACTGAAACCAGATATAATCATAGAACTGATCAGCCTTAGCAGATTGTGTCCTAAGCCCTTAACAGTACTACAAGAACTGATGGTACATTTCATTAAGATTTAATGTTAACAAGAGTGACAATTGACAAAGTATCTATAGAACTTGGTTATCTTATCTATCTACATTAATAAAACAGTATTTTTCTTCTTTTAGGTGCATAACCAGAGTAATCCACCCAATTACCAAATTTGCTACAGATTTTTGCATAACAAGAGTAGTCCACCCAACTACCAAATTTGCCACAGATTTACTGCGTTGAAAGTAAAATGTTAAACAAGCTACTAATACTATTCAGTAACTTTCTAGCCCACTGAAATGGAAAAGGGTGATTGAAACAACCAGCATATCGGCAACATACTTCTATCTTTTTCCCCAGTTAATAGTTAGCGTGTATAGTTACATCCATATAATTATTGTGTAATCCACTAGGCACGAGTTGGTATCGGCATCACATGCTTCAGGGGGGAGAAGCGATATCTGCCGCACTGAAGCAAGCTAGAAAACACAACACGGGCTCGAATTCACTAGAGCGCGCAGGCATCCACATTCACCATTGCAAATTAAGCAGAGACGCACGCAACAGTTGACACAGGAAGGTCGCATTTCCCGCAAAGCGAAACGAGCCACTGGTGGTTCCCGTGGGTTGGGTTTCGTATGGTACCTGAAGCGCACCCTGGGGGACGGCGCGGCGGCGAGCCTGTCGGGAGTGGATGGGGAGCCGCCTCCGCCGTCACCGCCCCCTCCCCCAGCTACGCCACCGCCGCCGCTGCCGCCTCCCCCCGGTGATGCTGGCGCCGACTTGCGGAGGAGATCGGCGACGCCCTTCACGATGTTCATCGCCCCTGATCCGAGGCGACTAGCAGCAGCGCATCACCGCCGCGCGCCCGCGGGGAAGGCAGGCGACGAGGCGGCGCGAGCCAACGGGACTCGATTCGATTCGAATCGAATCCAACCCACAAGCCCGACAATCCCCTTGCGGGTGGAGATCGCGTGACTGCGTGAGGAGGAACCGGAATTCGGAAAATGCTCGTGGTTTCCAGCGTGGGGCGCGTGAGCCGTGAGGAGGAAGAGAGACTAGGGATCTGGAATTCTGGGAGGAAGCTAATGGGGAGTCGCGGAAGAGAGGAGAAAGTGTAGGGGGCTGTTCGATAAAATGTACATAACTGTAGGGGCCTTCGTGCAAATGAGACCACACCGCTGGGCTTATCGACTTTTTGCGCTTTTGCCCTTGAGAAACGACGGATTCTCTTCGGGGCAATACAGAGTTGACCGCGGTTTCCTGATAATAAGAGCATTTCCGAAATATGCATAACAATTCACTTTAGCCCTATTATCATACTAGTAGTGGCCCCGTGCTACGCAACGGTAAAAATCAAAAAACAAATATTTGTTATATAGTTAAATTAGAGACTTTTGATTATTTGACAGCGACGAATAGGATGGGGGATGGGGGCCGAAGGCGGAGCCATGTGAGGTTGGGCGCGTAGGGGTGCGGGGCCGGCGGTGGAGCGGTGAGAGGTCGGACGTGGGAGCTCGGAGCCGGCGTTGGAGTCATGCGAGGCCGGGACGGAGGGGCTCAGGGTTGGCGGCAGAGCCTCGTGAGGTCGACGACAGAGGGGTGTGGGGCCCTCGACGGAGGGTGCCGGGCCGGTGACTCTAGAGCTTAGGTTCGGCCAAGCAAAAATACACAGGGGTAGAACAGGAATTTATAGAATAAGAAAATAAGGGTAGAGAAAAATTATTATTATCCGATTAAACACGAAACAAATACATAAATCCTTTTAAAAGCATTTAAGTGCTAAACAAAGTTCTCTTTGAATTAGTTGTTAGTCAGTTATATTAATGCTACAGATAATAATAAATGGAGAATAATAATGTTATATTTTCTTACATTTTTCATAGATGCTTATGAAGGGTGCCAGACTTGCACTTGAAATTTCATGAAATCCTTCGATGAAGTAGGGAAAAATATATGCAGGGGTGTAATAGCAGTAAGGCCAATACAGAAGAATTCAGAACAATGTGCTAGAAAGAATTGTCATCCTTACATGGGGGAACAAATCATGCAAAGCATTCTTATGAGCTGAAAGTCATATATGTTAACGATGTGGAAACATTGCGCCCAGTGATACAATTGCTTTGAGAACATCATAAGATCACAATACTCTTAAATAAAAAAAGCCGCAATGAATTGTAATATGAATTTACTAACACATTTTATTCGCTTACAGTAAGACACACATATGTTGAGCACTGGAGCTTCTCACAATGATTATGTAGCTATATTTTATAATTCGAATATTAAGCACCACATCTTTTGTAATTATCTTCAGCTGATAATTGATTTTATATTGTCTGAATGTGTTGCATATGATCTAAATTATTTAGTTCAGTATTTAAAGCATTCACTGACAACTGAATTATTTAGGTATATATTTTAGACAGTTGTAGATGCCTCTTTGATTATGTTTAAACATTGGTTGTAACATATAACTGTAGGATCTGGGTCCATTATGAATATTATATTCAAATGTCCATTTATCCAGAACAAGAATCGTTCAACGTAGAACAAATGTGAACACAAATTAGTGATTATCAACCATTAACCATAAAAAGCAAGCACATATCAACATAAATTTGTACATTACAAACAGATTGAACTCGATTATACTCTAATTGGCCATAAAAAGCAAGTACATTTGACCGACTGTGGAACATATTGAAATTAGCACAATATGATACGACGAATAAACAACAACCGGAGCGTCACTCAAATGCCAATTTTTTTCAAAAACTTGGCAAGGGAACATGAATAGAAAAGCATCATGTACGCTTGCTCCTGCACCAGTAAAGCAAGTAATCAGTCATAACTCCCAGTCGGGGATCCCTCAAGATCCGGTGGCATAAAAATGAAGATAGCCTGAGTGAAAGTGTGTACTTTTGGTATTTAATGTGTTATTGATGTAACTAACCATGGTTACGTATTTCAAATTAAACAGTTTTTAACATAATGAATATTACTTGGCCACATTATCTTAATTATTGCCTATTGTCCATGAATCCTTGGCTCCTGGCAACTCAGTGTGTGTGTTTGTTAAAAAGTGCACATACAAAGTTTTTGAGTGAGTGGATGTCACTGGCCAACTCCGTCTTACCTAAGCAGATGCTGACAGCCTGTCAGCTGCAACAACAAAAAGAATCTCTGATAGTATGGTGAAGTGGCAACAAAGAGTCAACCAATCAAAATGAACCAAGGGTGACTACAAGTATTGTTGCTGAGCTTGCATACTTGATACAAAACTAACAGAAGACCTATTCATGTAACAAAACCCAGAAAAAATAACATCACAAAAGATTATAGCGATCCATGAAACAAATTTATATACATGAACATCAAGAAGCAAGTGTCACAAGAAAAACAAATTCAATATCTATTTAGTTAAAGAACTCTACTTTACACTGATTACATATAAAGGTGGAAATGTCCAAGATTTCTCGCCTGCTTAGTAGTAAAAAAGAAATAGGTCTCAGAGCACAGGAGCTAACTCACCAGTGCAAATTCCCTTGGTGCAGCACTTGAACCGGTTCAGGCTGGGATAGAACTGCAGTCACAAGGGAGAAACAATGAATCAAACCATGACAAAAAGAATGGAGGAGAAGATGGCAGAGTGGATTAGCTGCTTCACCCATTCCTTGACATATCTGCATGTTCTTGAGAAGGGGCCTCTTGAGAATGTGCTTGAGAACAGGGTCAGGCTTGATGTTCTCGTAGGGCAATCTTCCATGGACAAAGCTGTCAGAAATGAAAGGGGATGTTAAACAGAGTACCACAGAGAATTGGTATACGAAGAAGAAAGGCCTAATGCGTCCGCGTCTGTACCTGTGGTATTCATCGTAATCGAAACTGTAGCTGACTGCCTGAAAAGATCATAAGCAGGAGAAAAAAAGGAATTTTTCAGTACTCTGAGTTACCCACATAATCCAGAAAGAAAAGGAGAGAACAATAGGCAGTCAGAGGAGCTTCTTATTTACCCTGAAGCTGGCCATCGTCATGTCATAGTTCTTGTACAGTAGATTGCCCAGATTCTCGATCTTGCTCTCTTCAATAACGAGCTTCTCAACCATGTAATCTAAACAGAATGACAAAGAAGAAAGTCAGAAACATGCTTGCATAAGCATATCAAATTTTAAGTACTAAATAACAGCAGCAATACGAGATTAATGTTAAAAGAGGTTAAGAACGAATTAAATTATTTGTCCTATGTAACAGATAATCCTGATAGAACACGTGCAAAATATTCTAAAATCTAATAAGTAATAACAACCCGTGATAACCGTGATAACCGTGATAATTACACGTGCATGCTGGTTTTATCAGTGCCACAATGCTTGAAACTTCATGTTCATATCCAACAATGATTGCACAAAAACCATCTTGGCCAATTTCATAAAACATTAATCAGCATGGACAACTTACCAATCTAAGATGAAACAAAAGGTCATTAACATAACTTTCCTTCCTCTCAGGAGCAAATGTATCAGGAAGCTGAAGTTCAGTAGCTAGCGAGAGCATCTCCCGTACAGTAAGCTGTGAAAAGAAAAGGTCCTCTTGCCTCACGTAAGCAATCCTAGACAAGGAAAAGCAGTCAGTATAGAAACTGTGTAAACCTGAGTTAAAGCCAACTGCATAAGCAAATCTTACTTATAACCGCCTTCTGACATAGGCCGACCATTGATGTACAGATAACCAAAAAGGTGCAAAGAAGGTGATGATGTGAGCTGCCCAACAAGCACATTGAGCAGGGTTGTTTTACCAGACCCAGATGGCCCCATGAGTGCGAGAAGATGCCCTGGTTTTGCCTCCCCAAATGTATTTGACAGCAAAAACCTCGCCTGTAAATGATGCAACATATCATAAACATTAAAACACAATTAGCCAAAGATGGTGCAGCACAATAGATGAGTGATTAATTTATTATCCATGGCACTCAATCTGCAAATAGAATGTACTACTACAGTGTGTTCATCAACAGATGAAGCTGCGGACACTAAGCTCATTGATTTGCTGCAATTAGTTATCCCATTAGCAATTGGTTAAAAAATGGGTAACTTGTTCATCTACTGTGAGTTTGATAGTGCCGAGCGGCACTGTGCAACTGCCACATCGATACAGAATGGCCCAGTGTGAGTTACTCAGACCATTGGTTATCCTAAGCAGAGGAATTTTTCGTGGGCGCAGAGCCGCTAAGCAATGCGTGCAGCACAGGCTCATGACACCGACGAGAGGGAACAGGTGATTTGAGTCAGAGGTGGCAGCGGCTACAGCGACTCACCATGTCCCCGCGTTTGTTCTTGAGGGCGCAGGTGATGCAGCAACGCCACGCCAGTAGCCATGGAGCGGCATGGAGTCGTACACGGCAGCGTGGGGGCAGCGCGGAGCCCGCCGCATGGCACCGAGAACGGGAGGAGGCGGTGTACCCAGCGCTCGGGCAGCCATGGAGGCGTATTACCAGGAGGACCTCTCTGCTCCGCGTGAAGCCACCACGTCCACCATTTAATGCGCGCGCTGGACCAAGGAAGATGGAGACGGTGCTGGAGCCTGGAGGTGGGAGGGTGGAGGGGAGGGGACTCAGCAAAGCTAGGGGCGGACCACCGCCCGGAGCCGCCCTGCCGCCGCTTGGAGCCGCTCGGAGCCACGCCACCCGAAGCACCCCGCCGCCCGGAGCCCTGCCACCCGGAGCCTGGACGCCTGAAACCCCCATCGCCCGGAGCCCCGCATCCCGAAGCCCCCACCATCCAGAGCCCCGCCGCCCAAAGCCACGCCGCCCGGAGCCCGTCGCATGGCACCGAGAGGGGAGGATGCGGCATACCCAGCACACAGGCAGCCACGGCGACGCATTACCAAGAGGACCTCTCTACTTTGCGTGAAGCTACCACGTCCACCATTTGAAGCGCACGCTGGACCAAGAAAGATGGAGACGGTGCTGGAGCCTGGAGGTGGGAGGGGGAGGGGAGGGTACTCGAGAAAGCTAGGGGCGGACCACCGGTCGGAGCCGCCCCCCGCCGCTCGGAGCCCACGCCACCCAGAGCACCCCACCGCCCGGACCCTAGCCGCCTGGAGCACCTGCCATCGAGAGCCCCACCACCCGGAGCCCTCACCGCTAGGAGCCCCCACCTCCCAGAGCCCCGCCGCACGGAGCCCCGCCGCCCGGAGCACCTCCGTCGGGAGCACCGCCGCCCGGAGCCGTCTCCGTCCGGAGCCCCCGCCGCCCGGAGACCCGCCACCCGGAGCCCCCAGCCGTCCGAAGAAGGGAGAGGCCGGCGACGGAGGCGGAGGCGACCGATGGTGTTTGGAGGGAGGATATGGAGAGGAGAGGAGCGGTGGGCGTCGGAGCGGTGGCCGCTCGGCGGTGGGCGTCGACGCGGTGGCAGCTCGGTAGAGGGGGAGGGCTGACGGAAATCTCGGCTGATTAGTTCGAGATTTGCTGCATGGACAGGAATCGGCTGATTGATTAGTTGGGTTTCCTGCATGGAAGGAACGCAATGCATGGAAGGTGATCAACGGTCGTTATCGTTTCAATGAGTATGAGTAATCAATGGATGGCTCAGATTGTCCAGATGAGTAAACGAACTCGCCAATTATATATTAGTATAGATAGAGTATTTTTAATAAAATTTACTCTCTAATATCTTTTCATATCTCGTATTTCTCTCTTATTTTTTATTTTTATTTTTATCATCAACTAGTGGAGCTCAGCCAGATAAAAAAAGTAGGATTAAGTAAGGTTTCGAGATCTCTAAATATTAAGAAGAGGTACAAAAGTTGTTTTAGAGATATTTTAGATTCAAAATCTTACAAAATAAATAAAGAGAATCACATTTGACATCTTTTAAAGATACTCTAACACAACTAATCTCTCCTAGTTCACTTAGTTTGTTTAGGCTCGTGATACAATGGTAACTAGATAGGTTACCATAATTTAGATGCCTCGATGCAAGATATGTGGTTGGCATCTAGTCTTTTAGAAACTAATTGGTTATCAACCGACGAATGCTTTTGCAAACCCTAGTTAGGTTTACATCGTACATGAAAGGAAGATGTCACTAAAAATTTGTGTCAAGCTGAAGAAACCATGAACATATCAATTTACATATGTGATTAAGAATACTTTATAAATATTTTACAATTTCCTCGTGGACACTAAACAAAATGATATATAAATCACATACCTTTATTGAATCCATTGACATTGACCTGACCAAATAACACTCCATCGTCATAACATGGAGATTTGTACTCTAAAACCGAACGGATTTTGTGGGACTCGGTCAGTATGTAGTAGGGTATAAATCAGACCAGTCTAATCATGTTCCACTTTACTATCGTTCCTTGATTAGCAAGTGCAACAAGGATGATCGCACAGGCCACCAGAAATTTATGGCTCCTAAATCTTAATCAAGTTGAAGAATGAATGATCAATAATTTTACACTGCACTGTTTTAGTCTTTAAATCTCTAATGTATGTTGCTTGTTCAATTGTTCTTCTTTTAGAGTGTTAGTGCTCCTTAATCCTTACTTTATGTCACAATTAGAATATGTGTGTTGATTGATTGTACCGTGGGTATTGTTGTGTTGGTGCGTGAATGCATGCATGCACAATCTCACGTATCTGTTTAAGATAGGAATTGAGGATTATAACGATCGAGTTGCAGATCATTGTATTATAGAAATGCACATATTGTGTGTCCACACATAGCTCCCCTAAATCCTTGAGGTCTTCGAGGTAGTACAAGCACCCTAGGTATATTTTCTATATGTGCTTCAACTTCCTCTAGTTGTGTAGCACATATTAAGTTGTTTAGTCTATTGGTGTCTTTTTGTCACACTTTGACACACGTGTAACTTGGGAGATCGGCTTAACTCCAGTGTAGGTCCTACAATCTTAGAAAAAGGGTTCAAGGCGTGCCAATCAATTTGACCTTACAAGTGATAAGGAAATAGAGAAAATATCATTAGTAGCAAAGTCGATCGGCTGCCAAGCCAATAACTACGGTGAGGATAGAACAATCGTGAGTGGATAATACCAATCGACCACAAGGCCTATGACCAAGGCAAAACAATCAGGACGAATGCACCATCGACCGATGAGATAGGTAGTTCATGTATATGGGCCGATGAGCATTCCTCGATAGCGCATAAGATATGACATTGAATTGAAAATAACCTATCAACGTGTACTCCGATAGAAATAAATAAAACATGCTAGATAACATGTCGGTATCATCAAAATCACCACAGCAATAAGATTGGACTTAATCAAGATCGTAGCTAGTCACGATGAACTTAATAATACTACAAAGTATCATGCACGTTTTATTTAGATGAACGGTATACAGCATGAAGAAGATATAATAGAAAGAGATTGTTAGAAATCACTCACTCTATAACTCACCCGCTCTCACCACTAGATGGACACACACGCACACAAAGAAAGAACTTTTTTAGCACAAGAGCACTGCACACACTAGAACTTAAGCACTTTCACTAATCACTTTTTCACTCTCTCACACACAATGCACACACTGCACTTATGTCTGCGTACTGCACTCACTCACTATTTAAACACACATAGCAGCACTCCACTCACACGCACGCACTCCATGCACATGCACGCCACACACACGCACGCCACGCACACGCACGCACTCCACGCACACGCACGCACATGCACATGCAGCCACAATCACGTCCACACACCACTAACCACCCCACTAAACACTAACTAAATTTGCACTAAATAAAATACTATCAACAAGATTAATTATAACAATCACCCCATAATCTTGTTGTCTTTATTTGAACATCTCCCCATTGATTATTACAGCAACGTCGGTTTATCATCAGTGTCCGTTATGACATGAAGAGCTCTTTCCTTATTTGGCTCAGGACACTCATCAGCGAAATGCCCAAACTCTTGACAATTATAGCAACGCACTTTTGACTTGTCGAATTTTCCGCGGTACTTCTTCTTGTCGTCGTTACTGCTGGAGCCCTCACCATTGCACTTCTCTTCAGCAACGATAGCCTCCCACTCGGCACGTGTGAGCTGTGGCTCATTGTGCACATAAAGTAGTTGTTGATCTCCCACCTTGTCACGACACCTTTCCTTTAACGTCTCCTCATACGCCCTCAAACGTCTAATAGCCTCCGTCATGGACATCTTTGTCACATCACCCCATTGCTCGATGGTGCCGACGATGTGTTGAAATTTGTCGGGGACGGTATGTAGAAGCTTCTCCACCACGGTGGTCTCCTCCACCTTGGTACCAAGTGCACGAATTTTGTTAACAACTATAGTGAGCTTGAGAGAGTACTCACCGATCGTCTCTATATCCCCCATGTACATTCTCTCAAGTTCCCTCTTGAGAGTTTGCACATGCGCTTTCCGAACCCGATCTTCTCTAATGTGCATCTCCTTGAGTGTGTTCCAAGCCTCCTTCGCCATCTCTTTTTCGGCGATGGCTAGCACCATAGCCTCCGGTACCACTTGGATGATGGCGGCGAGAGCCATCGGGTCCTTCTTGTCGTCAACTGCTTCATCGCCCTCCACTGCCTCCCACACACCTTGTGCGCGCATGAAGATTTTCATCTTCACCGCCCACACCCCATAGTTGTTCTCCGCAAGCACGGGGTAACGGAGAGTCGCCCCTATTTCCTTCACTTGTTGCATGATTGACTTATGGCCATCGTCGACTCCATTGCCACCACTACTGCTGCTACGGCGGGCTGGCGGCGTGTACACGGAACCATCGAGAGACATCGCTGCAACACACGCTTAGCTCTGATACCAATTGTTAGAAATCACTCAATCTATAACTCACCCGCTCTCACCACTGGATGGACACACACGCACACAAAGAAAGAACTTTTTTTAGCACAAGAGCACTGCACACACGATATGCCTATTTCACACACTAGAACTTAAGCACTTCCACTAATCACTTTTTCACTCTCTCACACACAACGCACACACTGCACTTATGTCTACATACTGCACTCACTCACTATTTAAACACACGCAGCAGCACTCCACTTACACGCACGCACTCCATACACACGCACTCCACGCACACGCACACCACGCACACGCACGCACTTCACGCACACGCACGCACATGCACATGCAGCCACAATCACGTCCACACACCACTAATCACCCCACTAATCACCCCACTAAACACTAACTAAAGTTGCACTAAATAAAATACTAACAATAATATTAATTCTACCAGAGATGTCGGACTTAACCGATGAAGCCTCAGACTACCACACCCAAATCACATCAATCTAAGAGATCAAACTGATGCAGCCTTTGTTAGGGAATAGGGGAGCTATGCTAGCCGACAAATTCAAAATTTATGCCCTAGGCCCAAGACTCATGCGCGTGTGAGATCATAGATTGGTATCTTCTAGCACGAGACACGCTAGGTGCAGCGGAAGAAGATGTTGGAGCAGCACGTCAAGCCTCTCCTTGTTTCATCCTTGCCGTCCTTCGCCGGTCCGATCAATGAAGATGATGTAGTCGTTCGCATGTGGATGTCCACGAGCATCGCTATTGGAGAAACGCCTCCACGAAGTCCACGCGTATAGGGATGGAGTACCTCCCATAGCAGTGTGCTAGCACCGCACGTGAGAGATAGGGATCCTTGACCTCCACGTTTGAGATCAAGAAAGGAAGGAGAGAACTCTTCGGTGGATAGGTCTAATCTAGGCTTATTGCTTGCCCCAAGACGTCCTCCTCCTCTCCTTTTATAGGGCTGAGAGACCCTAGGTCGTGCTCATCCCGAAACTCTAAAAACCATAACAGATCCAATCTGTTTGCCCACGTCGGAACTTCTGATCCTGGATCAGAACTTCCGATAGGGTATTTTAGGTCTCCTGATACAATACGACACGCAACATATCCAATCTGTTATCGTCCACCTCAGAACTTCCGATACCATATCGGAACTTCTGGTCAGTAGAAAAATTCCCCGATTCCGAATCAGAACTTCCGAAGCAACATTTTCTCTCTATATAGAGACAAGAAAATAACTGGAACTTCCGATACTCCCTATCAGAACTTCCGATCCATGGAATTTTCTTGGGCATAACCTTCACTCTCCTACTTGCACAAGAACCAATTCTTTGCATATTTTTAATCCATCCCCTTAAGTGTGTGACCTGATAGGTTCATACACTAACGATTGTTTACCAGAAATTGTTTTCGACTCACTGATCAATAGCGGTACCTAGTAGCACATATTGACCCCCGAAAGCGTACAAAATCAAATTTTCATGAACCTTTATATACGTAAGCACTAGTCCCTTTACCACACGCCGTTAGTCAAGCTCAAGGTGAGATATGTGCCACCCTTGTTGATTAACTTGATATTTTCACTCGATCAAGTGTCGGATTCAAATCATGACTAACTCCTTAGTCATAGTGGCATAGCCATGCACTTTTCCAATCCAATATCTCGAGGGGCCTAGAGACGACTCTCCCATTATAACGAGGGGTAAATTCCATCTTGACCGCTCACATTCCAAGACATGTTTCATAACACACCTGAAAACAACCATTATTACTACTGTGTTACGGAATAGCATTACGAAGCATATAAGTGTGTCACTACGTATTCTGGAATCAAATGACGATCTCAGGTCCAAGGACTCTGCAGGTACACCATTTGATATGACAACTATTGGCACATAACAATCTCAGCGGTATCTCAAGTGGGTCTATCTAACATCATGTTCACCAACATGTGTCCACATCACTGATTTGACATCTCTATGTCTATGATATGTGAAACACAATTATCAATCATTCAGATATGCTAATCCATGTATCATCACTGTCCCACATGATGACAAGATTGGGGACCCTTCTGAATAACATCGTCATAAAGCAAATAATTTCACATAACAAGTCGTACTCATTAATTAAATGCAAACGATATTTATTCAAAGAACAAGATAACAATTATCCTCATACATTATCATAGACTCTACTAGCATCTTTCACAAACACATGACTCACTCACGCAAGTATCTAATACCCATGGAGCTCATATGTGCCTCATGCTTGGGCTGTGAAAGAGGCTTCGTCAACGGATCCTCCATGTTCAAATCCATGTGCAGCTTGCAAATCTTCACATCACCTCTCTCAATGATCTTGCGGATCAGGTGATATCGTCGAAGTATATGTTTGGATTTCTGGCGCGATCTAGGCTCCTTGGCTTGCGCAATGGCACCACTATTATCACAATAGAGATCCACTGGACTGGATGCACTAGGAACAACACCCAGCTCAGAAACAAACTTCCTAATCCAAACAGCCTCCTTCGCCGCTTCTGAAGCAGCGATATACTCAGCTTCTGTTGTAGAATCGGTCACCGTCTCTTGCTTTGAACTCTTCCAACTCACTGGGCCTCCATTAAGGCAGAATGCAAAACCAGATTACGATCGAGAACTCTTCCAACTCTTCCAACTTGATCTTAACTTTGTTGCATGTTTCACGTTCGGAGCCCCTTTGCTGAAGGTTTCCAGAGCTAGGAAGTTGGTTTCGGAGGCTGCTAAAGCAGCCTTCGGTGAGTCCTCGCTTCGTCCGTCCGTGCCGGATCCATCACGCTATTGTCGGTCTAGTCAAGTCCCGCGCACCAGAGCTACTTCGCATTGGGGTTGCTTCACGTCGAGGTCACGCTAGAACACTCCACATTGGACTTCACCGCGCCAGAGATTCGCACCGGACTTCGTCGTGCCAGCGGTTCGCGTTAGACTTTGTCGTGTCAAGAGGCTTCACACTAAACCTTGTCGTTCGGAGGCAATTTCGCGTCGCGATCTATTCAGAGCCTGTCTCCGGCCAGATAAATCTAAACCATATCGGAACTTCCAAAGCAACATTTGCTCTCTGTATCGACACCAGAAAATAACTAGAACTTTCGATACTCCCTATCGGAAGTTCCGATCCATGGAATTTTCTTGGGCGTAACCTTCAGCCTTAGACCTAGCCAGTACACCAAGATAAACTAGCGATCACATTGTTTTAGCTAATGCATCAAGAGATCAAATTGATACAGTCGGGCGGACACTAACCTAGTCGATACGATCGTTGGGGGTGGCGGGACTCACCTGTTCGCTAGAGATTGGAACGATGCAACCCAGCTCTGAGTGTCGAATCCTACTGGGATTAACCTTGGGAAGCCAAGGGTGGCGATGCGCCAAAGAGTTGTTTGACAAAGTTGTGTCTTTAATCTAACTAAGGGATAAATATTTATAGTCCAGAGACTTGCCATCCAAGCAATTTATCTTAACCGATTCTGGATCACCTTTATCTTCTCACTTTTATCTCCATCGGCTCCTTTGCATCTAGTCACGTTGTAATAACATGGACATGTTTTTTGTCCATCTTTGACCATACCTCTTTGACTTCTGTTGACCACACGACATCTTCTATGGACCTGGGTTTTTACCAAATCTTGGCGTCAACACATGCCCCCCAGTTTTGGAGCATTAAGGGGTAACCGATGCTTGAAATTATCGGTCATCATCACCCATCTTCCATCTCATCCTTTCGAAGTTTTTTTTGTAACGTCTTCTCAAATTTACTACTAGAAGTCAAAACCCTTCATCTTCTAATACTATAACACGCAGGGAATCGACTTCACTTCATCTTTTTATTTTTGCCTCTTCTTCTTCAGCCGTTCACACCTGTGATGGATGTCACTTGGACCGACGCATTTACTTTTTGTGGCAGCGTCGGATCAGGTTTCATCCCACACAGTTTTGTATCAGTACTCTTTAAACAAAAGGTTTTGTTCCCCCGATCCTAGACCTGCAAACATTCCGGTGTTTCGAGAACCGTACTCATGATTACCTTTTATTGCACGCTACGAATGGCCTTACCACGTCTGATGGGATCGATTTTGACTCAGCTAGTGAAGAGTCACTCCTACTCTATAAGTACTAGGCCTTTTCTGCCTTTTCCTTTTACGCTTGTTGTTAGTCTCCGAGTTGACCATTGTTTGTTGTAAGTATTGCTGGCCACATCTTGTTACTTTTAGTCCAATGCCTTGAATACTGAGAAACCAAGGATGGTTTCGGTGTATGTGATGAGTGATTGACTGGATTTTACCCTCTGTTCGAAGGGTACCTCCGAAGGGACTTCGGAGGTGGTACCTCCGAAGGGTGTTCGGAGGTGTTTCACCGAAGGGTGTTCGGTGTTTGCTTGCTGCAGCTGTGCAGCGGAGTGTACCTGTTGGAGGGGCCCGACAGTACACGATGACTGGGTTTGTACCGATGGCTTCGGTACTTTGGGCGGTACACCGGAGTGTGTGCCGGAGGTTACTAACCCGGAGAGGTCTCCGGAGTACTGGATACACTTGTTTGCTTATCGGTGGTGCGCAGGGACTTCGGAGGCGACGGACAGGGTTCGAGCCAGGTGAACTTGGGTCAAGCGGGTGGCTTGATGCCAGGGGAGCAGGGAGCTCCGTCACGGTGGCTGCGAAGGTGGTCCGGGTCGGTCCTCGGGTCGAGGCGTGCCAGGTGAAGGCAGAGAGTGCGGAGCGTGGCTCCGGCTGAAGGTGCTCCGAGACAAATTCCTCGGAGGTGAGGCACTTCGAAGGTACTCCGAATGGGGTGACTTCGGAGTTGGTGGATCAAGTCCTCTGGGGAGGCAAGGGTTCGAAGTGTGCTCCGGAGGGAGACACTCGAAGGTTACCCGACGAAGGTCTCAGAAGTCGAGGCGCATCGAAGGCATGGTCCGGGTGAGGCTCGTCAAGGAGTGTGCTCGGGAAGAGGCACTGCGACGGAGTGCTCATGGAATGCTTCATGCGGAGGCCTTGGACGAAGGAGGGACTTCGAAGGGTGGTACTTCGAAGGTGGGGCTTCGGAGTGAGGATGACTTGAGGTGCTTCGGCCATGCATGGCTTCGGTACACGGACGGACGGTGTTCGAGCTGGGAGTAGCTGCGAAACCGTGGTGATCCACTCCGAAGGTGGTGGTGCGAAGGCCCAAGGGCTTTGACGGCTTCGGCTTAAAACTGTCACTGTATCGAAGGACTTCTTCGGCGGAGCGAAGGCCAACAGGCTGCAGGCTTCTCGCCGAAGCTACCGCACCCTCGCGTGCGAAGGGAGGTTCCAGAAGTCAACACTGTAAAGGCTGACACTGTCTGTTCTGAAAAAGGCTGACACTGTCCCCTCTGCAGCTGACAGAGAAGCCTCCAAAAATAAAGGTGGACTACCTTTTGTACCCCTTAGTTCTGAAGAGACAAAATGAATGTAAACCCTAGGGGTAATGTAGTCACTTCCTTAGGATGAAGCCGTGGGCTATAAATATGGGGGCTCGGTAGGTAACATTTAACACTTTGAGCATTTACTGTTGAGCTCCTGTACACAGACCTCGCTGGTTTTCATCCAGAGTTCAATTTATTTCAGTGTTCCTTGTTCAAGCGGCGAAGCCCTGCTTCTGTGTGCTTTTGCTTGAACTTGCGTTGCATACCTCGCTAGTTTTTAGCTCACCGTAGCCTGTCTTGGCGAAGGGTGTTTTTCTCGCGAAGTGTGCTTTTCAGTGTGCTGTCGCTCTGTGTAACACGAGGCAAGACCTCGCTGATTACTAGCGAAGCCCTAGTTGTTTCCCGTGTTGCTTCTTGTGTCGAAGCCCTTAGCATAGTTCGCTTTGTGTGCGTGTAGACCTTCGCGTACGAAGCCCAGCACCAGTTGCTGTCGCCAAGTACTTGGTCGAAGTCCTCAGAGGACTGTCCACTCTTGCGAAGGGTGAAGTGCGAAGCCTGCTCGAAGCACCTCGTGTGCGGAGCCTGCACTGACTTGGCAGAGTAGATTTTCAAGGGTTGTTTCTGGAGCGAAGTCTTCTTGGCTTTGAACTGTTGCTCCTCCGAAGCCTGTGTTCGAAGGTGTCGAAGTACCTCCGAACCAGACCTTCGAAGGTAGTGTTCGAAGCCTGTTCCGCAGGAGACAGAACTGAACCCGAAGGCTAGTTTTAGCCCGAAATTTTAAAAGCTCCCATTCACCCCCCCTCTGGTCGCCGTTTCCGGTCCAACAATTGGTATCAGAGCAGGTTAAGATCACCAGTTGACCTTAACCGGTTTTGTGATCTGTTGGCGACATGGATAGAGGCAGTAAAATTCCTCTGTTCGATGGGACAGATTTTGCATACTGGAAGGTGCGCATGGAGGCTTACTTGTTAAGCCAAGGAAATGCAATTTGGGAGATTGTGGACTCACAATACTCCATCCCTGATACCCGCACCACTCAAACCGAAAAAGATCAGTACATTGCCAACTCGAAGGCAAGGAACATACTGTTCATTGGTCTGAGTCGGAGTGAGTTTGATAGGGTGCAGCACCTTAGGACTGCTAGGGAAATTTGGACAACACTCACTGTCTTTCATGAGGGCTCTGCTCAGATTAAGGCCAGGCGCCAAAGCACCTACAATCAACAGTATCAGCTGTTTGTGCAAGCACCTGGTGAATCTGTAGATGCCATGTTTTCTCGTTTTGACGCGATAGTGAGTAACTTGCGATCCAACGGGACACTTGCTTACAGTGATCACGATAGGGCTATCAAGCTTCTCTATGCTCTTGACCGTAGCATATGGGAAGTAAAGATATCCAGCATTGAGGAGTCCACAGGCTATGACACTCTAACCTATGATGAACTCTTTAGCAAGCTGAAGTCCACAGAGATTGCCAAGGCATCTCTTGCAGTGCACAGAAGCTCTTTGCCACAGCCGTTGGCATTGGTTTCTAGCACTAGCCGTGGCACCACTGCAGAACCAAGCACATCAGGCACTTGTGTTCTTGCAGATGGTTTTGCTCTGTCCTCCCTGGTCTCCGTCACAAAGGAGCAGGTGGATACTCTAGCTGATGACGAGCTTGCTCTCATTGCCCGGAGGTTCACCCGCTTTCATCATGAGAGACGGGATCAGCGGAGAAGTGGTTTTAGTGGCTGCTATGAATGTGGCGACACCTCTCACATCAAGGCTAATTGCCCCAAGGTCAAAAAGAGAGATGAGAGTGACCGCCCCAAATTCCACAAAAAGGAGAGGAAGCCCTTTGTGAAGGGCAAGCGCGGCAAGATGGCTAAGAAGGTAGCCAAGGCCGCTTCCAGAGCATTTGTTGCTGCTCTCAGCGACATCGACACATCCTCAACTGAGGAGTCGAGCTCTGAGGAGGAGGAGTCCCCAAGGAAGGAGGACAAGAAGGACAAAAAGGGACGTGACTTCACCGGCCTTTGCTTCATGGCCGACAGCGATCACAGCGGCGATGAGCTTGACTCATCTAAGGTAAACCTATCATCTGACCAGCTACTAATTAAATTAGATGAGCTAAATGAAGTTGTGCTAGGTCAGGATAGATTACTTGTGCAAGCCGCTAGAGAAAGAAAAGACCTTAGACTTAGGCTAGAAAATGTTTCTACTGAATATGCCATGCTTAAGTCTAAATTTGATGATGCTGAATGTGAATCATGTTCTGTTGTCATGAGTGAGCTTGCTCAGTTGCGTTCTGTTCATGCTCAAACTCTTTCTGAGCTTGAGACTGCACAGAAGCAGCTTTTGGAGGTGGATTCTAGACCTCATGATGTTCTTGATTGCATGAACTGCTCTTTATTACGCGATAGCATTAATTTACGTGATAAGCATGTTCATGATTTGGAGGCTAGATTGGAGAGGGCCGGTAGTTCTAAGGATGTGCAACCTGTTTGTGACACTTGCATTACCCTTAAGGACCAGCTAGGCACTGTTAGAGAGCGAGCTGAGAACCTCATGTCCGAAAATGAATACCTTCTTTCCGTGGTAAACAAATGCACTGAGGGAAAGGGTAGGATGGATTTACTCTTGGCCAAAACCAAGATGTGTGCTGACAGAGCAGGGGTAGCTCTAGGTTTGGGATTTGAGAGGATAGCTTCAGACAGTAAGACCAAAACTGTTTTTACCTCTCCCACCACCCTAGAGAAAGAGAGAGCTCAGTTGGACACCCCTCCAGCCAAAAAGCCTACCCATCCACCAAAGAAAACCACTCCTCCTGCCAAGAAAAATCCTCCCAAGAAAACCACTCAAAAGAAACCCAAGGAGCCTGTGAGAGTTGCTCCTGTGACCCATGAGAGTGCCCCCAGGAGAGTGTTTCATTGTTCTTATTGTCAGCGGGCGGGTCATTTGATTGGTTTCTGTTTCCGTCGCATCAAGGATGAGCGACGTGCTCAGGCGATGAGCTATCAGGACATGCGTTACCCATCTTTAGGTATGCATGAGTCTGAGTTTTATTCTCGTCCTGTTTTCGAGGCTCCTCGTGCTTCTCGGAGAGGTTTTGCTCCTCGAGGTGTTCACCATGTTCCATATGGTGGTAGACCTCGGGCGAGTAGCTTTGTACCTCGTCAGAGTAGGAGACCTCGTCATGCTTTGCGTTCTTTGCACGTAGGTAGACCTCGCACTTTGCATCATTCTGATTTTCATGTGCGTAGACCGTCTGCTTTTACTGTGCCTACTACTCGTGTCACTCAGTGCTGGATGCCTCGCCATTATTTTACTCACCCCAGCACTGAGCGATCGAGACGTTTTTATCATGTGTAGGCGACAGGTCGAGGCTTGGAGGGCACGTGGATAATGGACTCCGGTTGTTCGCGCCACATGACCGGAGATGCAGCTTGGTTCTCCAGCCTCACCACAACCAAGCAAAGGGAACACATCACCTTCGGAAATAATCGAAGGAGTAGAGTGAAAGGTAAAGGTGTGGTAAGGATTAACGCGAACTTCACTCTCAAAGATGTTGCTTTGGTTGAAAACCTGGGATACAATTTGCTGTCTGTATCTCAGTTGCTTGATGAGGGCTTCGAAGTGCGATTTCATCGCGATACTTCGCAAGTGCTCAATTCTGATGGCGTTGTGGTGTGTAAGATCTTTAGGGTTGGGAGAGTTTTTGGAGCTGATTTTTCAGAGTCGTCTGGATCTTCTCATTGTCTTGTTGCACATTCGACTTCTGAGCTTTGGAAGTGGCATAGGAGACTAGGGCATATGAGCTTTGAGTTGCTCGCTCGTCTGAGCACCCTAGGTCTGATCCGAGGATTGCCCAAGCTCAAGTTTGAGAAGAATTTAGTTTGCGCTCCTTGTCGACATGGAAAAATGATTGCCGCTTCGCATTCGCCAGTCACCACAGTGATGACTGAACAGCCCGGAGAACTTCTCCATATGGACACTGTAGGTCCTTCTCGGGTTAGTTCTTTAGGCGGCAAGTGGTATGTATTAGTTATTGTCGACGATTTCTCTCGCTACTCTTGGGTCTTCTTTCTTGCCAGCAAGGATGAAGTGTTTTCACACTTTCGGAGCTTGGCTTTGAGACTTTTCACAGAACTCCCTGGTGCATTAAAATTCATTCGAAGCGATAATGGCACCGAGTTCAAAAACAGTCTCTTTGTTGATTTTTGCATGGAGCATGGCATAGAACATCAATTCTCTGCTCCGCGGGTTCCTCAACAGAATGGTGTTGTTGAGAGGAAAAACCGCACTTTGGTTGAGATGGCTAGGACGATGCTTGATGAGCATAGGACTCCTAGAAAATTCTGGGCTGAGGCCATGAACACTGCTTGCTACATCTCAAACCGAATTTTCTTGCGCTCAATTTTAAACTTGACATCGTATGAGCTGCGTTTTGGGAGACAGCCCAAGGTTACTCATCTTCGAGTTTTTGGCTGTCGCTGCTTTATCCTAAAACGTGGTAACTTGGATAAATTTGAGTCGCGATCTTCTGACGGGATCTTTTTGGGTTATACTACTCATGGTCATTCTTATCGTGTTTATAACTTGGAAACTAACACTGTCATCGAGTCATGTGATGTGACTTTTGATGAATCAACCCCCTCTGTTAGTTCTGTTTTGAACAGGCAAATGAACACGACATGGAACGGACTTTATTCGAAGACGAGGATCCCGGAGAATTCGAGGATGATCCCCTACTACCTTCGACATCGACCCCCGAAGCTGACCCCGTTTCAACTACTTCGGCACGAGGTCCCGAAGCAACTACCTCAACATCGGTCATCTTGGACCACTCCATCGCACAAGTTGAGGGGGAGACTGCATCCCGCCGCGAGGCTCCACATCATGTTCAAAGGATGCACCCTCTCGAGCAGATCATCGGTGAGCTTGATCAAAGGGTAACTCGTTCTCATGCCCATTTCACTAATGCTGCTTTTGTTGCTTCTTTCGAGCCCTTAGATGTTAGTCATGCACTTTCTGATTCTAGTTGGATCAATGCCATGCATGAAGAGCTTGAGAATTTTGAAAGAAACCAAGTCTGGACTTTAGTTGATCCTCCACCTAATGTTCATTTCATTGGAACAAAATGGATTTTTAAAAATAAACAAGGGGAGGATGGAACAATTATTAGAAATAAGGCTAGACTTGTAGCTCAGGGCTTTTCTCAACTAGAAGGGATTGATTTTACTGAAACTTTTGCACCTGTTGCTCGCCTTGAGGCCATTAGGATTTTGCTTGCCTTTGCGACATCCCGGGGATTCAAACTCTATCAAATGGATGTCAAAAGTGCTTTTCTTAATGGCTTCATAGGTGAAGATGTTTATGTAAAACAACCCCCTGGTTTTGAAAACCCCAAGTACCCACATAAAGTCCTTAAACTTCATAAGGCTCTTTATGGACTCAAGCAGGCCCCTCGGGCATGGTATGATAGACTTAAGTCTTTTCTGCTTGAGCGAGGGTATTTGATGGGCTCTGTTGATAAAACTTTGTTTACTCTCAAGCATGGCAAAGATTTCCTCCTAGTTCAGATTTATGTGGATGATATCATCTTTGGTGGCTCTTCTCATGCTTTGGTTGCCGAGTTTGCAGATACCATGAGCAGGGAATTTGAAATGTCGATGATGGGTGAACTCACCTTTTTCCTTGGTTTGCAAATCAAGCAAAGCAAACAAGGTACTTTTGTCCACCAGACAAAGTACACCAAGGACCTGCTCATGAAGTTCGACATGTCCGATGCGAAGCCCCTCGCCACTCCAATGGCTACATCTGTAGCATTGGACCCTGACGAAGATGGAGAAGCCGTAGATCAGAAGGAGTTTCGAAGCATGATCGGCTCCCTCCTCTACTTGACTGCCACGAGGCCGGACATACACTTCGCAGTGTGTCTGTGCGCCCGTTTTCAGGCTTCACCACGAGCTTCGCACCGCCAAGCGGTCAAGCGCATCTTAAGGTATCTCAAACACACCCTTGAGTTTGGCATATGGTATTCATCGTCTTCATCTTTATGTCTTAGAGGTTATTCAGATGCGGATTTTGCTGGGTGTAGAATTGATAGGAAGAGTACCTCTGGTACTTGTCATTTTCTGGGTACATCTCTGGTTTGCTGGTCTTCCCGCAAACAGTCTAGTGTTGCACAATCGACGGCTGAAGCCGAATATGTTGCTGCAGCTAGCTGTTGCTCTCAGATTTTGTGGATGGTTTCCACTTTGCGGGATTTCGGGTTAGATTATAAGAGTGTTCCACTTTTCTGTGATAACACTAGTGCTATTTGTATTGCAAACAACCCGGTTCAGCACTCCAGAACCAAACACATTGATGTACGGTATCATTTTCTCAGAGATCACAATGAGAAGGGTGATATTGAACTTCAATATGTTGATACCCAACACCAGCTTGCCGATATTTTTACAAAACCCCTCGATGCTTCTCGATTTGCTTACTTGCGTGGGGAACTTGGTATTTGTCATCCCTACGGCATTTTGTGAGGGGGAGCTGATTTTAATTGTCTTGCATATGCTCATTATGTGTGGAATTGTACTTACATCTTTTGCCATTATATGCCTGCTATTAATTCAAAGAAATCATGTCAGCTCAGCTCTATGAAATATGTCTGGAACATTGATTGTGCATGATGTTTTATGTTCTAAACTCAAAACGTGCTCACCGCACAATCTTGCATCTAGCTTGTTTAGACTGGACTGCTTTTAGCTATCTTTTATCTACTTGACAGCAAGACACTGTTCCTTGGATGCAAAAATATGCAACTTGAAAAATGTGTTCTTTATTCATGGATACTCATCAAAAGATTTAATTCATCAAAATCAAAATCAAAAATCCATGATTTGCCTGGTTTCAATGAAAAGATCCAGGAGGGTTTGTTTGTCGCACTACTCTATTCTAGACTGCTTACCATTGCACATTGGTCTGAACTGGGATAGTGTAGTGTATGCCAAAATCACCGCCTTAAGCTTCAGATGGCTTTCTTGCCTAGGTTTGGCCTGATTGGAAAGTATAAGGTGGACAAACAAATAACCCCTGGCATTAAGAAAAGAACAACAAAATTGATCAATCATCAAGTTTGCTTTCAAAGCTCTTTTTGGACAAGACTTGTCTGTCTAGGGTAGAAATTGTTAGCTTTGCGCAGTCCTTGCCTTCACATGTCTAGCTGTTGTGATTAAATGGTGATGCTTTTACTTCAAAATGACAAAATCTCATGCCATCATCTTGTTTCACAGATTGTTAAATTGAGCTGAGCACATGATCATTCGTTTTAATGTTGGCCTATTTTTGCATTATATGTCTTTGCAATTCTATTCATTTCGAAGCTTTGCATCTTTTAACTGCTCCTTGATGCTTGCATTGCCAAAGGGGGAGATTTGCTGTGTTCTCTGCCGCAAGAAGGCATAATTTCGCAGGGGAAAGATTTTTGGCATAAAGGGGGAGAAAAATTTGCTTAACTCAGGGGGAGTTCTTATCAAGGGGGGATTTGCCAAAAAGGGCTTTTACTCTTTTGAGAAAGGGGGAGAAAAATTCTTGTATCAAGTGACATGCTTTGGCTCTTTTCTGAGTTTTTATGGTCACTTGTGTGCTGAAAGTTTTTAAATTTTCTTGAACTTCAATTTGGTTGTCAATGCACTTATCAAGGGGGAGATTGAGAAACCAAGGATGGTTTCGGTGTATGTGATGAGTGATTGACTGGATTTTACCCTCTGTTCGAAGGGTACCTCCGAAGGGACTTCGGAGGTGGTACCTCCGAAGGGTGTTCGGAGGTGTTTCACCGAAGGGTGTTCGGTGTTTGCTTGCTGCAGCTGTGCAGCGGAGTGTACCTGTTGGAGGGGCCCGACAGTACACGATGACTGGGTTTGTACCGATGGCTTCGGTACTTTGGGCGGTACACCGAAGTGTGTGCCGGAGGTTACTAACCCGGAGAGGTCTCCGGAGTACTGGATACACTTGTTTGCTTATCGGTGGTGCGCAGGGACTTCGGAGGCGACGGACAGGGTTCGAGCCAGGTGAACTTGGGTCAAGCGGGTGGCTTGATGCCAGGGGAGCAGGGAGCTCCGTCACGGTGGCTGCGAAGGTGGTCCGGGTCGGTCCTCGGGTCGAGGCGTGCCAGGTGAAGGCAGAGAGTGCGGAGCGTGGCTCCGGCTGAAGGTGCTATGAGACAAATTCCTCGGAGGTGAGGCACTTCGAAGGTACTCCGAATGGGGTGACTTCGGAGTTGGTGGATCAAGTCCTATGGGGAGGCAAGGGTTCGAAGTGTGCTCCGGAGGGAGACACTCGAAGGTTACCCGACGAAGGTCTCAGAAGTCGAGGCGCATCGAAGGCATGGTCCGGGTGAGGCTCGTCAAGGAGTGTGCTCGGGAAGAGGCACTGCGACGGAGTGCTCATGGAATGCTTCATGCGGAGGCCTTGGACGAAGGAGGGACTTCGAAGGGTGGTACTTCGAAGGTGGGGCTTCGGAGTGAGGATGACTTGAGGTGCTTCGGCCATGCATGGCTTCGGTACACGGACGGACGGTGTTCGAGCTGGGAGTAGCTGCGAAACCGTGGTGATCCACTCCGAAGGTGGTGGTGCGAAGGCCCAAGGGCTTTGACGGCTTCGGCTTAAAACAGTCACTGTATCGAAGGACTTCTTCGGCGGAGCGAAGGCCAACAGGCTGCAGGCTTCTCGCCGAAGCTACCGCACCCTCGCGTGCGAAGGGAGGTTCCAGAAGTCAACACTGTAAAGGCTGACACTGTCTGTTCTGAAAAAGGCTGACACTGTCCCCTCTGCAGCTGACAGAGAAGCCTCCAAAAATAAAGGTGGACTACCTTTTGTACCCCTTAGTTCTGAAGAGACAAAATGAATGTAAACCCTAGGGGTAATGTAGTCACTTCCTTAGGATGAAGCCGTGGGCTATAAATATGGGGGCTCGGTAGGTAACATTTAACACTTTGAGCATTTACTGTTGAGCTCCTGTACACAGACCTCGCTGGTTTTCATCCAGAGTTCAATTTATTTCAGTGTTCCTTGTTCAAGCGGCGAAGCCCTGCTTCTGTGTGCTTTTGCTTGAACTTGCGTTGCATACCTCGCTAGTTTTTAGCTCACCGTAGCCTGTCTTGGCGAAGGGTGTTTTTCTCGCGAAGTGTGCTTTTCAGTGTGCTGTCGCTCTGTGTAACACGAGGCAAGACCTCGCTGATTACTAGCGAAGCCCTGGTTGTTTCCCGTGTTGCTTCTTGTGTCGAAGCCCTTAGCATAGTTCGCTTTGTGTGCGTGTAGACCTTCGCGTACGAAGCCCAGCACCAGTTGCTGTCGCCAAGTACTTGGTCGAAGTCCTCAGAGGACTGTCCACTCTTGCGAAGGGTGAAGTGCGAAGCCTGCTCGAAGCACCTCGTGTGCGGAGCCTGCACTGACTTGGCAGAGTAGATTTTCAAGGGTTGTTTGTGGAGCGAAGTCTTCTTGGCTTCGAACTGTTGCTCCTCCGAAGCCTGTGTTCGAAGGTGTCGAAGTACCTCCGAACCAGACCTTCGAAGGTAGTGTTCGAAGCCTGTTCCGCAGGAGACAGAACTGAACCCGAAGGCTAGTTTTAGCCCGAAATTTTAAAAGCTCCCATTCACCCCCCCTCTGGTCGCCGTTTCCGGTCCAACAAATACTTTATTTTTTGTCATGGGCCGATGAGTCCCACTTTTCTTGACGTTTTATTTTTAACTTGCCTCGACATTGATCCACTTGCCAATCCCTTTTCCTTCCGTTTCCAACCATCTCATTGTCTTAGCATCAAGTCAGCTGATAGTTGGGGCTGATATATCGCGAGACACAACAAGAAAATTGGCCATGTAGATACTTGCGAACACATTGCTTTCCTCAACCTCTAGCTAGAGGAGTTTTTCTTTTGCGTATTGACTTTGGCCCCAACTTTTCAATTTTAATTTTTAGATGAACAGCTTGCTGCCCAGGTGTGGATTCCCCTTGGTTGTTTCCTCTTAGGAGCTACCTATCGCCTAGATCTTGTATCGGCCAAACTATCGGTCGGCAATTTCATCGGCTGACCTAAAGGTCCTTAGTGGTTCCTCTATCTTTGGATTAGTGTCTACACGGCCGATGTTATCGGAGGGATCCCTCTTGCTCAATCATATTTTCATACCGATTTTCTAGAATCGTCTGTTTCCTATCTATCATCGTTGCTCTTCTTTGGGCGGGGCGGTGACATTTTTTCCTACTTTTCCTTTGTCCCCTGTGGCTTTAGCCGCTTTCTTCAAGAGATTCTACCTCAGGTTCTCTGATCGGACCACCTGGTTTCTCTTTGGATATTACTTAGAGTATGAACGCCCTCATCGACTAGTTTTGCCTGATGTGACCCGGGACGAAGAGTCCCTTCGTATCTTTTTAGCCACAACTTTTCCTTATTTGCTCACTATTGACTTTACCGATAAGCATCCTTGGCAGTGCTCCTATGAGTTTTACCACCCATCGGTCTTCTTAGGGAAGCTATGCTTCGGTCAGCTCCCGCCCCATCTCTTTTTGTTGATCATATCCGAACCCGTGGGAGAGTCACGAGTGCCTTGGAGTGGGATCGCCTTTCCCATATGACCGATGGGATCCCTACCGGAGATCTTGTTTCCTGGATGACCTGCCAAGTGACCTCCACCACTTTCCATCGATGGTGGAGTGAATTGAAGCAACATATCTTCAACCGCTCTTCATCAATTTACCGGGAGCGGCTTCACCCGGGTGATGCTAATACGGGACCCGAGGAAAACACTTTGACTCACCCTTTCACTTTCTTACACCGCCTTCCTTATTGTCTGGTTTGACTTTACCTCTTGTAGGAAGATGATCGCGGTGCCCCCTAGTGAGCTCTAGTGGCCAGTCGATACAATAAGGATTAGTATCGGCCACTACAAATTTGGGTGCTGGTGCCCCTACTCCATCGGCATGGATAAATAGAAAGCGGTCCTGATCGGCTGCGTTTTGGGGAAGGCTGACTTGGGAGGCGAAGCCGAAGGGACTCCGTCAGGCGTTAGCCTAGATTTGCATAGCACACTTGCCCTATAATCTGAAAGCTTGAATATATTGTTATTTTCATATGAATCAGTTTTGAGATTTTTGCGTTTTGTCTAAGGGTGATTCCTTCGCATCGACCGTCTTGAGGAGATACCATTGGCATCGGCTATTTCACATGTAGATCTTTTAAGCTTCGTCCAAACGATCAAAAAATATTTCCTTAAGTATTTCTCGTTCGGCCTCTCCCCATATCTCCGACGTAGTCATCTTCAATCTATTTTAGTTTCATCGGGGAATTTGGGTACTCATGAAGGTTAGCCTTGGTCTGTCACCAAGTCTGATGCTTTGCTCTTGTAGTTTGTTATGGCAAAGCCTTGATAGAGTCCATCCTTCATTTTGTCAATGTTGTCTTTGCAGGGTGAGCTTGGGTAGCTCTTCCTTGATTGGGTTAACCCCATCATCTGATACTTTGAGAAAGTTGTCATCTCAAACCTTCCCTAACAGACAGATGACTCCTTCCATCTCCCATATTGATAGTTTGGCTATTGCTATGTTAACCGATCTATGGGCGGGAATGATTTCCACCTGATCGTTGACCCACTGAACCAGGATCTAGTGCATTGTCGAGGGGACGCAACAATTCACAGGTATCCAATAATGCACCAATAGTAGACTATAAGATCTTTTTCCCTCTATGACGAAAAAAGTAGTCAGCACAATCGTGCTTCCAACTATCAGCTATGCGTTTAGCACTTCCATTGTATCTGATGAGTTGCCGCTGAAATCCCTTAATACCATATTAGTTCTGATGAGGTCCTTCGACGTTTTCCCCAGCTTACGAGAGGTGGCGTAAGGCATCAAGTTAACAATCGCCCCTCCATCTATCATCATTTTGGACATTGTCTTTCTGTTGACCAGACCTTTGATACAAAGAGGTCTAAGGTGCTGATGACCAGGGTCTTTTGGCTTGTTGAAAAATGTTGGCTATGGAGCCAACATTAGTTGGGTCATTGTATCGTCATGTTCTGCGTCATCTTTTGAGATGACTCGATACTCTGCGAGGAGGAAGAAAACCATGTTTACCCCCATGTCTTTCTTATCTTCATGATCGGCCTCATCTTTCACTTGCCATTCACTTTTGATCCTGTGGGGCTGATCAACTTTCTCATTTCACCTTTGTGCCTTCAGTTCCCTCTACCGTAGATGTTGCACCCTTCTCTTTTTGTTCCTTGTGAAAATTTCGCTGGGGCACCATCGCGGGTTCTCTGGTGCAGTTTTTTCATTGTCAGTCGTCTGGCCGATTTCCTAAAAATTAGCGGGGTCGAGCCTCTCGAGCGCTGATACCTTGGTGGTGACAACCTTCAGTGAATGACTTCTTGACCACGTGGCCTTAGCTTGATGTTATGTGTCCGATGATCATCTCGTGTCCTACCTTTGGCACCACACCCCGGGCAGCCATCCATTGATGGTAGACGTAGACCCTCATTCCAGCAATGCCTGGAGAACTTACAATTCCAATGGGGGTTGAAACGTGAGTAGACGTGGTTGTTTCGTTGTCCATCCTCTTCTTCGACTTCCATTGATACTTCCTAATGAGGTCTGAGGAAGTGAAGCTACTGCTAGCTTGCCCATTCTTCTTTGCATGCCAATCGTCAGCATGGTGCGCTTGTACCATGTTGACTGGGAACGGATGTCCGTCAATGTTCATCTGCTTCTTCCCATCATCAAACTTGATTCGGCCTTACTCTATGGTGGATTGGATCTGCTGCTTGAACACCTTGCATTCCTCGGTGTGGTGCGATGGGTAGTTGTGTCACTTACAATATTTCCTCTTCTTCATCTCATCGGCGGGCGATATCACGTGGTTAGGTTACAAGTGGATCTGCTTCTCCTTGAGCAATAGATCATATATCTTATCGGACTTGTCGACATCAAAGTCATAATTTTCTTCTTTATCGGTCAGCTTCACTGAAGGGCATGCAACCTGTTTCTTGTTCTTGGACCATTTGACCAAACTGACCTCTGCATCAGAGTCGCTACCCTCGTCAAAGTCCGAATAGTAGGCCTGAGTATATGCCACCTTTTTCTGATACCTATCTTCCCTTGCTTCTTATAATCGGTTCTCGTGTGCCGATACCATTTGCACCAGTTGTGAGAGGCTTTCGAACTCATGTGTTGGACCGAAAAGGCGGTAAGATGGGGGTGAATGGGAGCTTTTAAAATTTCAGGCTAAAACTAGCCTTCTGTTTTAATTTAGTCTCCTGTAGAACTGGCTTTGAACACACCCTTCAGAGGTCTGATTTGGAGGTATTTTACAGCTCCGAACTCAGGCTTCGCAAAGAGCAAAAGTCGGAGATGATGGATCTGACATGTGGGTTCCACTGGTCAGTGGGTGAGAGGGAACGACAAGGGCCGACAGCCGGGCCCGGGCTGTCAGAGGTGGAGGGAGGCGCTAGCGAGGCTGACGGGTGGGGCCGAGGCGGGGTGCGGGCGGGAGAGAGAGAAGGGGAGCGGCGCCGACATCTGGGTCCCACCTGGCGGTGACACGACGATGGACTGGGCTGGGCTCCGGGAGGATTCAGGGTTGCGGCCCATTAAGAATTAAAATGTTTTCTGAATTAAAATAATTCCAGTAATTCATTTATTTATTTAAGAGTCGAATCACTGTTGATAAAAATTTGTAAAAATTCCTAAAATTATATCTTGGCCTCTAGATTCCACCATAAATTTTCCAAGTTAAAATTTGAAGTATTCCCCCTTATTTGGCTTTAATAGGGCTCTTTTAAGGTTTTCTTTCATTAAATAACTCACATATATTCATTTTTCTTTATTTTATTTATTTTTAATTCTTGGGATGTTACAAGTATGACCCAAAAAGATCCCGTCAGAAGAACGCGACTCAAATTTGTCCAAATTTCCATGTTTTAGGATAAAGCATCGACAACAAAATACTCAAAGATGAGTAACTTTAGACTGTCTCCCAAAACGCAGCTCATACGAAGTCAAGTTCAAAATTGAGCGCAGGAAAATTCGGTTTGAGATGTAACAAGCAGTGTTCATGGCCTCAACCCAGAATTTTCTAGGTGTCATGTGCTCATCGAGCATCGTCCTAGCCATCTCATCCAAAGTGTGGTTCTTCCTCTCAACAACACTGTTCTGTTGAGGAACACGTGGAGCAGAGAATTGATGTTCTATGCCATGCTCCATGCAAAAGTCAACAAATAGACTATTCTTGAACTCGGTGTCATTATCACTTCGAATGAATTTCAATGCACCAGGGAGTTCAGTAAATAGTCTCAAAGCCAAGCTTCGAAAGTGTGAAAACACTTCATCCTTGCTAACTAAGAAGAAGACCTAGGAGTAGCGAGAGAAATCGTCGACAATGACTAACACATACCACTTGCCACCCAAAGAACTAACCTGAGAAGGACACACAATGTCCATATGGAGAAGTTCTCTGGGTTGTTCAGTCATCACCATAGTGACTTGATACGAGGATGCGCCCAACCTTCACGGCGTAGAATCAAAGATACTCGTGAAACCTGACGAGTCTTGTGCAGCCAACCGTTGCTTGTGCAACAACCTGCAGCACGGAGTTCGCCCAACCTCACGTTGTCCACTCAACCAAGTCAAGCGGATTACAATCCTCGTTGCAATCACAAAGGGCTTGCAAGAACAACGGGAAGGAATGCACAATTCTCAGAGATGATTCAGCTAGTAGCTAGAACACTCAAGAACATGCATAAAGCATAGTTGTTTCATTCTCAAAATTTTGTCCCCTCTACACATTGAGAAAGATCCTATTATATAGAAGGGATTGAGAGGGAGATGGAGAGGTGTTCAGGACGTTTTACATGGCATTAAGCCAATATTGGTGCGCAGCACCCTAATTAGAGCAAATGAAACGTTTGACAGTTTATGGTCTCCACATTAAGTCGGCGATAACTCTTTATTCTGGTGGAATTATTGGGTGAGGCTAGATCCGTTGGAAAGCTTATGAAGTAAGCGTTCCAAGCTGTGGTCGAACACATTTATTGGATTTAATATGCGATTTCTATGAGCATTTTATTCCATACTGGTCACTTGAATCCGAAAGGGTTTTCATTGCATTCATTGCTTGATTGATGGCTGTTGATGAAGTGCTGCTCCTTTGGCCACTCTTCAACGTTGTCATACCTAAGAATAATTAAATTACGGGCATTAGGTAGCAACTGATTTTCATGTGTAATGCTATTCTTATTTAGGAGCGAGTTCACCTGTTGATTTATTTGCTTTGCACGAGCGCGAGTTATTGCTCCTTCAAAATGATTTGGAGTATCTTGATCATTGGGGGAAAGAAATGTTGTTGATGCTAGGCTGTCCGTATCATCCTCCCCTTCTTGAAAAGGAGTCGTCCTCGACTCTATTTGTTCCCAAACAAACTCAACACCTTTCTTGGTGAGCTCATTTAAAGGTGCAGCGATGGTGCTGAAATTCTTCACAAAACGTCGATAGAACCCAGCAAGACCATGAAAGCTTCTCACTTGACTGACATTGATAGGTGTTGGCCAATTCTTGATTGCTTCAACTTTAGATTCATCCACTTCTACTCCCTGTGCAGAAACAACAAAACCCAAAAGACAACCTTGCTTGTGCAAAATGTGCATTTCTCCTTGTTAGCATACAACTTTTCAGATCGAAGTACTTGCAGCACTTGTACAATATGGTCAACATGCTCTTCTTTGCTACGACTATATATCAGAATGTCATCGAAATAAACCACAACAAATTTTCCAATGAATGCTCTCAAAATATGATTCATTAGTCTCATGAATGTACTAGGTGCGTTAGTTAAACCGAAAGGCATCACTAGCCACTCATACAAACCAAATTTTGTTTTGAATGCAGTTTTCCACTCATCACCCTCTTTCATTCTTATTTGATGATACCCAGTACGCAAATCGATTTTTGAGAAAATACCAGCACTACTTAATTCATCAAGCATATCGTCTAACCTAGGAATAGGATGTCGGTATCTAATTGTGATGTTGTTAATTTCTCTACAGTCTACACACATGCGCCATGTACCATCTTTCTTAGGAACTAGAATAACAGGAACTGCACAAGGACTAAGGCTTTCACGAACATACCCTTTTTCAAGAAGTGCTTGTACTTGTCGCTGTATTTCTTTCGTGTCCTCCGGATTGGCTCGGTACGAAGGTCTGTTTGGAAGAGATGCTCCTGGTATAAGGTAGATTTGATGTTCAATACCTCGAAGTGGGGGAAGACCAGCTGGTATTTCTTCTGGAAAAACATCACCAAACTCCTGCAAAACATTTGTGATGGCACTTGGAAGAGAGGAGATATCATTAGTAAAAAACAATACATCTTTGTATACTAGCACAAAATGCACACAATTTGAGTTTTTATTTATTTCTCTTAGTTCTGATTTAGTGGCTAGCATAACTAACTTTTGTTTCTCACCCATTTTATTCTCATTCTCATTTGATTTGTAACTCTCATTTCTAGAATTGGCTTTCTCAGTTTTATTTTTCTCTTGCTCCTTAATACTTCCAACATTTACCTCATTTTTTTGCATTGTATCAGCATAAATTTGAGTAAGAGACATTGGTCGAAGGACAAATTCTTTGTTGTTCCACTTAAATGAATACTGATTAGTGCGACCATCATGTAGAATGCCACGATCAAATTGCCATGGTCGACCTAGCAGCAAATGACAAACTGTCATAGGAACAACATCACATTCTACCGTATCATTATACTCACCAATTTTGAAAGGAACCTTCACCATATGTTGAATCTTCACTTCTCCACAATCATTCAACCACTGTACATGGTATGGATGCGGGTGTCGTAGCTGTTTCAATCCAAGTTTTTCACACATTTCTTTGCTAGCTAAATTATGACAGCTTCCACCATCTATGATCACCTTACATACACGACCATTTACCTTGGCTTTTGTGTGAAAAAGATTGCAGCGTTGTTCATGATCTTGTTTTGGTTGTACACTTAACACTTTCTTTGTAACAATGAGAGATTGACCACTCTCAAAATCACAGTAAGTTGTCTTGTCCTCTTCTTCTCCCATTTCAGCGGTTGGGTCATCATCATCTTCACTTGCAGATTCATACTCACCTCTCTCCGTTATTAGCATTGTGCGGTTGTTTGGACACTCCCTTGAGATATGTCCTCGACCCAAACACTTAAAACATTGAATAGCACTACTCTTCGCTGTAGAACCCACGGAAGAAGCACTTGCTGTTGTAGCTTGCTTCACATTTGGGGTAGATTGCTCTTTTCCACTTCGAGCTGCATGGGGAATGGAAGAAACACTTGCACCAGAACTATTAGCTCGAAAAGAATTGAACCGAGAGGGGGATTTACCTGTTGTAGGTACCTAGATTGTTTTGAGTTGATCGGGAGGTAAAAGAATTCTTTGTTACCTTCGATTCTTGTTGTACTTGTCGTTCAGCTTTGATTGCTTGATGCACTAATTCAACCACATTTTCATATGGCTGAAACTCAACGATGCGCTTAATAGGATGGTTCAAACCAGCCAGAAAGCGTGCCATGGTTTGCTCTTCATGTTCATATACGTTGGCACGGATCATGGCCATTTCCATCTCCTTGTAATATTCATCCACGGTACGACCTCCTTGCCTATGCCCCTGCAATTTATCAAATAGATCACGCTTGTAATAACGAGGGACAAACCTTGCTCTCATCTCAACCTTCATTTCAGTCCACGATGCTACAGGAGGTTCGTCATGATCCTCTCTTTGATTCTGAATTTGTTCCCACCAAATCAGTGCATAATCTTCAAATTCAAGTGATGCCATTGCAAGCTTCTTTTCTTCCGTGTAGTTGTGCATCCGAAAGATTTTGTCGACTTTTAGTTCCCAAGTTAAGTATTCTTCAGGATTATTGGTACCTGCAAATTTAGGCATAGAAAATTTAAGTTTACCAAACCTATGTTCATCATGATGATTGTTGTTGTTGCGATGATGGTGTTGATTTGCTTGATTGTGCGGGGGTATGTTAATATGTATTGGTTCATATGCAGCTCTTCCACGACCCACGCCACGACCACGCTCCCTTCCTGCATTATTATTATTATTTTCATCACCAACCCTTATATTTCTAACAGGTGGAGGGTTTATATTAACAGCACGAGCCCTTCGAGCAGCGGCTTCCTCATCGGTCTCATTTATTAAAGGTTCTTGTTCAGCTTGTGGTTGTAGTTGCCGTACAATGTCAGCAACTATGTTAGTGTGGAATACATTCAGTTGTTGATTTACTTCAATTTGAAGATCTTGTATGGAGTTATTCAATTCTTCTCTCAGCTGCTCATTTCCAACAGTGATCTCTCGTCGTAGTGTGTCTCTCAATGCACAATATTCAGTCCAGTTAACTGCGGCATCTGGAGCACGTCCACTGTTCCCTGAATTTTCACCTTGACCTGACATGGTTAGTTGGGAAAACAGCAAATGAAGAAAAAAATATATGTGTGGATAGTACTCTCAACCTCACTTATCCTTACCACCGAAGTTCTTACTTACCCTCTGCTGATTGATAAAGGAGTTCACACATGAATGGAGAGGCAGAACAATATGAGGTTTAGCGAACTCACAGCTGAGATCAAAGCCTACAACGATTTTATTTGTGGAGCTTGGTAGGGGAAATTTTGTCCTACACAATCTGAGTTCTCGATGTAGTCTTACTAAGTAGTTATCCACATGAGAACGCACAATCTAGTTGCTGAACACAAGGTTCGGAAGATAAACAAAAGCAACTCACACACAAAGATAATGGAACCAAATGCAATCAAAGGGGTGAGCCAACATTAGATATGAGTTACAAAAAAAATGGCTCAATTGCAATGGTTATGGAAAGACGCTAGCTGATTAAACTGATTTAAAATAGGGCACAAGATTGCACCAAAAGAACTGTTCTCCCAATAATGCAAAGAAAACAATAGCCCCTCTCTTCTTCTTTTTTTCACATAGTATGTTGTCTTTCTTTTTTTTTAGCATGCAAAACAGTAACTTTAGTTTTTTTTATACTCTTGTCATATGTATTGTGATTTTCAACACTAATTCATATCTTTCTTTTCTGTTAAAATTGTGAGAACAAGATCACCAAGTGCAGCCCTATAGAACAGAACAGCTAGTCTTTGTAGGATCAAAGTATTCGCAAAGGGCAGAATGGCTATCAAAGAATTCAGGCTTTTCTTTTCAATAGTAAGAAGCCAATAATTTGACAACTTAGTAGGATTTTTTTTGATTTTCCAACAGGGATGGGTAAACAATAATCTGAGTTTACTTGTGGGAATTACTACTGATATAGTAAACTGATCAATGGGGATTAAAAATAAGTAACGCGAAGGACAATGAACCGTTCAGCAACAAGAACACGATCTCTTGGATTAAGACTTAGCAGAACGCACAAGAACAACAGATCGTAAACTATGGTTCAATATTTTTGTGAGGCCATTTTCAGATAGGACGAAAATAAAACTACAACTAGGGATAAAGATTCTACCGTGACAACTGAGGCTCTGATACCAAATGATACGAGGATGCGCCTAACCTTCACGGCGTAGAATCAAAGATACTCGTGAAACCTGACGAGTCTTGTGCAGCCAACCGTTGCTTGTGCAACAACCTGCAGCACGGAGTTCGCCCAACCTCACGTTGTCCACTCAACCAAGTCAAGCGAATTACAATCCTCGTTGCAATCACAAAGGGCTTGCAAGAACAACGGGAAGGAATGCACAATTCTCAGAGATGATTCAGCTAGTAGCTAGAACACTCAAGAACATGCATAAAGCATAGTTGTTTCATTCTCAAAATTCTGTCCCCTCTACACATTGAGAAAGATCCTATTATATAGAAGGGATTGAGAGGGAGATGGAGAGGTGTTCAGGACGTTTTACATGGCATTAAGCCAATATTGGTGCGCAGCACCCTAATTAGAGCAAATGAAACGTTTGACAGTTTCTGGTCTCCACATTAAGTCGGCGATAACTCTTTATTCTGGTGGAATTATTGGGTGAGGCCAGATCCGTTGGAAAGCTTATGAAGTAAGCGTTCCAAGCTGTGGTCGAACACATTTATTGGATTTAATATGCGATTTCTATGAGCATTTTATTCCATACTGGTCACTTGAATCCGAAAGGGTTTTCATTGCATTCATTGCTTGATTGATGGCTGTTGATGAAGTGCTGCTCCTTTGGCCACTCTTCAACGTTGTCATACCTAAGAATAATTAAATTACGGGCATTAGGTAGCAACTGATTTTCATGTGTAATGCTATTCTTATTTAGGAGCGAGTTCACCTGTTGATTTATTTGCTTTGCACGAGCGCGAGTTATTGCTCCTTCAAAATGATTTGGAGTATCTTGATCATTGGGGGAAAGAAATGTTGTTGATGCTAGGCTGTCCGTATCATGACTGGTGAGTGTGAAGTGGCAATCATTTTGCCATGTCGACAAGGAGCGCAAACTAAATTCTTCTCAAATTTGAGCTTGGGCAATCCTCGGATCAGACTTAGGGCACTCAAACGAGCGAGCAACTCAAAGCTCATATGCCCTAGTCTCCTATACCACTTCCAAATCTCAGAAGTCGATTGTGCAACAAGGCAATGAGAAGAACCAGAAGACTCAGAAAAATCAGCTCCAAAAACTCTCCCAACTATAAAGATCTTACAGACTAAAACGCCATCAGAATTGAGTACTTGCGAAGTATCGCGATGGAATCGCACTTCGAAGCCCTCATCAAGTACCTAAGATACAGAGAGCAAATTTTATCCCAAATTTTCAACCAAAGCAACATCTTTGAGAGTGAAGTTTGATTTGATTTTTACCCCACATTTACCTTTCACTCTACTTCTTTGGTTATTGCCGAAGGTGATTTGCTCCTTTTGCTTGGTTGTGGTGAGGCTGGAGAACTATGCTGCATTTCTAGTCATATGGCACGAACAACCGGAATCCATGATCCACGTGCCCTCCAAGCCTCGATCTGATGCCTTAGATGAGTCAAGCTCATCGCCGCTGTGAGTGCTGTCGGCCATGAAGCAAAGGTCCGTGAAATCCCTTGCCTTCTTCTCCTTCTTCTCCTCCTTCCTTGAAGATTCTTCCTCCTCATCAGAGCTCGACTCCTCAGTTGAGGAAGTGTCGATGTCGCTGAGTGTCATGACAAATGCTCTGGAAGCGGTCTTGGCTACCCTCTTAGGCATCTTACCACGCTTACCCTTCACATAGGGTTTCCTCTCCATTTTGTGGTGTTTGGGGCGTTCACTCTCATCTCTCTTCTTGAGCTTAGGACAATTGACCTTGATGTGAGAAGTGTCACCACACTCAAAACAGCCACTAAAACCACTTCTCCTTGACCTCGTCTCTCATTGTGAAAACAGGCGAACCTTCTGGCAATAAGAGCAAGCTCTTCATCATCCAGAGTATCCACCTGCTCCTTAGTGACAGAGATCAGGGAGGACAAAGCAAAACCACCTACAAGAACACAAGTGCAGATATGCTTGGTTCTGCAGTGGTTCCATGGCTAGAACTAGAAACTAGTGCCAATGGCTGTGACAAAGAGTTTCTGTGCACTGCAAGAGATGCCTTGGAAATCTTTGTGGACTTCAGCTTGCTGAAGAGCTCATCACATGTCAATGTGTCATAACCTACAGACTCCTAAATGCTAAATATCTTCACTTCCCATATGCTACGATCAAGAGCATAGAGAAGCTTGATAGCCCTATCATGGTCATTGTAAGCAAGCGTCCCATTAGACCACAAGTTACTCACTATTGCATCAAAATGAGAAAACATGGCATCTATAAATTCCCTAGGCGCTTGCACAAACAACTGATACTATTGATTGTATGTGCTCTGGCGCCTAGTCTTAATCTGTGTAGAGCCCTCAAGAAAAACAGTGAACAATATATTTCTAGCTTTGTAGTTAGAATTATACTGATCTTTTTCTGTCTGAGTGGTGCAGGTTTCAGGGATGGAGTATTGTGAGTCCACAATCTCCCAAATTGCATTTCCTTAGCTTAGCAAGTAAGCCTCCATGCGCACCTTCCAGTATGCAAAGTCAGTCCCATTGAACAGAGGTATTTTACTAACTCTGTCCATGTCGCCAAAAGATCACAAAACCAGTTAAGGTCAACTAGTGATCTTAACTGGCACTGATACCAATTGTTGGAATGAAAAGGGCGACCAGAGGGGGGGTGAATGGGAGCTTTTAAAATTTCAAGCTAAAACTAGCCTTCTGTTTTAATTCAGTCTCCTGCAGAACAAGCTTCGAACAAACCCTTCGGAGGTCTGATTTGAAGGTATTTTACAGCTCCGAACTTAGGCTTCGCAAAGAGCAAAAGTCCGAAGGCAAGATGACTTTGCTCACAGACTTGAAACTAAGGCACATTTCAACTTGGTTTCTCATCATGTGATGAAAATCTCTTCTTAATTGGGTTTTGTTGGACCGGAAACGGCGACCAGAGGGGGGGTGAATGGGAGCTTTTAAAAAATCGGGCTAAAAACTTAGCTTTCGGGTTCTGTTCTGTCTCCTGCGGAACAGGCTTCGAACACTACCTTCGAAGGTCTGGTTCGGAGGTACTTCGACACCTTCGAACACAGGCTTCGGAGGAGCAACAGTTCGAAGCCAAGAAGACTTCGCTCCACTAACAACCCTCGAAAATCTACTCTGCTAAGTCAGTGCAGGCTCCGCACACGAGGTGCTTCGAGCAGGCTTCGCACTTCACCCTTCGCAAGAGTGGACAGCCCTCTGAGGACTTCGACCAAGTACTTAGCGACAGCAACTGGTGCTGGGCTTCGTACGCGAAGGTCTACACGCACACAAAACGGACTAAGCTAAGGGCTTCGACACAGGAAGCAAAACGGGATACAACCAGGGCTTCGCTAGTAAGCAGCGAGGTCTTGCCTCGTGTTACACAGAGCGATAGCACACTGAAAAACACACTTCGCGAGAAAAACACCCTTCGCCAAGACAGGCTTCGGTGAACTAAAACTAGCGAGGTATGTAAAGCGAGCTCAAGCAAAAGCACAAAGACGCAGGGCTTCGCCGCTTGAACAAGGAACACAAAATATATTGAACTCTGGATGAAAACCAGCGAGGTCTATGTGTACAGGAGCTCAACAGTAAATGCTCAAAGTGTTGAATGTTACCTACCGAGCCCCCATATTTATAGCCCATGGATTCATCCTAAGGAAGTGACTACTTTACCCCTAGGGTTTACATTCATTTTGTCTCTTCAGAACTAAGGGGTACAAAAGGTAGTCCACCTTTATTCTGGAGGCTTCTCTGTCAGCTGCAGAGGGGACAGTGTCAGCCTTTTTCAGAACAGACAGTGTCAGCCTTTACAGTGTTGACTTCTGGAACCTCCCTTCGCACCGGAGGGTGCGGTAGCTTCGGCGAGAAGCCTGCAGCCTGTTGGCCTTCGCTCCGCCGAAGAAGTCCTTCGATACAGTGACGGTTTTGAGCCGAAGCCGTCAAAGCCCCTTGGGTCTTCGCACCAACACCTCCGGAGTGGACCACCACGGCTTCGCAGCTACTCCCAGCTCGAACACCGTCCGTCCGTGTACCGAAGCCATGCATGGCCGAAGCACCACAAGTCAACCTCACTCCGGAGCTAGCCTCGCTCCGAAGTCCTTTACACTCCGAAGCCCCACCTTCGGAGTACCACCCTTCGAAGTCCCTCCTTCGTCCAAGGCCTCCGCATGAAGCATTCCATGAGCACTTCGTCGCAGTGTCTCACTCCGAGCACACTCCTCGACGAGCCTCACCCGGACCATGCCTTCGATGCGCCTTGACTTCTGAGACCTTCGTCGGGTAACCTTCGAGTGTCTCCCTCCGGAGCACACTTCGAACACCTTGCCTCCGCAGAGGACTTGATCCACCAACTCCGAAGTCACTCCATCCGGAGTACCTTCGAAGTGCCTCACCTCCGAGGACTTTATCTCGGAGTACCTTCAGCCGGAGCCACGCTCCGCACTCTCTGCCTTCACCTGGCACGCCTCGACCCGAGGACCGACCCGGACCACCTTCGCAGCCACCGTGACGGAGCTCCCCGCTCCCCTGGCATCAAGCCTCCCGCTTGACCCAGGTTCACCCGGCTCGAACCCTGTCCGTCGCCTCCGAAGTCCCTGCGCACCACAGACAAGCAAACAAGTGTATCCAGTACTCCGGAGACCTCTCCGGGTTAACAACCTCCGGTACACACTCCGGTGTACCGCCCAAAGTACCGAAGCCTTCGGTACGAACCCAGTCATCGCGTACTGCCGGACCCCTCCGACAGGCACACTCCGCTGCGCGGCTGCAGCAAGCAAACACCGAACACCCTTCGGTGAAACCACCTCCGAACACCCTTCGGAGGTACCACCTCCGAAGCCCCTTCGGAGGTACCCTTCGAACAGAGGGTAAAATCCAGTCAATCACTCATCACAAAACACCGAAACCAACCCTTGGTTTCTCAGGTTTAGGAGTCCTTGAAATGCCAATTCTACAAACTGGGTGTCACTAAGGTTCAAGCTATAGCATATGCTCCGTATGTCTCGGAACCTCTGGACATAATCTTGTATCGACTCATCCATCCTCTACCTCACAGCTGTCAAGTCAGTGAGCTTCATATCATGAATACCGACAAAGAAATATTTATGAAAATTTTTCTATAAATTCGCACATCCTTTGATGGAGTCCGCTGGCAGTGAAGAAAACCACACGAAGGCCGGTCCCTATAGAGAAAGCGGGAAGAATCGGACCCTAAATGTTTCATCGACCGATGCCTCCACACACTGGATGAGGAAACAGCTGATATGCTCGATCGTGGAGATCGAGTCCTGTCTTGAGAACTTGGTGAAGTCGGTTACCTTGTATCGGCCTGACAATAGTACTCGATCAAACCATTTTGAGTACAACTGCCGAGACATTTACATATGTTCTTTGAGCTTCAACATAAATTGGTCTCGAATAACCTCCATTATCCAATTCACCTGGTCATCTTCCTGTTGTCCCAGCGTAGGGTGTCGATCAGGTATTGGGACCTACTGATATTGGTCCGACCGAGCAGCATTATGTCTGTATTTTCCCTCATCACCGTATGGCTATGCTCCATAGTATGCAGTCTGATGATACCCTGGAGGAATATCATGCATCTCTTGTCTTGGTAGTCTTGGGTCAGATGCCAGAAGTGGCACCGGTGCACCCCTTTCGATGCCATGTGGCGTGCTCTGTAGTGGACCCTATGCGGGTGCTAGGGTCTGGGTCGTCTTGTTTCCTTCATGTCCGAACGAGACGCTTGACTGCTCTAGCCTCATCGGCCCTTGCGGTTGTGGTGCCGACCGAGTATGCTGTGGATTCTGTAGTAATCTTTTCTGGCCGTCAAGGAGGTACGTCGACTCTTGTGGTGGCTCGTTGGCTACAATGCCATAAATAGTCTTCTTGATCAAACCGTGGAAGGTATTGACCGGTGCTATTAAGACAATATTTTGCTTAAAATTTTGGCTAGAAGCAGAAGAACGAACTCAACATCGTCAGTAAGAGGCAGACATTGAGTGCCAGATGGCCGAGTTTCGTTTAGATAAAGATGGTCAAGATTAATAATATGTTATGCTAATATAAATTAGTTGTTGTACTCGTTTCCTTACAAGGGGAACCTTACACTAGGGCATAATGTTTTTAACGAGGGAATAACTTTGTAAAATTATTATTAATGAATTTCTTTCCCCTATGTTCTTAGAAATAGAATCAAACTAATCATATCTAATGGAATCAAACAAATCACATACATATTAATTAACCAATACAATGGAAATCATACTAATCACATATAAACTAATTATATGAATCAATTTTTTTCTCTAGAAAATAGTTACTTTATTTTTTACTCTATTTTCTCACATGCTAATCCATTGGGTTGTACGTGGACTGATCCGACCCGAACATGCCTAGCGTGCCTATGGGCCATGCTCAAAGTTTCACTACTGCGTACATGTCCACCACTATTAAATAAAGTCGTTGTTCTTCAGAGCAGAGTTGTGTTTGATAACCAATATAATTGCCTCTTGTTTCATTTTATTTGCAGTAGACTCGATCAGCTCTGTCCACGAAAACTAATTAGGAATTTTGGGTGCGTTTGCTAGGGATTTTTCAAATTGATTCTCAACATAATTAATTAGGAGAATCCCTACCATACCCGATGGTTTTTTAACAACTTGCTTGTTAGATGAATCAGTGAAAATCAGAAACTGCTCGCTAACTGATATGGTTTATTTTCATATTGATATGAGGCTGTTATTTATTCCTTTCTCATACTTTTTCAGTTCAATTTCATTTTCCCGGGGGAAACTCAAAAGAGTTGAAGGACCAGGTGTCGTCAGCTATATTTGGTGTTGAATTTAGCTGCTTTAGTTCATAATTAAGTGAATTCAAATGATAATATTATTTGGATATATAAAAATAAATTGAAAAGGGTTTTTAAATGGTCAGTGTTTATTCTTTTTTGATATTTCTTTTAGATAGTGACATAGCCAAATTGAATTTATTTATATTTATGTCACGCCTACGATATATTCTTACTTTTTAGCTATAACGGGAAATTTATTAATTGAACAATTGACTCATTGAATAATCAAATAATTCACAAGTTGATAGGACGCCCGAAGGACGCCTCGCTGTCTAGCACTAAGACAAAAAATTCGTGGAGTCAGCCACGAAGTCATGAGCTTTCCTTGTTCGTGGAAAATTCTGGTTAGACACGTAGGACCACGTGCTTACGTGGTGAGGTTAGTTTAGTTTGTATCCCAACAACAATTTAGAACTATATATATATTTGTATATATATCGGGAGTGTTATTCTACATCATCACATGTGTAGAATAACTATTCTACATCGACTTCAGTAGTAGATTTTCTCGGTAGAATAGCAATTAGGTATTATTTTTTTCTCAGTAGTAGATTTCTCGGTAAAATAGCTATACTACACTCGTGGTGTAGGATAACATTTGTATATATTTGTATATTGATTTGTGATATGGTTTATTTTTTTAGGGGGGAGGGGTGGTGGGCGACATGGTACAACCAACCTTTTTCCATCACATGGAACAATATTTTATAACTCTGAATAGTGAACACCCAACCGTGAAATCTAATTGTAAAAAGAATTCAAAAGATATTCCTCCTCGGTAAAAACGAAAGAAATGGTGTAGTAATAATAATCATCAGGTACAACTTAAAATAGGCTGTAATTTCAATTCATGTACGTTTTATATCAGCATTCGTCAAACCAAGAACCATATTTGTCTTATCATACTCTTCTTTTTTGTTTTTGTTTACCACTGGCAGTTCTTGGTCTGAAACAAATACGATGGCTAGGGAGGATGAGAGAGTTGAGTCAACGGAGATCGATGGGCCGCATCAGCAAGAGGCCACCGCCACTGCATGGCTTCATTCAATGCAGATTACCTCCGGATCTACTATGGTAAAGTAGTGCTTCCCACTTTCTTGTAATGGTTTGAATGTTCAGAAATTAGTGTGCACGTAGTGCTCATTTCTCTGATTTTATTTTCTTTTTTTGTTGCATATTCTGCACATATATATGATCATACAATAATTTTTCGGCATGTACAGTGTAGAACTAATGATAGGTTGTTTATGCCAACCCCATAGAAAAATTTTGTTTCAATATCTCACAACTACCTCTGAAAGATGATTGAAATATCTTGGCCCCTCGCTCCTGTATATTGATGGTTGAGTGAGTTGTAATATGAATATAAGTTTGTATTGTAGAGAGAGATTTGATTATATATTTATGTGTATATATATATTTGTAAAACATTATGACAATGTTTTAACCGTAGCGACGCACGGACATTAAGCTAGATTGAGTTAAAGACCACCGTACTATAAAGAGAAACGTGTTGAAAAGTTATTCCAAAACTTTATGATTAAAGAAAAACTATTTTGAAACTATTTGGATGCCCAGTATTTTCTAGCATGCACAGAACTTCTGGTTAAGTCTAGAACTTCTGAAAATATGGTTTTATTTCTGAGATTTAAAATGTTTGGAACTTCCGGTTCAGTCTAGAACTTTTGAAATTATGGTTTTGTATCGACATATTTTTATTCTTGGAACTTCTGGACTTCTCTGGATGTTCCAAAATTATCATTTTTTAGGTCTGGAACATCAGGCTTAGCCCGGATGATCCAAAAATGTGGTTATATTTAGATTTATTTTTGACTCTAGAACCTTTGAACTGATCCAGAACATCCGTGTTTTAAACCCTGAAACATCTGAATTGATCCAAAGCTTCCAGTGAACAATTACAAAATATATCCTAAACAAACACTTTTTGAGTGAGGGGTATAACATATCTCCTAACCCTATTTGGACCCACTAGAACTCGTGAGCTTCATTCCAAAATAATCCTTCACCGTCTCCTAAGCTAGTTCTTGAGCAGATCTTTTAGATTTTATTTGAGAGTACAATACAAATTTTCTAGCAAACTTCTTGCTTCATCTTCTTGGAAAATTTTGTGTGGTTGATTTCATTAATTTTCTTGAAAAATCTTGAGCGCAAGGATTTGAGCCTACAAATCTTTCAACGGATTTGTTATTTTTGGAGGTGCTACCTCCTAGAAGGCTAGACGTTGATACACGAGCACCCAAAGCGAGTATGATTTGTCCGAAGCTATTTGTACAAGCTCTACCTCAACTTTAACGATGTAACTAGTAGAAATCCAACCTCGACTTCGGTTGGAGCTTGGTGAGGAAAATTGTTGAAATAAACCCTATCTTTTGGAGCCCCTCAACAAAGATGTAGGATCGGTGGATCTCAACTCCGGAAAATAACTCTTGTGTTCATCGCGTTCATATTGTTCTTGCTAACTTACTTTTCATATTACTTGATCTACTTGCTAGCTAGCTTGTTGAACTTATTCATGTGTAAAAGTTATAGCTAACAATCTTGCTCAAACTTGTATTCATTTAGATTGTTAGCTAGATTAAATTTCATAATTGTTTACTGGTTTTTTGGTGTGCCCAAAACGTCCGGATCAATCAAGAATTGCCAGAGATTTCTTTTGAATCCGGTAACATCTAGATTCACCTGGAACATCCGACCCTTAAAATTCTTGAACTAACCAATAAACTCGATTGGTTTCCACAGTAAATGGTTATTCTTTATTTAGATAGATCGAATACGTTTAGATGGCACAATTTCCGTATCATATTTCATTTTTTTCTTCAAATTTAAAACTATGTAAGGATAGCGCCGAATATCATATCATTTATGTCATAGCATACTGAAAAAAATCAGACCGACCGATGGTTAAACTGGAACCGAGTAGTTAACTGGTTCGGTTTTGTTAAAAGACCGCTTATGCAATCGAACTGGTAAAAATTGAAAAAAATGGACGAACCAGTCAGTTTTTATTGAACTAGTGCCGGTTTTAAAAGAAATACAGTGTTAGCACAATTTTTTAAAAGGGATTAAATGTCCAAAATTTTTATTTATCTTCGATAACCATTCTAGATTATTATTTAGCATGCAATAATTAACAAAATAATTATTTATACAAGAAGAAAATAAGAAAATGATAATAGCATTGACAAAAAAGAAAATGATGGGGATTTGCAAAGTGAGGATGCACAACCTAGAAACATTTTAAATAAACTTTGTTTAAAATATTTTAATATTATAATTATTATATTGTTTGTGGACTATGGCATTATAGATATAACACCTCCTTAAATTATAATATTATAATATAATTATAACCTTATATTTGAGAGTTGTACTTTTAATATATAATTATACATATTTCTCATCAACTCATATTATTTTATATTAAAATAATACAAAATAAATATAATATTAATAAATAAAAAACCAATGGTCCGATGGATGAACTGACGGTCGGACAAGTGAATTGATAACCTGACTGGTTCTATCACCAGTCCGTTTTTTCTCCACTGTGTCGTATTTCTACCTTGGAATCAGATTCAAGAATGTATATATACATTTGTATGTCCAATGCATATATTTATTAAACATTAAGATGTAATGAGTGTTAAAAAACATATCCGAAGATATATACATCAAGGAAAAAAATGTAATATTATATGTGTGCTCGTAAATAACGATCGACTAATCATTTGTTTTATTTATGCTATTGCAACAGAGAACTTTATTTTTCAATAGGGTATTTGTGTAAAATTCATGTTTCTGCGTGATTTTTCAGAAATCTAAGAGCTTTTAGACAAAATTCATACATCCGCATAAAATAAAGAAATTAAAAAACTAAAATGCAAAAGTACATTTTTTTCTTCTTTTTTATTTTCCTTTTTCCTTTTTTTTTCATTCGGGCGGTTGCGCGTGGCGTGTGATTTTTTTCTTCTTTTTTATTTTCCTTTTTTTATTTTCCTTTTTTTCTTTTTTTCTTCATACTTGGCACAAGTTTTGAGTGGTTTTTATGGGATGTGAGAAAAAAACACGTGCGGACGGAGACGAAAACGGTGGAGCCGCATTATATTAGTTAAGATTTATATGTGAAATCATAATAAATTTTATTGTATATTTTATATACAAATATATATGGGTGGATATATCTTATCGCATATCTTAACCCATATTTTTATAGATACAAATAATACAATATATATATATACTCGGGTCGGATCGAAAAAAATATCCATCCAGTTTGCACCTGCTTCTCTGTGTCAGTATGCTTATTCTACATTTTATCCCCATTATCTGCTTTGATAGATTCATAGCAAATGGAACCGCTGTTTTAAAAAAATCCAGATATTTACAGGTTTTTTCACTAGCAAAAAAATATCTTTCACAAATCATTAAAAACCACTAGTTAGAGATCACGTTTTTAACCAAGTATCATCGAATCATCAATTTGATACTTAAAATGGGACATATGTGGCAAAAAAAAGGGCTTAGTATTGAAAACTTGGAAACTATGTTTCAGCTCGTGATTGTATTTGTTTCAGCAATGTTTTGAGAATGTTTCCATGACTGGATTTTTTTTTGCAATGTTTTTGTTTCTCATCGCATTAAAAAAGGTGCGCATGTTCATTGAAACATTTATAAACATTGCTTGAAATAAATCCAAACATAAGCTAAACAATTTCCATGTTTGAAACACTTAGCCTATTTTCTCTCGATGTCCCCTGCTTAAAAGCGACTTATCTGCCATCGATTTGGAGAGAAATGATTTTTATGGTGAAATGGATTTCAATTTGAAATAAAAAGGTGATAAATGATGAATGACCAAACCGTTGCCTCACCCCTCTGTTCAATCAAAGTGGAAGCACAGCATTTTTATTGAGCTTGTCTCTATCCGATTACTATAGTAACAGATCTTATTTAGCAAAATCTAAATCCTTAAAAATAAGAAATTAGATAGAGTTCGGTTAAAATTCAACCAAACTAAATAGAGATAGAGTCACATAGTTATATTCTCATCCTCTAGACTATATAAAAGGAGCGAGTGGATTCCCCATAATACACGCATTTAATAGACCGACACATCCGTGAGTCTTTAGATTCAACCTATAATCGACAAAATCGGACATAGGGTATTATCCTCTGTGGATATGAACATGTATAAGTCTTAGCTTTTGTTGATTAAGTCAACCATTAAGTTTAGAATCTAGCGTTTCCCTACCACACAAATCATCACCATAGATACCTTTTATCAATGGACTGATCGGCCCGACATTTATGACATTAGTGTGGTAGAATACTCCACATCAATTTATTTTTTTCAACAGTCTGAGGTTCAGCCGAACGACCACGTCAGACAATTAAATGGGTGTTTGGTTTCATGGACTAAAGTTTAGTCCGTGTTATATCAGATGTTTGGACATTAATTTAAAGGATTAAATGTGGACTAATTATACAAATAATTGTAGAATCAGCGGATTATTTGCGAGACGAATTTATTAAGCCTAATTAATCTATGATTAGCAAATATTCATTGTAATATCGCATTATCAAATCATGGCGTAATTAGGCTCATTACCTTCGTCTCGTGAATAATCAACCGATTATGAACGAGTTTTATAAATAATCTACATTTAATATTCTAAAATAGCATTCAAACATCCAATGTGACGGGACTAAAATTTTAGACTTAATAAGCACCTCCAACTGCTACCAAAACAGGCAATGTTTGATAAAATAAATACCACGTGCATAAAAACCATAAGCCAAACTCATAATTACCGATGGTTTGTTATTTTAGTTTTAAATTATGAAACTTAATATACATAGAATCTAAAAATAAAATATAATACAAAAGCTCGACTTCTTCAACTTTTGACCTAATATTTCTGGCAATTTAAAGCTCCGTAAGTAGGCTTCTTCCTGTAGTTGTTCCTTAGGAGACTCATCAATTGCTCTCAGCTAGCTTTGGCGTCAAAATTTAGACAAACAAAAGATACAAATGATAAAAAAGACATGTAATGGTGCCGACAATCTTTGTCGTGGTGCCAAGTCATTATTCTTGAGAAAAGAAAAGAATTATTCTCTTCATCTCTTGCAGACTAAACCCTGTTTTTATTACGAAAACATTTGATAACAAAAGCCTTGTAACATCTTACCTCTCAGCGGTTTGGAGAGAAATTGATTTCGATGGTCAAGTCTCAGTTTTAGTTTGGAATGAAAACCCGATAAAATGGCGATGGCCAACAACAAGCAGAGCGACGCGATTTGTGATGAATTTTTTAACTGGGAATTCATCAACACCTGGAACGATTTCTTCTCCTCCCATCGAATCGACTCATGATGTTCCTCTTTCAATTTATATATAGCAACTTGATTTCTTTCCGAGAAACAGTTTGGCTGTTTGCGTTCAGCTTCAGCTGAACGCCTGAGACCCCATGTTCCTCGTTAGTTAGGTAATTACAATTGCAACTTGCTGTCTCATAAATACTTATATTTTAAATATGGGGAAATATCCCGTGCAATCTGCAATCGTGCGATCTGGTGCATCCAATTAAGATCCAACGGTTACAAATGAAAAAAGTAAAAAAATACTGTAACCGTTGGATCTTGATTGGATGTACCAGATCGCATGATTGCACGATTGCAGATTGCACATGATATTTCCCCTTTAAATATTACAAATTGGTTCACATACACTTTATTTTAGCTTATTTATTTCAGTTTGGGACTGTTTGGTAGATCTATGATACTAAAATTCACACTGAAGCCGGAGTGGAGCACTTGAAGTTGGCTAGACACTGCTTCACCACTCTAGTTCATTTTTTTGGAATGCTCTTATCAGGAAAAATATTTATCTTAGCTCTAGCTTCACATGATAAAGAAGCTGGAGCTAGAGCTCTGCCAAATGCACCCTTAATATATACACAATTAATAAACTGTCTAACCAAGTGGCATTACCCAATCAACACAAAAATTAGGGCTAACATAATTAATAAAAACACATCTAAGTTATTTATCCACGCTTCCCCAAAATAGTCTAGAATTTTTTTAGAATACATAACTCACTACGTGATCTAAAATTAAACTAGCATCTAGAAAATAGCCAGAAAATATCGAATTCTCTGGTTTTTTGCTAACTGTTTTACAAAATCATAATCTCTCTAAACAAATCCTAAAATTTGTTAAAAAAAATCTCCCCAATCTAAAAAGACTACTTCTACCTCTTTTACTCTACATACCTCCGATTCACAAATAAAAAAGTTTTATTCACTAAACACACATTATTTAGTCTGATGATCACTTTATAATATTTTTTTAATTTATAATAGATATTTTGATCTTTTTATTTCGAAACTAAAATTTAGGGTTTTATGGATATATGCCATTATAATTACCGTGTTTTGGAATTTTGCCACTACAATTCGTCTATTTGGATATATATGTCATTACAGAATGACAGTTCTCGCAAAAATCTAATGGCATATTATAGATTTTTATAAAATTATAATGATATATTTAAGAATTTTCTAAATTTGTAATGGTATAGTTTGAAGTTCTTTAAATTTATAATAACATTAATCTAAATACGTGAATTATAATAGCATTTTTTCAAAGACATAAAATTGTAATGAAATGAATCTAAATTTCTCTTTATTTAATGTTAATGGAGGAGCAACGGAGTCGAGCAAAAGTTGATTCCTGCCACGGCGCACCGGCGCACCGCGCACGGCACCGGCGGGACCGACGCACGCACGGCCAGGCGAGAGCGCGGTGGACCAGACCACCCCCCACGACAGCGAGGCCGCACCAACGCAGCACTGGTACTCCACTCTGGTAACCGACGGAGAAGCCGATGATGCGTTCGTTTCATCTGCCTCCTCTCTCTCTCTCCTTCCTCCTGCCTGGACCCTGGACTGACTAGTGACTACTGGAGTAGAGAGCAGCAGTAGTGTACTCTTCATGTGTGCGTTACTGCTTGCAGTTGCAGTTGAAGCTGCGATTGCTGCAGCTGGGTTAATTGCCGGGAGCTCGTACTTTGTTTAATGCGGTGGGGCAAAATTGGCGTGTTTTTGGTGGGAAAAAGCTGTGGTATGTATGCTACTCGCGTGGCGTCTCCTCCACGACCCACGCCCACATGGCCGCCACATGGTGAGCTCTGAGCTGCTGCGGAGGTAGATGAGCTGAGCTGCTGCAAGCAAGGGTCACGGCTCAGGCTCACCTCGCCCATCGAGGCCATCAAGTCAAGAACGACCTCTCACCCGTGATCTGTCCATGGACTCTGTGTCTGGGAGGTGCACCAGATTCTGACGAGGAAGAAGATAGCGGCGGCCATGAGCTGGAGAAGAGGCAGCGGCGGAGGAGGGGATGGAGGGGTGTCGAGGAGGTGGGCCGTGCTGCTCTGCCTCGGGAGCTTCTGCCTCGGGCTGCTCTTCACCAACAGGTAATCAGCTGCTCCGTCCAGTTCTTGCTTCTTGGCCTCTTCCTTTCTGCTCTGGAACTTCTCCAATTCGAGGCTTGGAGCTCAGCTCCGTCGGTGCTGATCTGAGCTACGCGCCTAGCTCAAGATCTGTGCCATTTGACGCTCCTCTGCACCCTAGCGGATTTGACATGGAGTCTGGATTGCTGCTTGCCCTTGAATTCGTGCCCTTCAATTTGGGGTGGAATTGATACCCTGTTCTGCCTTTCATGGGTATTTACTGTTTGGTGATCCAATTTCGTTTATTCCATCGAATTGGAGTGCTAAGTCTATGTGGATTTCGAATTCATTAGTGGGTTACTACGTTACACCATTTTGTTAACCGATTGGGGCCTTTTGCAATTGATCCTGCGCGAAATCTGCACATAATTTCTTACACGAGCATCTGCTAGCTGATGTCTCCACATCGAAATTGAGTTTTAGTAGTCCACTCTGTAGTTCCAATTTCCGTAAATTCAGCTAGTTTTTTCCCATTGTGATGCAATGTTGATTGAGTTTAGTAGTTTACCAAATGTTCTTACGCTATCCCCATCATTTGTTCCAGGATGTGGACACTGCCTGAGGCAACTGAGATTGCTCGGCCAAATGGAAACGGAGACGAAGGCAACCCCCTAGTTTCTGGGGAGTGTGGACCTAAAAAGGTAGTGCATTTCCTCCCTTGTTAATCTCTGTAAAATGTAAATTCATACAGCGATGTATTTATAGTTCAATTTAGTACAAGAATTTAGTTTTTATAGAATATGATCCTCACTTTCTATTCTTAATGCCGTGTACAGAGTCATTGTTAATATCTTGTGCTGATTATCATGTGTTACCAGGTCCAACAACAAGATTACAAAGATATGATGCCGGTTCAAAATACTCATCATGATGTACAGTATGTACTGACCTTGTCTTTGTTGAGAATATCTTTTCACATGTTGAAAATTTCCTCTCTTTTTTTTAGTTTTGATTGGCATTTTCAAATGTCTTGGATGCAGAATACTAGATAAGACAATAGCAAGCTTGGAGACAGAACTCTCAGCTGCAAGATCTCTGCAAGAATCATTGCTCAATGGTTCCCCAGTTGCAGAAGAGTTCAAAATTTCCGAGTCGATTGGGAGGCGAAAGTACCTTATGGTGATAGGCATCAATACTGCCTTTAGCAGTCGAAAGAGAAGAGATTCCATACGTTACACCTGGATGCCTCAAGGTTGTTGCCATTAATATCTAGAAATTAAATTTGACTAAGAACAGTCCTTTTATTCCCATTGCAAAATAGAAAAGGAACATTCCTTCTATTGGCACTACATGATTAACTAATAACAGAATAAAAAACAGGTGAAAAAAGGAAGAAACTCGAAGAAGAAAAGGGAATCATCATTCGGTTCGTCATTGGACACAGGTACAAATCATTTATTGCCTTTCTCAGTAGTCATGGTTCCTTGTTCTTAATTTTGGTATCTGTTATCGACGGCACAAGCAAAACTTACTCTCATGTTTTGCAGTGCTATATCAGGTGGAATTGTTGATAGAGCAATTGAAGCAGAGGACAGAAAACATGGTGACTTCATGAGGATAGTAAGACAAGCACTTGCTTGATTGCTTATTAATATTACACACAATTATGATGTGACAATTTCTAGTTTAACTGTGAATGCTATCTTGCCCCCTTATTTAGTGTGGTTTGTAACTTTATTCAGGATCATGTTGAAGGATACCTTGCTCTATCTGGCAAAACCAAGACATACTTTGCTACTGCTGTTTCATTATGGGATGCAGCATTTTATGTGAAGGTTGATGATGATGTGCATGTAAACATAGGTAAATATCCACATTCTTCATGCACTTTTCATTGATCTTTTTGGGGAACATTTTAGTGACCTTAAGATGGGAGGAAAATGGTCATATGTGTGTGCCGCTGTCATGTCTGTATTCAAAGCTCCTCATTGACTCATGGATGATCATCTTTAGTATCCCTTTTGCATGTGCAGAAGCATTAACCAAGGCTTCAAATACTTCATAATATAACACACAACTAGTGTCATCGATACACATTTTTTTCATTGCATGTAAAGGGTCAATCACTGCTTTAGATAGTGGATTCAACCTATATGTTTTTCCTTTGCAGCAACACTTGGACAGATTCTATCCAAACATGCATTGAAGCCCAGAGTATATATTGGATGCATGAAATCTGGACCAGTTTTATCTGAAAAGTAAGTGTATCACATGGTCTTAACTGTTGTTTCTAACAATACCAGAACTTCTATGTTCGTTGCTTGTGGCGATGGATTTCTCTCTTTCTCCTCAAAACATGTTAAGGTATGACAACACTTTTCTCCAGGGGTGTGAGATACTATGAACCAGAGTATTGGAAATTTGGTGAACCAGGAAACAAGTATTTTCGACATGCTACTGGTCAATTGTATGCTATTTCAAAAGATCTGGCAACATACATATCTATAAACAGGTGAGATAACATCTGTTTTCATCTTTACCCAGACGTGAATGCCACCTTGAGCTCATATAATTGTAAAAGCTAACTTTGTTTCTGCTAATCCGATTATGCTAGGCATGTCCTGCACAAGTATATAAACGAGGATGTTTCGCTAGGATCTTGGTTCATTGGACTAGATGCTGAGCATATCGACGACCGGAGACTTTGTTGTGGTACTCCGCCTGGTGAGCTACATACTTCTTACCTTACACAACTTCATCTAGACTGTTCATCCTCCTGCTTTGGCTATCTCAAGCTTCCTTTGAAACCTAGCGACATTGATGAAATGAAGAACATAAACATTTGCACCGAGTCACATATTCATGTCATGGATCACAGATTGCGAATGGAAAGCTCAGGCGGGGAACACCTGCGCGGCGTCATTCGACTGGAGATGCAGCGGCATATGCAACTCGGAAGGGAGGATATGGGAAGTACACAATAAGTGCGCCGAAGGCGAGAGTGCGCTGTGGAACTCCACTTTCTAGAGTGTGACCGGAGCACCGGCGACGGCGAGAATGTAAGTGCAAACACAGAGGAGCTGTAGGTGTGCTCCAGGTTGTACATTGCCCATGGTCTGTCTGTGGTTTTGTATGTAAATCTTGTGTAGGTAGCTGTGAATGTGATGACTGATGATGATTGGTTCTGTGACTGGATGACACCGACGAAGCGGACCACAATTTTACGTAGCGTCTGTCTGCCGGTGGCGGTGAAGAAGGGTATACGTGCTGAGAATGCATTCTTTGGAGGTGTAAAATGTTTTTGAGATGGCCATTTTGTATCGATCTCCTGTACTGTGTGGCTGCCATGATGTATGTCCAAAATATTACTTTGCTTTGCCATTGTGCTGAGTAACGATGCAGGCTTACTCCATGGCATTTTTGCTGCTGAATATTTTTGTTGACTTGAGCTTACTGTTAGCTTCTTATTGCTATATAAAAATATTTGAAAGTTTGAATGATTAGTTAAAATAATTGGATCGGCTTTAGCTTTAGGTATGATATAATTTTGGCTCTGCTCTTGATTCATTTGGAATTGGATAGTTTCATTGGAATTTCAGAGTACTATTGGAATTTCAGAGTACTAGGAAGGAGGCACCCAACGGGTGCCCTGTAAATTAGCATATAATGTAGGAGTTGTCACGTCACGGCATACATGCATGCTCAGCTCAATCTGTGTGCAATTGAGATTAAGGGCTGGTTGGTACTATTTACTCTACTAAAATAAAATCTGTTTCACTCCACGAAATCCATTTAGAATTAGATCTAAAGTGGAGTTATTGCTTCACTATAGAGTATGTGCACTTGTTTGGTTTACAGAGTAGATTCAAATTCACAAATAGTGAAATTTAGTATGAATGTACTATTTTACTCTTCAATTGTATTATGTTTTATTTGTTGTACCTTAGTATAGTTATACCACAATAATAATATTTTGTATTTTTAATCATCAATAATTCAGTTAAATTTCAGTCAAATGTGATTGAAGTTTGCATTTGTCAGCGACATTTTTGTTAAAATTTCAGAATCATTTCAATCGAAATTTCTGCAGCATTTGAATGCAAATTTCAGCAGCATTTTAATATAGATTTCAACAACTTTTTAATACAAATTTCAGCAGTAAGTATAAATTACAGAGCAAGTATCTGATAGGTTCTTTTCAGCATGCTTAACGCTAATAACACGAAGACAAGTATCCAACTAAACGGAGATGACATATTCATGTGCACGAATACTTTAACATGAATTTTTTTTCTTGATGAATAATTTTGTTTCTTCTATCTCAAGAACCTATCATGGTCATATTTGTTTTCCCTTTTGGGTTCTTTGGGTGTTATTGGCCGTGCGTTCGCGATGTCGTTGGCCGTGAACGAGTCGTCTTCCTCGTCCCGTGACACCTCAACAGTCAACAGCGACCTTCTTCTTGGCCAAGTGCCTAGCGTTGAGGCCCTACTCGAACATCAGCGGCAACAGCACTAGTCGGACGTCGTGCGCGAGGTCCTCAACAATGGAGTTCCAATCGACGTGCGTCAGGAAGCCATCGACCGATCCGTGGGCCAAGAACTTGACCTGAGGTACCCAGCCCCGGCAGACAACTCTGCAACGTCGTTGCTTTCCCCACCATCGTCGTGCACTTGCCAAGCACTAGACTTCCCCACACCGCACCGCTGAACTCCTCTGCCACTCCGCCACTTCCCTGGTGCTGATGACCCTGCTGCCGGTATCGGCACGCCCAGACCGGCAACTGTGTCGCCGTCGCTTCCCTCCACCATCCCAAGCACCGGTGCCACCGCTCCAGTGCCGCCTCTGCAGGATTAGAGATTGAAAAAAACGAAGTGGTATGCTTGTGTAATGGCATGGTGGTGGGTAAATAAACTTAAATTTCACGTTTTGTTTTAAAAACTGAATCTACAAAGACTTCACAAAAAATAAGGAATGGAGTCATGGATCTACAATTTATTTTCGTGAATCTAAAAATTGAGATCTAGACCTGTTTAACTAAGGGTTTAAGGAGCGGAGCTACAAAAACAGGAGTGGAGCGGTGCCAAACACCCCCTAATTAACAAAGTTAGAAACCTTGTGAAGTTAGAAACTCTGTCGTAAATCAGCTAAAATTAATTAAAAGGAGATGTAACAGGAGGTAGCATGTCTAGATTTGCAGAGTGAATAAATGCATGCACATGAGCACAATTGAATAGTTATATATGGTAAAGGCAGATAGCTCAAGGTGATAACATAGATTGTTCGTATCAACTGTTGGAACTCCTTAGCACCTCACTCTGTAGATTTTATGGCGCCTCCAATGACAATGTACCATTTGCAACATGTTATTATGGGTCAATTTATCCCTTCCTAAAAATACAAAACAATTAATCAGAAAAGGTATATGTGGTTCTACTTCTACACTACATACAACAAAGTTTGGCACTACACAAGTCTTATGTGATTCCCCTATTTACTGACATTACTTCATTAAATTGAGTGATGTTAGTATTATTCATCCTCAGGTCAGGTTTGTATACAGATAAGAGAACAATCTTGTTTAAAAAAATTGCACACCAACTTTGTATCTTGTCAGATTCAGTTGATTGAAGACTATATTGTTCACGCCTATTATATACCTAAATACCTAAGATTAATCAACTTTAATTAATACTATCAGCTATACCATAATAGGTAGCATGAATATAAATAACATGGGATGCTCTAATTTTTCATATATGTATATTACTATGTAGTAAACAAGTAATAGAACACACAATTAAGTCAGTGTATAGCTCTTTAGTGCACCTGTTGAGAAGATACACAATAAACAAAAAATGTAAATAAATGTATAGCTAATATCTATGCCGGTGACAAGTTGAATTTTGACACAATATATTAGCACCCATTGTCTCAATGCAGTCCTCGTGTGAAGGTCCTTTGATTTTGATTGAGTTGATCAAATCTCCGCAGCTTTCACTTGAAGTTTGGCACATTCAGCAACTTTGGAGCAATTGGTCTAGAAAACAAATTATCCTCTATATTTATGTTTTTAGGTAAATAAATCATCAGAAACAAGAATAAATATTTCATATTCGTATGCATAATAACAATATAAGAAAATGAATGATCTGGATAAGACATAAATCACAAACTGAATTTAGAGTTTCTGAATAATTGCAATGATGTTAGTACATATTCTCAGTTTATGGTTTCTTCTGTATTTTAATCAGCAGGACTAATGCAAGCAACATGAAAATAAAATCAACATAATAACACACCAGGTATTTATTAGGTATGCATTTTGTACGGTATGAACTTACTTACAGGATGAGCTAACTATATTAAGCTTTGGATGTACCGCTGATCAATCATCCGGTGAGAGATGTTATCAAGGTTTCTCGCAAGACAACCGAAAAATCGCATCAAACATTTGTGCAAGAACAGGTAACCCTAAAACAAATCAGCAATCAAGAGAGTGGTAGAGAGAAATCTCGATCAACCTAGCCAAGGAACAAAGAGGGCAACTAGATCAGGAGAAGTACCAAGGAGACAGTATCGCCGAGGGAGGCGAAGGCAAAGCGGTGTTCGAGGCACATGGTCCGCTTGTTGTGGACAAAGAGCGGCAGAGCCTGCTTGATGACGTCCATCCGCTTCACAGGCGGGCGAGCTGGCCGAGGATCCACAGCCACCACCGAGCCCGCCGAAGAGGTGGCGGCGGCGGGGGCAGACGGCGCGATGGTCTTCTGTTGGAACCAGCCGGAACCCAAGCCTAACCCGAACACTCAACAGTCGCGCCCATACCCGAGGAAGAAGATGAACAGGATAATCTTGCAGCGACAAACGCAAGCTCCTGTATCTTGGCTTCGCTTATATTCTCATGGCTGGATTTATTTACATCGTAGCAGCACGTAGTGTTTTTATACACACAGAGAACGAATCCTCCATGCCAGCCAACTCACTCACGATCCGCACGTCGACGCAGCCACGCAGCCCACGGAAGCAAGTTTCATGCGCAAGTATGCATGGCTTCCTAGCGAGACCGCGTCTTGTGATCGTGCAATGAGCTCATGCAGCATGCAACAACAACCTGTCCAACATTTGTGTGCTCATGCAGCAACAAACTCTCACACCTACACATGACGCACACGCAAGCTACAAACAAATCAAGTCAAGATTATTCCTAACATCTTCATCTCGGAGCGCGTCTTGAGGTCGACGTCGACGCTGAAGAGGAAAGGGTTGTCACCATGATGTCCCCGAGATCCAGCTTATGGATCCTGCCCACGCATTCCGCGAGGCGCCCGCTTGGGCAATCTCCGGCGAGACCTTTGAGCGACGGCGAGGGTGAGGATCGGCTAAGGTTAGGTATGACCGAGGGACAATCGAATAGGGATGGGGCATGCGGGGGCTGGGGCTCCCTGTTGCCTATGAACTTTTGCAAAAAAAAAAAAAAACTTTGAGTTCTCTGTTTTCACAGCGTGCTCCGAATTTTTGAATTTTCTCTCCTTCATATATAAAGTATCGAGAAATAGGGTCGCGGATGTAAAATATGCATCACAGCGAAGCATACGGCGCAGGGACTTTATGCAATTAGTGATGAACATGAGGGGTTTTTCGAAAACAAGCCAACCCTGTCCAGGGTGACGTGGTGGCCCCACGCTAGCAAAAACACGGGACGCCAATTACTGAAAAACTAAAGGTTTTTTTTCGCAAGTAGTGACATGCATGGAGCTTTGTGGGAAGAGCAAAGGTGAGTCACTTTAAATGTTCTCTGATATAGTTTGATTCGTATAAAAATCATATAAATTTTTGAAAGAATATACTTTGATTCGTATAAAAATTATATAAAATTTCGACAAAATATTTGAGCTGTAAATTCTAAAAAATATCGTAAGTTGTGAAAACTGTAAGTTGTGAAAAAACTGAGAAGTTATTTGGTTGCAATAATTGTGAATTTATATTTTAGTAGCTCTTCCTGTTTGGTTACATTATTAATATTAAGGATGACAACGGGTTTGAAACCCACTTGTTTGATGAAAACCTGCCCGCAAAGCAAATCTGTAAATCTGTGTAAACTCAAACTCATAAAACTTTTGGGTTCAAAACTAAACTAAAACCAAAACTCGTCGGGTACACAAAACCTAATGGATAACCATGAGTTCAGGACCAACAGGAACAGAAGAACCACTAGAGTTGACATCTTCCATTTTACCAATGCAACAGATCTGACGTGGACGCGGTAATGCACTAGCAGTGGTGGCGCACTGCTACCATGCTGGTTGCCGCTCTTGGCCCTCCCCTGGCTTGGACTAGCGGGCGGCGAAGTGGACGAATTAGCAGGCTATTGTAGTGCTGCCCTACCTGCTGCTGTCCTATCGGCTTGGACTGCTACTCGCGGATTGGCACACTGCCATCTCGCGGATTGGCACTGGCACACGGCTTTGACTCATGGGGCTAGCGGGACAACGCCACAATGAGACCGCGTGAGTGAACACTGAAGAACGTTGTCGCCGTCACATGTTAGGAGGAGAGTCAGATGCCAGGACTCATGGGACGCCAGTAAGATTTAGGGTTGAAGTCCCGAGGAGTCGGTTGGGCTGAAAGAAAAGTAATGGGGAATGGGCTACACTCTATGCTACTCAGGGTTTACCAACGGACACCCACAAGTTTAAATTTAAACATGTGTCTGGTTCGAAAATAAATGGGTACCCGAACTCATTAACTCACAGACACAAAACTAAACCCAAATTCATGTACACTAGGTCGGGTACCCGTGTATATCCACACCCACCGATAAAACAGTCATCCCTAATTAATATACATTTTTGCATGTAAATCATTGTAATCATAAAATTTTATAATATTTATACTAAAATTATATATTTTTGAAATTACACTAAAATGATACATTTTACTAAAAAATTATTTTTACTAAAATGTTGTAATAGCATGGTGGGTAATTTTCATTCAAAATTAAACTAAGAAGTTGTGAAAATTATAATTCCCCATCTTTCAGTTTATACTATGGAACAACTGTTGTTTTTGAAAATGTGATTGGCTCTAGAACCTATTTAGTTCATTTCTAGCTTCCTAGTCAAAAAGCTGGTTAGAAAAGCTGAACAAAATATAGTCGTATTCTGAATTTCTATTAGGGGAAAGTGCTATGAGTTTTCAACTATCGAGGATGTGACCCCTGGGTACCCCATAGTTGGGTTTATCAGACCAGACCAATGATAAGCCAAGACCAACATTGACCATTTGGTATGGCTCATAAATAGTAGTTTAGTTCTGATAAAGAAAATTAAGTCCTTATCGGACAATTGAGTTTTAGATTTAGTATCAAGAGATTTATTTATACTAGAATCCTTGTAATTAGAGATTTAATGCTCGAATTTGTTAAGAAATCCAAGATTGACTTGGGATAGAGTCATGGGTTGTTGGGCTCAATTTCTGATTATATAAAGGAGGTGAGAACCCATAGATACATTGAATATCATCTATAATCTAACATATAACATCTAGATCCACCATATTTTTCTTGCTTTCGATACCTTAAGCCTTTATATCTTAATTATATCATATTATATGATCCACCATCATATTATATACCAAAGCACTAGATGTAGGGTTATTATCTTCTACGAGGCCTAAACCAGTATAAACCTTGGCTCTTGTGTTATAGAGTTGACCATCGGGTTCGAAGGCATTGTATTTCTCTTACACACATCTATTCTCCATCTTGAATACCCCTTGGGTGGACCAATGGATAGTGCGAAGCACGCCAACAGAATGATCCTCTAAGATATAAAGGCTCGAATCTTCGATCCCTTGTAGAAGTATGCTGAGAAGTGACTCCAAGAACTCCCCACAGTACTCTAGAGGTTCTACATAGGCGCACACAACCAAAATAGGGAACGGGACAAACACCCTTTTGATGAGGACATCACTTCACATGATACACACATGGAGCCTCCACCTACAATTCAATTACAAGGACCAATCACACGTGCCCGTGCCCGTCGCTTGAACCATGAGGTTAATTCTTTCCTTAGCAACTATGTTAATATTTGTTTGGATGGGATGCTACTGGATACTAGTGATATTTTGTTGCTTAGGAGCATGGGAGATGGAATAGGAGAGTTGGAGTTGAAGACGGAGTCGCACGGATGATTTGAAGTCAAGAATTCGCTGGTTCGGACTACATCAACCACCATGCACTAAAATGGGCGTAACTTCCTCATACGAAGTCCGATTGGCGCGTTCTTAGACTTTCTGGAAAGCTAAGGAGAAGACGGATATTTTGGCGTTGGTTTCACCTCATTTGGAGTCTCGAGTCGTCCTATGTGACTGAAACAGTCCTGTATGACAGAATTGGGCTGAGTTGGACCTTGTACTGAGTTGGAGGTCGTGTTGGCCCATAGTCCGAGTCATGTGCGCGTCCTACAGGCTGTCCACGCCCCATATACTCACGATAGCCATCATTAGGGTTAGGTTTTGCATTGCTTGCATCTACACTCGTGTGTTTAGATCCCGCTCTTGCACCGGACCGATTGGTTGCTGCAACGACGTTTGTTAAACCTCACTTCATCATAATTCATCTGTGATTTGGCATTCGACTTGTGTTCTTCCTGTTCGTGTTTGTGTTCTTGGATTCACTTGCAGGAACCAGCCTTTGTGGCGAGGTCAATCGCGCTTTGCGTGTTTGATAACCAACGAAGACGGTGGTGTAGCGATTGTAAGGTTTTGATCCGCCAGGCCAGAGCCTTGGATCGTCAACGTCGAGATTCTCCACCAATCCAAGTTATCCTTACCTAGCTGAAGATCGGGACCTATCCTCCTATTAGTTGGTATCAGAGCTTCAGGTTTCTTATTAGGTAATCTTGATCTTCTTTTATTTTTACCTAGAGTCCAGAAAACCCTCACAAAAAAATCCCCACCGAGAACCCCTTTGTGCCTTGCGATTTTAATTTAAGTTTTTAGCTTTGTTGAGTTTGTGTTCTTGGTCGAGTATTGTTGCTGGTTTAGTCATCCCTTTGTGTAGTTTGAGTAGTAGTTGATCTTGTGTCTCAAAAAAAATTCTCAAAAAATTTACCCCACCCGAACCCCCCCTCCACAACCCTAGTCGGTTTCCACTTGGTTTCCTACTCGGTTTTTCCACAATCGAGTCCTTGTTAAGTTCCATCTAGAGTTCCACTGGTCTCCATCTTGCCATTGTTCACATCCTTGCTTCCGCAGAGTTCCACTGAGATCACACTTTGGAGTCCTAGTTGCAATCCAATCCGTTCCTACCTCTAAACGGCGAGTTGGGTTTTCACATATCCTCTGGGTGACCCCCCTTCGGTAAAATAGGCATAACTTTTCGCTCGTTTGTCAGAAAAATCTTAAATTTTTTGAACATCTTCTTGTCCCAATTTGGAGCCGACCCAAACTAGACTTTGTCCTGTTTGGTTTCATCATAATTGCCAAAACAAATCAGGAAGATAAAGAAACAAATTGGTCAAAGTTTTTGCACGCCGTTCAGAGAGCTTGTTAAATTTCTGTGAACCACATCCCACCTCAGTTGCAGGTGCCAATTTTTGTGGTTGCATCTCTTGTCATCCTTGTTCAAAAAAAATATAGTGAAAAAAACGAGAAGAAGCAAAAGAGAACCGGTCCTGTCGTTTGCTACCTTGTTCTGCCTTCCACTTGAGTTTTGGGTACATAGTTTCCCTCTATTGCTTGAATTTCACCTTGGGAGCACTTAGACCAGCAACTTTGACGAGTACTAGGGAACACTTATTGAGCTTGGTTTAACTGTTATTACTATCGCTATTCCTTGTTACTTACTTTGCCTTCCAAGCTATACCTTCTCTTGGTCAGGACAGGTTCACATCTTGCAATCGACCACCACCCTCCACTTGGTTCTTCACCTGTAGGCCGGTTACCTCACTGCGGCGTGGTAAGAACACTTGCAAGCGTGGATAAGGCGCTTGACGGATTGCTTCCACCACACACCCACCACTCCACCTAGTTGCTTTCCATAAGGATTATTCTTTGTTGTTTGTCTTTTCACTAACATGGCAGATAACAACGGTACCCCTCCATCCGATTTTAATGACTGTGTCTCACGACGTGCTCTACTGTAGTCTCAGCGGCAGACCCAACACTCCATCGAACGTCTCGCGCGTACTGTGGCTGACCTAGTGGACCGGATGACTGCCTTGGAGACACGCTTGTCTGCTGCACAAGACGACGACGACCATGTTGAGGAGGAAGACGACCTATCCGATGCCGGGAACAATGGCATTGACCCTGACGAGGCTGCACGTCATCGCTTTTAGTTCAATCATCAAGGTATGGGCGGCCACCGCAACCGCCATCCATGAGGTAACAATGAAAACCACAGGAACAATGATAATAGACCCGACGGGTACGGGGGAGCCCGATCTTTCGATGAGAGATGGAGGAGGTGGTGAATTTGGTGGAGGCCGACATTGGCTGCCCGACTACCACAACCAAGATGGTGTGGCGCCTTGAGCGACAGGTACACCGTCTCCTGATAACTACGATTTGGGGGTGGAGGTCGACGTTGTGCTACCCGACTACAACAACCACAAGGATGCTGCGCCTTAGCGATAGTTACACCGACTCCGGTTATTGCTGCTCTTGCCGTGCCAAGAACAGCCTTGAACCTGCAAGCAATCGAAGAACAAGCAAGAACAAGATGACAAGCAAACACTCACGGATGTGATAGAAGTTGGAGTTTTGATTCAAGTAATCGGGCGGTCTAGCCGACACGCGCGTTACAAGGAAGTAGCAGCAGCTATCTTACATCAAACAAAACCCGAGTTCTTTTGTGGCTACCACTTGCTTTTAAAGGGAAAACTAGAAACTCAGGATAGAGTCACGAGCGTTCTTCGGCAGTTTCTGGACGTTTCATCTGTCCTCTGCCATTGATTCTTGATCCGTTGGAAAGCAGACGAAGAGACCTTTCCAACAAGTATTTATTTGCATTAAACAACCTTGGGAGTTGAAAGATATGCTCCATTTAATCTTGGATTTCTGCAGTTACAAGAGTCCCTTCGGGTGCACGAATATTTATTGCATTGTTGCCTTCTCCACTCCTAGTTGGTTCAATTCCTAAGCACTTAAGGATAATAAAGTCATCACAAGACTTTAATAGTACCCCATTGGAAAAATAATTAACTTGAACAGCTAGGAACGAGTTCACCAGATAATTAAGTTCACGTGCACGGGCGCATGTCATTGGTCCTTGCTTAGGTGTAAGCGGTGAAGTGTTGGCTGCTGTTGTGGTTGTATTAATGGCAGCGATGTCCTCATCATCCTCCCCTTCTTGCAACAGAGTCGTCCTCGACTCGAACGTGTCCTCCTCACGCAAGTATGGTTTCAAATCTGCAATGTTAAAAGAGGGACTAACCCCGAAATCTGCAGGCAACTCAATTTTATATGCATTATCATTTATTTTTTGAAACACTTTGAAGGGTCCAGCAGCTCGTGGTAGTAATTTAGACTTTCTTAAATCCGGAAATCTATCCTTTCTCAAATGAACCCAAACTAAATCACTAGGTTCAAAAGTAACATGCTTTCTACCCTTGCTACCGGCTTGTTGATACTTAGCATTCATGGCCTCAATGTTTGCCTTAGTTTGCTCATGCATCTTAAGAATCAGTTCAGCACGGCGAGAAGCATCAAAATTCAATTTTTCTGAAGGTGGAATGGCCATAAGATCAATGGGAGCACGAGGGACAAAACCATACACAATCTCAAAAGGGCATAATTTAGTAGTCGAATGCAGCGAACGATTGTAAGCAAATTCAATATGAGGCAAACATTCTTCCCACAATTTGATATTATGTTTCAGAACAGCCCTAAGCATGATAGATAAACTACGATTTACAACTTCTGTTTGTCCATCAGTTTGAGGATGACAAGTAGTAGAAAAGAGTAATTTAGTTCCCAATTTAGCCCATAAGGTTTTCCAAAAATGACTAAGAAATTTGGCATCCCGATCTGACACAATAGTGTTTGGTACCCCATGCAAACGAACAACTTCACGAAAGAACAAATCAACAATATGGGTAGCATCATCAGTTTTGTGACATGGTATGAAGTGTGCCATTTTAGAAAATCTGTCCACAACAACAAAAATACTATCCCTCCCCTTCTTTGTTCTAGGCAGTCCTAAAACAAAGTCCATAGAAATATCCTCCCATGGAGTACTAGGAACAGGGAGAGGCATGTACAAACCATGTGGATTAAGACGGGACTTAGCTTTTTGACAGGTGGTGCAGCGAGCAACAAACCGCTCCACATCCCTTCTCATCTTTGGCCAATAGAAATGGCTTGCTAGGATGTCTTCTGTCTTCTTCACACCAAAGTGCCCCATCAACCCACCGCCATGTGCTTCCTGCAATAGTAACAGACGCACAGAACTAGCTGGAATGCATAATTTGTTAGCCCGAAAAACGAAGCCATCAGTGAGAACAAACTTGTTCCATGTTCTCCCTTCTTTACATTGCAGCAACACATCTTTGAAATCATCATCAAAAGCATATTGTTCTTTAATTGTTTCCAAGCCAAAGATCTTAAAATCAAGTTGGGATAACATAGTATAACGGCGAGACAAGGCATCTGCAATGACATTATCTTTTCCTTTCTTATGTTTGATGACATAAGGAAAGGACTCAATAAATTCTACCCACTTGGCATGCCGACGGTTCAGATTGGTTTGGCTCCTAATGTGCTTTAAAGATTCATGATCAGAATGTATAACAAATTCTTTAGGCCATAAATAATGTTGCCATGTTTCCAAAGTTCGAACTAGAGCATATAATTCTTTATCATAAGTGGAATAGTTCAAACTAGGCCCATTCAGTTTCTCACTAAAATAAGCAATAGGCTTTCCTTCTTGCAACAAGACACCTCCCAACCCAATACCACTAGCATCACATTCTAATTCAAAAGTCTTATTGAAATCTGGTAATTGGAGAAGGGGTGTATGAGTTAACCTATCCTTCAAAGTGTTAAATGCAACCTCTTGCGCCTTCCCCCAGGTAAACGGAGCACCCTTCTTTGTAAGCTCGTGCAGTGGGCCTGCTATGGTGTTGAAGTCCTTCACAAATCGGCGATAGAATCCAGCAAGCCCGAGAAAGCTTCGGACTTGCGTGACCGTGGTAGGAATCGGCCAACTGTGTATTGCCTCCACCTTGGCTTGATCAACTTCAATTCCCTGTGGTGTCACAACATAGCCAAGAAAAGAGACTCTATCTGTGCAAAAGGTGCACTTGTCAATGTTACCAAATAAGCGTGCATTGCGTAAAGCATTAAAAACAGCACGTAAATGTTCAAGATGTTCTTCTAGAGATGTGCTATAGATCAAGATGTCATCAAAGTAAACTACCACAAATATCCCAATGAAAGCACATAAAACTTCATTCATTAATCTTATGAAAGTGCTAGGTGCATTAGTGAGGCCAAAAGGCATGACCAACCACTCATACAAACCAAACTTGGTTTTAAACGCGGTTTTCCATTCATCTCCTAGCTTCATGCGAATTTGGTGGTATCCACTACGCAAATCAATTTTAGAGAAAATCATCGAGCCACTAAGTTCATCAAGCATATCATCTAACCTAGGGATAGGATGACGATATCTGATGGTAATGTTATTAATTGCTCGGCAATCTACACACATGCGCCATGATCCATCTTTCTTTGGAACCAACAGAACAGGAACAGAGCAAGGACTAAGGGACTCACACACATAACCTTTGTCGAGTAATTCCTGAACTTGTCGCTGAATCTCCTTGGTCTCTTCCGGGTTGGTCCTGTATGGCGCTCGATTTGGCAAGGAAGCCCCAGGGATGAGGTCAATCTGATGCTCAATACCTCTGATTGGTGGTAGCCCGGGTGGCACTTCTTGTGGGAACACATCAGCATATTCCTGCAAAAGATTAGTGACAGTAGGAGGCAAAGTAGATGGTATGTCGTGAAGTGAGAACAAAGCTTCTTTGCAAACAAACACATAGCAGATCATGGCGTCGTCATTTAATTCAAGTAAATCAGATTTTGAAGCAAGGAAACAAGCACTTTTCAATTTTATGTCATTTTTTCCAACATGAGCAGATTTAGATTTGTCATTCGTAGGTTGAACCGATCCGTTCACAACACCACTGTCATTTTGAGCAGATTTCTTGTTTTTCTCCTTGCAAGCTCTAGCAACTTCATCCCTCAAAATAGCATCGGGGGACATAGGGTGCAAAACAAGCTTCTTCTCATTATGCATGAAAGAATATTGATTTGATTTACCATGATGCAATGTATCCTTATCAAATTGCCAAGGTCTACCAAATAACATAGAGCAAGCTTGCATAGGTACCACATCACAATCAATGTAATCATGGTATGAACCAATTGTAAATTCCACTCGGACCATACGTGTTATCTTAAGCTTACCACTATCATTGAACCATTGGATGTAGTAGGGATGTGGGTGTGGAAGTGTTTTCATCCCAAGTTTTGCTACCATGGTGGCACTCGCCAAGTTGTTGCAGCTTCCTCCATCAATAATAATGCGACACGATCGTTCCAAAACTACACACTTTGTTTGGAACAGATTGTGTCACTGGTTCTGTTCAGCTTGAATCATTTGTGCACTCAAGATACGCCTTACAACAAGACTCTCGTAGTGTTCAGCATGTTCAGCCCCAATGTGTTCTTCATCATCATTATTATTTCCTGCATCTTGGGCAGCAAGCATGTCATATGTTTCATCATCTAAATCACTAGCTGATGAATACTCACCATTTTCTCGTACGATCAGCACACGCTTGCTTGGACAGTCCCTTTGTATGTGCCCAAATCCTTTGCATCGAAGACATTGGATGTCCTTCATTCTCCCGGTGGAAGCGACGGAAGAAGAAGTGTTGGCTGCAGCTTGGGTGGATCCTTTTGTTGTCTCGGTAGTACGGACAGGTGCTGATTTTGATGTAGTTGTGGACTGCCGATTGGAAGCATCTCTCTGAAAATCATGTTTAGGGCCAGCGGCACTTGTGCGGGGCTGCCACGATGTAGTCCGACCTGCAGGAGTGTTATTTATTGTGCGGCATCCCTGCACTTCCCTTTCAGCCTTACAAGCAAGATGAAATAATCGAGTGACATTAGTGTACTCCTTGTAAGCCAATATATCCTGAATTTCTCTAGTTAAACCACCCATTAATCGAGCCATCGCAGCCTCTTCATTTTCAACTAGACCACATCTCATCATGCCTATTTGTAGTTCTTGATAGTACTCCTCAACCGATTTGTTGCCTTGCCTAAGCTGTTGTAATTTATGCAACAAGTCTCGAGCATGATAGGAAGGAACAAAACGACTACGCATGATTCTTTTTAAAGCATTCCAAGTTTGTGGTACAATAGCTGGATTTTTAGTTTGATACTCATGCCACCAAACAGAAGCAAAGCCAGTGAATTCACTAGTGGCAGCTCTAACCTTTTTATCATCAGGAAATTCATGGCATGCAAATTTTTGATCTACCGATAGCTCCCAAGTCAAATATGCATCAGGATCATATTTCCCATCAAAAGATGGTATGGAGAATTTAATCCTGCGTAGGGAATCATCGTTGTCACGTACCTCACGTCGTGGAGCTCGGCCAACCATACCGTGATAGTTGCGACGTGGTTGCCGTCTATACCTGAAAGATCCATCATCAAGCTCGGTATCTGCTGAATACTCTATCTCGTCATATCTTGCGGCGCTAGCAATGGAGGTATGCCCGTCATCATCACAGTGTTCCCTCTCTCCGAGCCCAGCTTGTTCCATCCTCTCTAATCGCACATTGATTGCTACAAGAGAGGTGTTAATAGCCCCAGCTGTTCTCTCTAATGTGGTCAGCTGGTTGTTGGCAAGAATCTGCGCCGCCTCTAATTGACCAATGCGCTCATTGGTGACTTGAACATCCTCATTGAGGGCTTCCGTGTGCAACCTTAGTTGGCGTTCAAAATGTTGAATGATGCCCCTCGTACGTGGTGAATGTGGAAGCGTCTCACTCGCATCAGTTGACATGGTTAGTACAAAAGAAGTACAAAAGCAAGCAGATTAAACCTAGCAGTTGCTAGGAGATGGTAGGACACAGACACTTTCTCACTAGCAGGAAATCAAGCTCTTGCAAGTTCTTACCACACAATGCAGGAGGCGCCGACAAACAGCAAGAACAACAACAAACGGTGACTGCCAGCACAACCCGGTGGTGTTGTAGGTAATTTTGTGGAGCTGTAGGTGGCTGCTAAAACAATTGCACAAAGGAACAGCTAGTACCACGTTAGTCACAACAAGTTGAATAAACGTTCCGCGATGGTACTGTGCTGGTCCTAGTCCAAACCGTGATAGAGACGTGAGCCGTCACCCAAACGTAAACACCAAAATGCTCAAAACAGCAAGCTGAATTTCGAAACTTTGAAGCAAAGGTCACACAAAATGTCTTTCTTTTTTTTGTACTTGGAATTTTTATATAGAAAATTGAATTAGTGCGCCTTTTTTTGTTTTTTTGGCCTGTGCCTTGTTTCTTGCTGATCTGTGCGGCTTTTGTTTTGCACTTGCCTTTTTCTCTCTTTGTAACTTCAGCTAGAGAATGAAAATGGAGATAGAACAAGGTGCACGAACTCAAAACTCTAGCGGTAAAAAACTTAGGACCAGCAACTTGACACAAAGAAGTAACCGTGAATTCAACAAGCCAAGAGCTAAGTAGCAAAGCAAAGGCACAAAATGTTTTTTGGGATTTTCATATCGACTTATCTTTGGGCAAAAGTGGACTGTAGGAAAAATAAAGAACAAAGGAGAAGGAGATCTCTCACCGATCAACCTAAAATCTGATACCACTTAATAGACCCGACGGGTACGGGGGAGCCCGATCTTTCGATGAGAGATGGAGGAGGTGGTGAATTTGGTGGAGGCCGACGTTGGCTGCCCGACTACCACAACCAAGATGGTGTGGCGCCTTGAGCGACAGGTACACCGTCTCCTGATAACTACGATTTGGGGGTGGAGGTCGACGTTGTGCTACCCGACTACAACAACCACAAGGATGCTGCGCCTTAGCGATAGTTACACCGACTCCGGTTGTTGCTGCTCTTGCCGTGCCAAGAACAGCCTTGAACCTGCAAGCAATCGAAGAACAAGCAAGAACAAGATGACAAGCAAACACTCACGGATGTGATAGAAGTTGGAGTTTTGATTCAAGTAATCGGGCGGTCTAGCCGACACGCGCGTTACAAGGAAGTAGCAGCAGCTATCTTACATCAAACAAAACCCGAGTTCTTTTGTGGCTACCACTTGCTTTTAAAGGGAAAACTAGAAACTCAGGATAGAGTCACGAGCGTTCTTCGGCAGTTTCTGGACGTTTCATCTGTCCTCTGCCATTGATTCTTGATCCGTTGGAAAGCAGACGAAGAGACCTTTCCAACAAGTATTTATTTGCATTAAACAACCTTGGGAGTTGAAAGATATGCTCCATTTAATCTTGGATTTCTGCAGTTACAAGAGTCCCTTCGGGTGCACGAATATTTATTGCATTGTTGCCTTCTCCACTCCTAGCTGGTTCAGTTCCTACGCACTTAAGGATAATAAAGTCATCACAAGACTTTAATAGTACCCCATTGGAAAAATAATTAACTTGAACAGCTAGGAACGAGTTCACCAGATAATTAAGTTCACGTGCACGGGCGCGTGTCATTGGTCCTTGCTTAGGTGTAAGCGGTGAAGTGTTGGCTGCTGTTGTGGTTGTATCAATGGCAGCGATGTCCTCATCAAATGATCCCTACTCCAAGGTAAAATTTTCAGTACCTCATTTTGCTGGCACCTATGATCCAGATGCATATTTAGATTGGGAGATGTCAGTCGAACAAAAATTTAATTCTCACATGGTTCTTGCTATCCACCGCGTGCGCTTATCTACTAGTGACTTCACTGGATATGCTCTTCTTTGGTGGACTGAAATAGTTTAGGTTGGCAATGAACCACAAAATTGGGGTATGTTAAAATGGCAACTGTGTGGTAGATGGGTTCCTCCTTCATATAAACGTGATTTGAGAAAAAAATTGCAGTGCCTAAACCAAGGAAATAAATCGGTAGAGGAGTATTATCAGGAGCTGCAAATAGATTGCATGCGTGCTGAAATTGAGGAGGACAATAGGATAAAATGGCCCATTTTTATGGTGGTTTAAGACGTGAAATTCAGGATATCGTTGATTATAAAGAATACAATACTATCACTCGTCTTTTCCACCTTGCTATACTTGCATAAAAAGAATTGCAGGGTCGCCAACAACCACAACGCAGCATGAGGACCAACATTGGTGGTGCCACTTCACGCTCAAGTGGGCAGCAGCAGCGACCACCACCACCTTCTCGACCGACGGTTACATCAGCACCTTCTGCATCTACAGCCCAGGCTGAGAGCTCCAAAGCTGCAGCATCCAAGGCGCCAGCCAAGCCCACCTCCTCGGTGACCTCTATTGCACGTTCTGCAGCGATCCAGTGTCACCGATGCAAAGGATTTGGCCACGTTATGAAGGACTGCCCTAGTCAGCGGGCTTATATTGCTATGGAAGACGGTGGCTGTGTAAGTGCTAGTGATGTTGAATATGAATATGCACTTGCTGCTAATATTGCAGGAGATTACGATGCTTCCGATGATGACGCTGTTTTTGCACCGGATGCCTCTACCGGCCATGAAGCACTTATTGTATAGCGTGTTTTGAGCACTCACATGTAGCAGGACGACCGGGCACAACGGAACAATCTGTTTCAGACCTTCTTCATCGTCAATGACCACCGTGTACGTGTCATCATCGACAGCGGTAGTTGCAACAATTTGGTGAGCCACGACATGGTAACTAAGCTTCAACTTCCCACACGTGCGCATCCACACCCTTACCACGTGCAATGGTTCAACAATAGCGGTAAGGTCAAGGTAACACAAACTGCTCACATCAGATTTTCCATTGGTACATACTTTGGAGTTGCTGATTTTGATGTAGTACTAATGCAAGCATGTTCTCTATTACTTGGTAGACCTTGGGAGTATGATACTGATGCTACACACCATGGTAGGAGCAATAAGTACACATTTATGTATAAAGGAAAGAAAGTTACTTTGCTTCCTATGACTCCTGCTGAAATTGTGAAATTTGAACAAAAAAAACATGCTAAGGACGCACAAACGAGCAAACAACCTTCTGAAAATCAGCAAGTAGCTAAAACGCTTTTGAGGCAACAGAAAGATAAAGTTGCTTCTCCTTCTTCATCACAAGTTATTAATCTTAAAGGACGTGTCATGCTTGCAACTAAAACTGACCTTGCTGCATTTTGTGATGATACTTCCATGATATATGGCTTGATTTACACGAACGTGCTGTTTTCACTTGTGAACATTCCTAGCTCTGTTCCCGTTGCAGTCACTGACCTTTTGCAGGAGTTTAACGATGTATTTCCTGCTGAGATACCACCCGGGCTGCCACCGATACGCGGCATCGAGCACCAAATTGATTTGATCCCGGGAGCGTCTCTTCCTAATCGTGCAGCGTACCGTACCAATCCGTAGGAGACAAAAGAAATTCAGCGTCAAGTACAGGACCTTCTTGATCGTGGGTACATCTGTGAAAGCCTTAGTCCTTGTGCAGTACCCGTTCTTTTGGTGCCTAAGAAAAATGGTAGTTGGCGCATGTGTGTTGATTGTCGTGCTATTAATAATATCACCATTCGATATCGACACCCTATTCCTAGATTGGATGACATGCTTGATGAGCTTAGTGGTGCCATTATCTTTACTAAGATCGATCTCCGTAGTGGCTACCACCGAATTCGCATGAAACTAGGTGATGAATGGAAAACTGCTTTTAAAACAAAGTTTGGATTATATGAGTGGCTTGTCATGCCTTTTGTACTTACTAATGCACCTAGTACCTTCATGCGCTTGATGAATGAAGTCCTACGGCCCTTTATAGGACGCTTTGTTGTTGTATACTTTGATGATATCTTGATTTACAACAAGTCTCCCACTGAACATGTTGAACACCTACATGCTGTTTTTTCTGTCCTACGTGAGGCTAGATTGTTTGGTAACCTTGAGAAGTGCACGTTTTGCACAGATCGAGTTGTGTTTCTTGGATATGTTGTCACTTCACAGGGCATTGAGGTTGACGCGACGAAGGTAGAAGCAATCAACAGCTGGCCGCAACCTCAAAGTATCACACATGTACGTAGTTTTCTTGGTCTTGCAGGTTTCTACCGGCGTTTTGTGAAAGATTTCAGCACCATATCCGGTCCTTTGAATGAGTTGACCAAGAAGGGAGTTACTTTTACTTGGGAACCAGCACAAGAACAAGCTTTTGCCACACTCAAGGATCGCCTTACACATGCACCTCTACTTCAGCTACCCGACTTCGGTAAGACTTTTGAGTTAGAATGTGATGCTAGTGGTTTTAGAATAGGAGGTGTGCTGCTACAAGGAGGTAAACCCGTGGCCTGTTTTAGTTAGAAATTACATGGTCCATAGTTGAATTATTCTACCTATGATAAGGAATTGTATGCCTTAGTGTGTGTGCTTGAAACTTGGCAACATTACCTTTTGCCTAAGGAGTTTATTATTCATTCGGATCATGAAGCATTGAAGCATATACGTAGTCAAGCAAATCTAAATAAACGACATGCTAAATGGGTAGAATTTATTGAGACTTTTCTATATATCATTAAGCATAAGAAAGGGAAGGATAATGTGATTGCCGATGCTTTATCTAGACGTTATACATTGCTTTCTCAACTTGATTATAAGATCTTTGGTCTAGAAACATTGAAGGACGTGTATGCTTTTGCAAATTGTACAGATGACCGTGCTTGGAACAAATATGTGCTAAATAATGGATATCTTTTTCGTGCTAACAAGTTATGTGTGTCGGCTAGCTCTCTTCGCTTGTTGTTATTGCAGGAAGCACATGGTGGTGGTTTTCTGGGTCATTTTGGATCAAAGAAAACTAAAGATGTGCTGTCCATACACTTCTATTGACCTAGGATGAGACGAGATGTTGAGCGCTACGTGGCACGATGCACTACTTGCAATAAAGCTAAGTCCCGTCTAAACCCACATGGTCTTTATATGCCTCTGCATGTTCCTAGTGTACCTTGGGAGGATATTTCTATGGATTTTGTGTTAGGATTACCTAGAACTAAGAGGGGGAGGGATAGTATTTTTGTGGTGGTAGATCGGTTCTCTAAAATGGCGCATTTCATACCTTGTCACAAGAGCGACGACGCTACCAATGTTGCTGATTTGTTTTTCAGAGAGGTCGTACGCTTGCATGGAGTTCCCAATACCATCGTTTCAGATCGTGATGCTAAATTCTTAAGTCATTTTTGGAGGACGTTGTGGCATAAGTTGGGGACGAAGCTGCTGTTTTCTACTACTTGTCACCCACAAACAGATGGGAAAATGGAGGTCGTCAACCGTACATTGTCCACCATGTTGAGGGTTGTTTTGAAGACCAACTTGAAGCTCTGGGAAGAGTGTCTACCTCATATTGAGTTTGCATATAATAGGTCAGTACACTCCACTACTAAGGTAAGTTCGTTTTAAGTGGTCTATGGCTTTAATCCGCGTGCTCCTATTGATTTGCTACCACTGCCACCATCTGAAAAATTGAATTTTGATGCTACTACACGTGCTGAATTATTGCTTAAGATGCATGAAACTACTAAAGCAAACATAGAGAAAATAAATGAAAAATGTCGTGATTATGGTAGTAAGGGTAGAAAAGAGATAAAATTTGAACCGAGTGATCTTGTTTGGTTGCTTGCGCAAGGATCATTTTCCTGATTTGAGAAAGTCGAAATTGATGCCCCGTGCTGATGGTCCTTTCCGTGTGCTTGAGAAGATAAATGATAATGCATATAAATTTGAGTTGCCTGCAGCTTTTGGGGTTAGTCCCACATTTAACATTTCAGATTTAAAGCCCTCTTTGAGAGATGATGATGAGCTTGAGTCTAGGACGACTCCAATTCAAGAGGGGGAGGATGATGAGGATATCACTTCACATGATACACACATAGAGCCTCCACCTACAATTCAATTACAAGGACCAATCACACGCGCCCGTGCCCGTCGCTTGAACCATGAGGTTAATTCTTTCCTTAGCAACTATGTTAATATTTGTTTGGATGGGATGCTACTAAATACTAGTGATATTTTGTTGCTTAGGAACATGGGAGATGGAATAGGAGAGTTGGAGTTGAAGACGGAGTCGCACAGATGATTTGAAGTCAAGAATTCGCTGGTTCGGACTACATCAACCACCATGCACAAAAATAGGCATAACTTCCTCATACGAAGTCCGATTGGCGCGTTCTTGGACTTTCTGGAAAGCTAAGGAGAAGACGGATATTTTGGCGTTGGTTTCACCTCATTTGGAGTCTCGAGTCGTCCCGTGTGACTGAAACAGTCATGCATAATAGAATTGGGCCGAGTTGGACCTTGTACCGAGTTGGAGGTCGTGTTGGCCCATAGTCCGAGTAGTGTGCGCCTCCTACAGGCTGCCCACGCCCCATATACTCACGATAGCCATCATTAGGGTTAGGTTTTGCTTTGCTTGCATCTACACTCATGTGTTTAGATCCCGCTCTTGCACCGGACCGATTGGCTGCTGCAACGACGTTTGTTAAACCTCAGTTCATCATAGTTCATCTGTGATTTGGCATTCGACTTGTGTTCTTTCTGTTCTTGCTTGTGTTCTTGGATTCTCTTGCAGTAACCAGCCTTTGTGGCGAGGTCAATTGCGCTCTGTGTGGGTTATAACCAACGGAGACGGTGGTGTAGCGATTGTAAGGTTTTTATCCGCTGGGCCGGAGCCTTGGATTATCAACGTCGAGATTCTTCACCAATCCAAGTTATCCTTACCTAGCGGAAGATAGGGACCTATCCTCCTATTACCTTTCTTCCTCATCCATGGCTCCAAGGCGATCCTCTCAAGCGATATGTTACACAACTTTCCCTAAGTTCAACATTATGATGAAGATCCCCACGCCTAGGGGCTCGCCTATGCTCGAAGATTCTCCCACTCGGAGGCTCTCGTGCGCTCGAGTATCCTCCTATTCGGGGGCTTGTGCATGCTTGAGGCCTTTCACGCCCGAGACTCGCCCAACCAGAGGCGTGAGTTCCCGATAATTGGTGTCCTTAGGGACTTGCGTCCTCTTGAGCATATAGGCGATTGAGGACCCAAGTGACCAACATGCATGAAGAATCAAGACCAACTCTCTTCATGTTCATCACGATTTAGAGATTTTAGACATAACATTTTCCTAGTAAGGTCCCGATGACAACATAAGACAAATTTGATTAATAAAGTTTTTGAAGGATTATTTTCTTGCAAGTTATCTTTTGACTCTCGAGCTAAACATTCCATTTAACTCGAGGCTCAAGGATTACACTGTGTGGGTGCACCTCACACGAAAGAGGAAAGATCAAAGCCTTCTGTTGGTGTATTTTTTGGGCACATGTGTGGCCTGAGAGAATCTGCTTAACTCCAATGTAGGTCCTATAATCTTAGAAGAAAAAAAGGTTCTGAACATGCCAATTAGTTTAACCCTACAACTAATAAGGAATCATAAGTAACAACGTTAGTAGCAACCTTGATTGGCTATCAAGCTGATGACTATAACGAGAATAGAATAAATAGAAATAAATGCGCCTATTGGCCATGTGGCCGATGACCATGCCCACGCTGTCGAGCTGAGCACTCTATCAGCCGATAAGATAGCATCTTTGTGCATTAGGTCCGATGAGTGCCTCCTAGACGGAGATGGATTATAGCGTGGAAACGAAGATAATCTATCGACTTGTATTCCGATAGAAAATAAAACAAGCATACCAAATAACATATTCATATCATCAAATCACCGTGATCGCAAGATCGAACCTAACCAAGGCAGTCGCTAGTCACGATAAATCAATAATACTTCAAATCATCGAGCGTACTTTATTTAGATGAATGACATACAACATGAACAAGATAAAATAAATCAAAATGTCGGACTTAACCGATGAAGCCTCAAACTATGAAATCTAATTCACGTCAATCTAAGAGATCAAAGCTAATGCAGCCTTAGATCTAGCAAAATATACCAAGATAAGCCCGACGACCTCACCGATCAGGCTGATGCCACAAGAGATCGATACGATGCAACCTTGAAGAACACAAACATTAATTAATGTGACCGTTGGGGTGGCGGGACTCACCTCTTCGTCGAAGATCGAGACGATACTGTTGAAGCTATGCTAGCCGGCAAATTCAAAATTTATGCTCTAAGCCCAAGACTCATGCGCGTGCGAGATCATGGATTGGTACCTTCTAGCACGACACGCGCTAGGTGCAGCGGAACAAGATGTCAGAGTAGCGTGTCAAGCCTATCCTCGCTTCGTCCTTGCCGTCCTTCGCCGATCCGATCGATGAAGATGACATAGTCGTTCGTATGTAGATATCCACGAGCGTCGCTATTGGAGCAACGCCTCCACGGAGTCCACACGTACATGGATGGAGAACCTTCCACAACAGCGTGATAGCACCGCACGTGAGATACGAGGATCCTTGACCTCAACGATTGAGATCAAGAAAGAAAGAAAAGGACTCTTTGGTGGCTAGGTCTAATCTAGACTTATTCCTTTGTTCCAAGACCTCCTCCTCCTCTCCTTTTATAGGTATGATATCCCCCTGGTCGTGTATATCTCGAAGTCCTCAAAATCATAACAGATCCAATCTGTTTCCCATGTCAGAACTTCTGATCTTGGATCGGAACTTCCGACGGGGTATTTTAGGTCTCCTGATACAGTACGACACTCAATAGATCCAATTTGTTATCGCCCACCTCAGAACTTTCGATACCATATCGGAACTTCCGAACAGTACATAATTCTCCGATTCTGAATCAGAACTTCTGGCTCATTGGAACTTCCAATACTATATCAGAACTTCTGAAGCAACAATTGCTCTCTGTATCGAGACCATATAATAATCAAAACTTCTGATACTACCTATCGGAACTTCTGATCCACAGAATTTTCTTGGGCATATCCTTCAGATACAGCCTGTTGTTCCAAGTGCCAAGTCCCACTGGGATTAACCTTTGTAATCCATGGGTGGTGATGCGGCGAGAGTAGTAGTTTTTTGGGGTTGATTGTGTGTGTAAACTTAGCTAATCAGATATATATTTATAGTCTGAAGACTTGTCGTCCAAGTAATCTACCTTGTAACTGATTCTGGATCATCTTTATCTTCTCTCACCTCCATCGGCTCCGGCATGTCCGATCATATTGTAACAACATGGACAAACTTCTTTGGTCACCTTTGATCGGACCCCTTTTTGACTTTTGTTGACCGTGCGACATCCCTAGTGGGCTTGGGCTATACTAAATCTTGGCGTCAACACTTTCAAGATCATTAAAGTTTAGCTGAAGGTGTCCAAGCTTTAGATTAAGGAAGAGCTCCTCCTAGCTTGTTTTATCGAAGATTTCTTCGACCAAGCTAAGAAGAGCTTGAGAGTTGCTATCAGGAATGTGACCACTAGGTACCCCATAGTTGGGCTCATCAGATCAGACCAAGGGTAGGCCAAGACTAGTATTGATAGTTCGGTATGGCCTATAAACAGGAGTTTGGTTCTTCAAAAGAAAGTTGAGTACTTATCGGACATTTGAGCTTTAGATATAGTATCAAGAGATTTTTTTGTACCAAAATCCTTATAATTAGGGATTTAGCGTCCAAGTTTGGTAGGAAATCTAAGGCCCTGTTTGAGGGAGTTGCAGATTCTCAAAATCAACTAGTCCAAGTATCTAGCTGGCTGTTAGGTGGGTGGATTTTATTCAGTGACATGGTGGGTAAATAAAATTCTATAGGATCTAGAGAAGTTGTGGTTCATCAGCTTCTCAGCTACTAGGTTTGAAGGGACTAGTTTCTTCTGTAGATTTTAAAAATCTGAACTACCCGAGTACCATTTGGAGGAGCTTCTAGATACTAAAAGTATCTAGCCAGCCAGAAGCTCCCCCCTAAACAGGGCCTAAGATTGACTCGAGATTGAGATGTATCTAGCTCGACCATACTTTTTTTGTTTTCAATGTCTTAAGCCTTCATAACTCAATTACGTCATTGTTGGGGGAAAATATTTCATCGTCGGGATCACTGCTGCAACAAGGCAAAGACATGAGACTTGATCGAAGGGTTCCATCATCTAACTCCGGTTATGTTCTGGAACAAGTTCGAAGGCTAGAGGTGAACTCTAGTTCGGAGTATATCTTCGAGCGTGGATTCTTCGGAGGTTTTCCTTGCCAGCTAAGATGAAAGGCTTATCTTCTTTTCCATTAGATTAGTCTTTTACCGTTTTAGCCCTATCAAGGGCACCGAATAGTTTCCACTATGTCGGTTGTAACAGAGGGGTAAACAGGTCTTTTCCTTAAGCTTTTGGCCTATAAATAACCCCCTGTTTTACCCTGTAATGATTATCGAATACTAAGTTATTCAATACACACCTTCGAACTGTTTTGAGCTATTATCCACTCGGAGGCTTAAAATAGTTTACTTCATAAATACTTCGTTTGTTAGTTTCTAAGCTTCAGAAACCTGTTAGCGTAATCTTTTACGCCAACAGTTTGCGTCGTCCGTGGGGAACCTAGTCGAAAAAACTTCGTTTTCTACCAAGTTCTCAAACCATGCCTCCCAAGCGGAGTTCAGGTGGTAGTCCTACTCGGAGGTCCCCTCGGACCTCTGGAGTTAGATCTTCGAACACAGTTGAGGTTGGAGGACCTTCGACATTTCCTCCACCTCAGACTCCGGAAGGGATTCCCCTTCCTCGAGCTCACGGAGTTCCTCCCCCAACTCCATCCATACTTCGGCCAACTGGAGTCCCTCTTCCACCACAGATTCCACTTCGGACTGATGCGTACAATTCTCAAGACCCATAAGTTCCTTCCGAAGGAGATGAAGATGGTCTTGGCGATATGGTCGCTCAAATGGCCAGTCTCCAAGCTGAAGTAGCGAGGTGGTGGCAAGAAGCCGTAGATAGGCTTCGTTCTCAAGCCACCCCGGTCATCCCCGAAGTGCCCCAAGACAACGAACTTCCTTATCCTGAAGCCCCAGAGAACGCTTCCTTCGACAGCGAGTCTCCGCTGCATCCCGAGCTACAGAAAGTGCGCTTCGATCCTAAATTTAAAACTTCGAAGCTATACAAATATTTTGGAGACGAGGACCCTGAGGAGTGCGAGACACCATGGCCAAATGTTTCCCTCTAGCTCTCGAAGGGGTGGCTTTGCGGTGGTTTTGGTCCTTAAAGCCAGGGTCAGTTAGAACCTCGGACCAATTAAGGAAGAAGTTCATAAGTAATTTCTAGGGTACCTTCGTACCTCTAATGTCTACAGGAAGTCTTTTCCAAGTGAAGCAGCTGCCCGGAGAGACTCTAAGACAATTTTTCAAACGCTTCGCCCATACGAAGTCGCAAATTCGAGGGTTGACTACGTCCTCCGTAGTTGATGCAGCTCGAGAGGGAGTTACCCATGCGGGTCTCCTTGATAAACTTCACCGGAAATAGATATCTTCTGTTGCTCAGTTGATGTCTTATTTCGAATACTATGCAAGGTCAGAAGAAGGGTGGCTTCGGAGAACTGCTGTAACTCCGTCAATCCTGCAAGAAGTCAGCTGGAAGTGAAGACTTCAACACCTTCGCAGGGGCCTAGCTTTGAAGTTCAACATGACAGACGTCGGGGGCAAAAGCATCCTCGTTCGAAAGTTTTGAACATCGCACCTCAGCAGAAGTTTGCCCCTAAGACTTCGCAAGCTTCGGGAAACAAGACCAGTGGCTGGAGGCCGGCTGGCAAAGCCCAGGCCTTCTTTTGCTGCGTCCACGGTGAGAATCGAAGTCACGCAACTGATGCGTGCAAGTCTATACTCGCTTTAAGAGACGAGTACCTTGAAAGAACCTCGGGTCGAGGCACTACTGACCGAGTTCCTTCTGAGGTGCGTCCAGAGCCTGTCCAGGTTGTGGCACGTATAGACAATTTCGACTCTGCAAGGCAACCTCCGGTGGTCAATATTATGCCACCTCCGAAGCAGGAAGAGGGTCAGGATCGAGGGAAAAGAGTAGTCCTCCCCATTTCGGGAGGAGGGACCCTTGGAAGTATGTCGAAGAGGCAGAGAAGAGAATATCTCCGAGAAGTGTGCCATATTGGAACTTCTTTGTCCGCAGCTGCTATGCCTAAATGGTTCCACGTGCCGATATCTTTTTCTGCAGATGATGCAGCTGACATAAAGTTTCCGCATGCAGACCCACTTGTCATCACTTCCGACATAGCAGGGACTGAAGTCCGGAGAGTACTGATTGATGGAGGGAGTTCAGCGAATATTATCTTCGTCCAAGCCTTCGATCAACTTTGTATCTCCAGGAAGCATCTTCTCCCAGCAACTCGCCCTTTGCAAGGCTTCACAGGACCCCCTCTTGATGCCCTCGGCCAAATAGGCATGGAGGTCACTTTCGGAGAGGGACTACGGGCCAGGACGGAGGAGGTGATTTTTGATGTTGTGGATGCCCCGTATGCATATAATGTTGTCTTCGGGAGGGGCATGTTGAATCAGTCGGAGTTGTGGCACATCATAATTATTTGTGTATGAAGATGCCCACACAAGCAGGAGTGCTCACTGTTTTCGGAGATCAGGCCACTGCGCGAAGAGCAAAATATGGTCATGGCCCCCCTCTTGATCCGAGGCAAGTGAAAAGCGTGCAAGGCAACCCGGAGGATACCTCTACTTCAGGTGAACCTTCGAAGAAGTCCTTCCCAAGGCCAAGCCCCGAAGGGGAGATTATAATGAAGGTTATTGTCAAAGACGACAAAGACTATTCATTCCAGTTTGGCAAAGATTTGCCCGTAGAAGTCGCTACTTCGTTAGAAAAAGTAGTTGAAGAAAATTTAGGTGTCTTTGCCTGGTTTGATGAGGACATTACCGGAGGCAATCAGGATATTATTGAGCATAGTTTACTTGTGAACCCGAGGGTTTGGCTTGTCCGACAAGGACTCCAGAAGTTATCTGCGGAGAGGGTCATCCTTGCTAAAGGTGAAGTGGAAAAGTTGCTGAAGGCTGGGATTATTAGAGAAGTAGCTCATACGGAATGTCTAGCCAATCCAGTCTTCGTCAGGAAAAAATCTTCCGGGAAATGGCGCATGTGTATTGACTTTACATCTTTGAATAAAGCATGCTCCCGTGACCCCTATCCCATGCACCGAATTGATCAATTGGTAGACTCCACTACTGGTTCGGAGTTATTAAGCTTCCTTGACGCGTACTCCGGCTATCATCAAATCTAGCTTAAGCGCGAAGATGAAATCAAAACAAGGTTTGTAACTCCTTCGGGAGTCTTCTGTTATGTAAGAATGCCCTTTGGCTTAAGAAATGCTGGGGCAACTTTTTCGAGGTTAATTGCTAAAGCTCTAGGTCATCAAATAGGCCGCAATGTAGAAGCATATATGGATGACATTGTAATAAAAAGTGCTCTAAAGCACTAGCACAGCCTAGACTTAGCAGAAACATTCAATAGCCTTCGGGCATGTGGAGTCCGCCTTAACCCCGAAAAATGTATCTTCGGGGCTCAGGCTGGAAAATTGTTAGGGTATCTAGTTTCAAGAAGAGGGATCGAAGCTAGCCCTACTCAAATTACTGTGTTGAAAAAGATGTCTCCTCCGGAAAATTTGAAGCAAGTGCAGAAGTTAACTGGTCGTCTTGCAGCACTTAGCAGATTCCTAGCAAAGTATGCGGAGAGAAGTTTGCCCATTTTCAAAGCATTGAAAGGGTCTGAAGATTTTCCATGGACACCGAAGTGTCAAAAGAGTTTTGGTGATATTAAGAATTATCTCAGTAACCTCGCTACACTCACGGTGCCTGTTGCGGACGAAACCCTACTCCTTTAACTTGCAGCTACTGGCTCCGCAGTCAGTGCAGTCCTTGTCAGAGAAGTTGATTTCAATGGGAAGTTGGTACATAATCCAGTCTATTTTGTATCCGAAGCATTGTCTGGAGCAAAAACAAGATATTCCAAGTTTGAGAAGTTCACCTATGCTCTGATAATGGCTTCGAGGAAGTTAAGGCATTATTTCCTAGCACATAATGTGATTGTACAAACTTCGTATCCCTTAGGAGATATGCTCCGAAGTAAGGATTCCACAGGAAGAATTGGGAAGTGGGCTATTGAATTAGCACCCTTCGGCATCTCCATCATGGCAAGGACAGCAATTAAGTCACAAGTGTTGGCAGACTTTGTGGCAGAATGGACTCCCCCTGCAGTATGGGCTCTGGAGAAAAAAAGTGATGGAATTTGGACCATATACTCCGATGGAGCTTTCCAAGAATCTGGAGAAGGTGTCGGAGCGGTAATAATTTCACCTTCAGGGCAAAGAGCATTGTACTCCGTTAGGCTCAACTTTAAGTCCACTAACAATACAGCGGAGTATGAAGGAATTTTGTTAGGACTTCGAAAGGCATGTGCTTTGGGGGCTACAAGAGTTATTATTAAAACAGATTCTCAAATTGTAGCAGGGCACGTAGATAAGAGTTTTCAAGTCCGCCATCCACAACTTGCAAAATATCTGGAAGAGATCTGTAAGATTGAAGCAACATTTAAAGGGATTTCCATTCGAAGCATACCAAGAGCTGAAAATACGCAAGCTGATGTCTTGGTGAAAGCTGCAGCCGGAGCTTTGGACATTCCAGAAGAAGCTTTTTACGAAGAGCTCAATTCACCTTCGGTAACACAGATTCCTTCTACGGACGTTCTTTGCATTCCAAGTACAGATTGGCGAAGTTCAATTATGGAAATGCTGCAAGGAGAAGCAACTCTGCCTGAAGGGCCACAACTGTTGGGGGAAAATATCCCATCTTCGGTGTTATTGCCAAAGCAGCATGAAGACAGCCAACCAGTTCGAAGATAGTCCGAAGGTCATCTTCGAAGGTGGCTTGGAACCTCGTTCGGAGTCCGAAGACTGGCATTGGTTCGAAGTATATCTTCGAACCAAAGCCTTCCAGGATCTTTTCTGCCAGCTAAGATGGAAGACTTATCTTCTATCCTATTAGATTAGTCTTTTACCATTTTAGCCCTATTAAGGAAACCGAATAGTTTCCTTAATGTCGGTTGTAATAGAGGGGTAAATAGGTCTTTTCCTTAATGTTTGGGTCTATAAATACCCCCCATTTCACCCTGTAATAGGGACCGATTACAAGAGAATCAATACACACTTTCGAACTATTCTAAGCTATTATCCTTTCGGAGGCTTAGAACAGTTTGCTTCGCAAACACTTCGTTTGTTAGTTTCTTTTCTACAGAAACCTGTTAGCGTAATCTTTTACGCCAACAGTTGGCGCCGTCCGTGGGGAACCTAGTCCAAAAAACTTCGTTCTCTACCAACCTCTTGCATCATGCCTCCTAAGCGGAGCGCACCTCGCAATCCCACTCGGAGGTCCTCTCGGATCTCCGGAGAGATACCCTTCGACACGGTCGAAGTCGGAGGGTCTTCGACTATCCCTCCACCCCAAACTCCGCAAGGGGCTTCTATCCCTCGAGGATACGAAACCTCTCCACCAACTCCTTCCACACTCCGACCGCCCGGAGCCACTTTACCACCCTCCATTCCGATTCGAACTGATCATACCAGTTCTCAAGACCCGGAAGGTCCTTCCGGAGGAGATGAAGATAGCCTTGGAGACATGGCCACTCAAATGGCCAATCTTCAAGCCGAGGTAGCGAGGTGGCGACAGGAGGCTGCGAACAGGCTTCGCCCTCAAGCCACCCCAGCTATCCCCGAAGTGCACGAAGACGACGATCTTGATTATCCCGAAGCCCCGGAGAACGCCTCTTACGACAACGAATCTCCGTTGCACCCCGAGCTCCAGAAGGTTCGCTTCGATCCGAGGTTCAAAGCTTCGAAGCTTTGCAAGTATGCCGGAGACGAAGATCCCAGTGAGTTTGCGCGTTCTTATGCCCTAGCAATCGAAGCTAGTGGCGGAGACAGAGAAACTATGGCAAAGTGCTTCCCGTTGGCTCTTCAAGGAGTGGCGTTGAGATGGTTCTGGTCTTTAAAGCCAGGATCAATCGCTTCGTGGTCACAGTTGAAGAGGAAGTTTATAAGTAATTTTCAGGGCACCTTCGTGCCCCCCATGACGACAGGAAGCCTTTTCCAAGTGAAACAGCTCCCCGGAGAAACATTGAGGCAGTACTTCAAGCGCTTCGCTCACACGAAGTCGCAAATTCGGGGGCTGTCCACATCCTCGGTGGTTGATGCGGCTCGGGAAGGCGTCAGTCATAAAGGCCTTCTGGATAAATTGCATCGGAAGAGCATCACTACAGTATCACAGTTGATGTCGTACTTCGAGGAGTACTCGAAGTCGGAAGAAGGTTGGCTTCGGAGGACTACTGCTACTTCGACAGTATTGACAGAAGTTAAAGCAGAGGTGAAGACTTCGGCTCAGCCGCAAGAACCAGTCCCCGAAGTGCAACATGATAGAAGAAGAGGGCAAAAGCACCCTCGTTCTGAAGTCTTAAACATTGCACCCCCACAGAAGTTTGCACCAAGAGCTCCACAGTCTGCGGGGAACAAGTCCAGCGGCTGGAGGCCGCCAGGGAAAACGGCTGGCAAGGGCCAGACCCTTTTTTGCTGTATTCATGGAGAGAATCGAAGCCATGCAACTGACACCTGCAAGGCTATTCTTACCCTTCGGGGAGAATACTTGGAGAGAACTTCGGGTCGAGGTAGTACCGACCGAAGTCCAGCAGCAGCAGTGCGCTCGGAGCCGGTCCAGGCTGTGGCGCGGATAGAAAATTTTGATGCTGCAAGGCATCCTCCGGTGGCCAATGTTATGCCACCTCCGAAGCAAGAAGAAGGGCAAGATAGAGGGAAGAGAGTAGTTCTCCCTATCTCCGGAGGAGGTACCCTCGGAAGCATGTCCAAGAGACAGCGAAGAGAGTACGTCCGAGAAGTGGGCCACATTGGGACTTCGTCATCTGCAGCTGCAATGCCGGAGTGGTCTCATGTTCCTATATCTTTCTCTGCGGAGGATGCAGCTGGTATCAAGTTCCCGCATGCAGATCCATTGGTTATTACTGCTGATATTGCAGGAACAGAAGTCCGAAGGGTGCTAATTGACGGAGGTAGCTCGACAGATATTATATTTGTGCAAGCCTTCGATCAGTTATGCATTTCCCGGAAGCATCTCCTCCCAGCGGCTCGTCCTCTGCAAGGCTTTGCAGGACCTCCGCTAGATGCACTTGGCCAGATAGGCCTGGAAGTAACCTTCGGAGAAGGTTTACTAGCCCGAACTGAGGAAGTTATCTTTGATGTGGTAGATGCCCCGTATGCTTATAATGTTATTTTCGGCCGAGGCATGTTGAATCAGTTCGGAGCAGTGGCGCATCACAACTACTTGTGCATGAAGATGCCCACACAGTTAGGAGTTCTGACAATCTTCGGAGATCAAGCCATAGCCCGGAGAGCAGAATATGGTCATGGTCCTCCTCTCGATCCGAGGCAAGTAAACAGTGTCCAAGATAATGGAGAAATTTTTTCAGCCTCCTCCGAAGCTTCGAAGAAGTCATTTCCAAGACCAAGTCCCGAAGGAGAGATTGCAACGAAGGTCATTGTCAAAGATGGTAAAGAATACACCTTTCAATTTGGTAAAGATTTACCTCCTGAAGTTGCAACTTCCTTGGAAAAGGTCGTAGAAGAAAATTTGGATGTCTTCGCTTGGTCTGACGAAGACATCACCGGAGTCGATCGGGATATTATTGAGCACAGCTTGCTTGTAAACCCGAAGGCCCGGCCTGTTCGACAAGGGCTCCGGAAGATGTCCGCAGAGAGAGCTGCTCTAGCTAAGGACGAAGTTGAAAAACTGTTGAAGGCTGGGATTATCAGAGAAGTGGCCCATACAGAGTGGTTAGCCAACCCAGTCTTCGTCAGGAAGAAGTCCTCTGGAAAGTGGCGCATGTGCATTGATTTCACATCTTTGAATAAAGCGTGCCCACGTGACCCCTACCCCATGCCCCGAATTGATCAACTAGTTGACTCCACTGCAGGTTCGGAGTTACTAAGCTTCCTTGACGCATATTCCGGCTATCATCAAATATGGTTGAAGCGCGAAGATGAAATCAAGACGAGCTTTGTAACTCCTTCGGGAGTCTTCTGCTATGTAAGAATGCCCTTCGGCCTAAGAAATGCCGGGGCTACTTTTTCAAGATTAGTTGCTAAGGCTCTAGGTCATCAATTAGGTCGCAATGTAGAGGCCTATATGGATGATATTGTAATAAAGAGTGCTTTAAAGCACCAACATAGCCTAGACTTAGCAGAAACATTCAATAGCCTTCGGGCATGTGGGATCCGCCTTAACCCCGAAAAATGTATATTCGGAGCTAAGGCTGGAAAGTTGTTAGGGTACTTAGTTTCAAGCAGGGGAATTGAAGCTAGCCCTACTCAAATAACTGCGCTGCAGAAGATGGCTCCTCCGGAGAATATAAAGCAAGTGCAAAAGCTGACCGGACGTCTGGCCGCACTTAGCAGGTTTTTATCAAGGTCCGCGGAGAGGAGCTTGCCAATCTTTAAAGCTTTGAAAGGGTCCGAAGATTTTGCATGGACACCGGAGTGTCAGAAAAGCTTCGAAGATATTAAAGATTATCTCAGCAATCTTGCTACACTTACGGTGCCTATTGCGGACGAAACCCTACTTCTGTATCTTGCAGCCACAGGCTCAGCAGTCAGCGCAGTCCTTGTCAGAGAAGCTGATATCAATGGGAAGTTGGTCCAAAATCCTGTCTATTTTGTATCCGAAGCATTGTCAGAAGCGAAGACAAGATACTCCGAACTTGAGAAGTTCGTTTATGCTCTGATAATGGCTTCGAGGAAGCTAAGACATTATTTTTTGGCTCACAATGTAATTGTACCAACTTCGTATCCTTTAGGAGATATGCTCCGAAGCAAAGATTCCACGGGAAGAATTGGAAAGTGGGCAGTAGAGCTAGCACCCTTCGGCATATCTTTCCTAGCAAGGACAGCTATCAAGTCTCAAGTCCTAGCAGACTTCGTAGCAGAGTGGACCCCACCTACGAAGTTGACTCCGGAGAAATCAGATGACGGAGTCTGGACTATTTACTCCGATGGGGCTTTCCAAGCATCCGGAGCAGGCATTGGGGCAGTATTAATTTCTCCGTCAGGACAAAGAGCAATGTACTCCGCAAGACTCAACTTTAAGTCTACCAATAATATAGCGGAGTACGAAGGAATTTTATTGGGACTCCGGAAAGCACGTGCTCTAGGGGCTACAAGGATAATTATAAAAACAGATTCTCAGATAGTAGCAGGGCACGTAGACAAAAGTTTTCAAGTCCGACATCCACAGCTTGCAAAGTACTTGGAAGAAATTCGCAAGATCGAAGCACATTTCAAGGGTATTTCCATTCGGAGTATACCAAGAGCTGAAAACGTGCAAGCGGACATTTTAGCGAAGGCTGCTGCCGGAGCTGTGGATGTGCCTGACGAAGCTTTCTATGAGGAGCTCAATATACCTTCGGTGCCACAAGTTGCTTCTGCAGAGATTCTCTGCATTCCTAGTGCAGATTGGAAAGATTCAATCATAGAACTCTTGCAAGGAGGAACGAATTTGCCCGAAGAGCCCCAATTGTCAAGGTTAAAGCTCAGAGCAAGAAACTATCAGTTAATCAACGGTATATTATACAAGGCCGGAGTATGTTCCCCTCTACTCCGATGTATATCTCAAGCCGAAGGCCAAGAAATTCTTCGAGAAATTCACGAAGGCCTTTGTGGAAGTCATTTAGCCCCTAGAGCTCTGGCAGGAAAAACACTTCGCCAGGGGCTTTATTGGCCCACAATAACAGCTGATGCGGAGAGCTTGGTCCGCACTTGCCAAGGATGCCAGTGGATGGGTCGACGGAGTCATCGCCCACCAACAGCTCTTCAAGTCATTGCTCCGGTATGGCCTATGGCCAGATGGGGTATGGATCTAATTGGTCCCTTTCCGTTAGCAAAGGGAAATCTGAAGTTCGCAGTGGTAGCTATTGAATATTTCTCTAAGTGGGTGGAAGCAGAACCCTTAACAGCTATCACTTCGAATAATGTACAGAAATTCTTCTGGAAAAACATTATTTGCAGGTTCGGAGTGCCTAGATATCTCACAGTTGATAATGGAACACAGTTCGACGCAGAACCCTTCAGGAAGTTTTGCGAAGACTTAGGCATTCAACTATGTTTTGCTGCAGTGAGACATCCTCAGTCAAATGGAGCAGTTGAGCGAGCCAATGGAAATATCTTATCAGGGCTAAATCGAAGAATAGTAGGATTATCAAAGGGACTGTGGACCGAAGAGCTTCCGAAGATTCTGTGGTCCATTCGGACTACGCAAACAAGGTCCACAGGTTTTACTCCGTTCAGACTACTATTCGGAGATGAAGCTATGACTCCAACGGAGCTCAAAGGAGGATCACTTCGCAACACCGAACCAGACATAGAAGAAGAAAGACAAGCTTCGTTAGATTTGTCAGAAGAGACAAGGCTTCGAGCTGTAGCTAACTTATCAAAGTATCATCAGCAGACGAAGACTTGGTATGACCCGAAGGTTAAGCTCAGCGAGTTAAGACCGGGTCATCTTGTTCTACGAAGCATTATAGCACCAGGGAAGTTAGGCAATAAATGGGAAGGTCCATATCTAATCGTCCGCTCGGGGCGCCCTGGTTCATTTAAATTAGCTAATTTAGAAGGTGAAGAGTTAGCACACACTTGGCATGCGGAGCACCTAAAGCGATACTTCGCATAAGGGCTCCTTGTAATTTGCTTGTAATCACCTCTAAATTAATAAAGCATACACCCGGTGGTTTAACCTTCCCCTTGACACTCCTAGTCTCCCGAGCGGACGCGCTGGGACGGAAGTCGATCGAGAGGGAAGTGTTATCAAGCTGGGAGGTATTTCCGGACTTCGTACCCATAAAGTCGAAGCCTCCGGCGTGGGGGCTGACATAATCCGGAGCCCAGGCCACCGGCTTGTAGGCATCCGTAAAAGAGCCCAAAACCACACTCTACGGAGTCCAAGCTTCGGCTGGTAGACTTCCGTAAAAAGAGCCGAAGGTGGCCAAAATCTGCGGAGTCCAAGCTGCAGCTTGTCAGACTTCCGTAAAAAGAGCCGAAGGTGGCCAAATTCTGCGAAGTCCAAGCTCCGGCTGGTAGACTTCTGCAAAAAAAAAAGAGCCCAAGTGGCCAAATTCTGCGAAGTCCAAGCTCCGGCTGGTAGACTTCTGCAAAAAAGAGCTCAAGTGGCCAAATTCTGCGAAGTCCAAGCTCCGGCTGGTAGACTTCTGCAAAAAAGAGCCCAAGTGGCCAAATTCTGCGAAGTCCAAGCTCCGGCTGGTAGACTTCTGCAAAAAATAGCCGAAGGTGGCTACAATTTCTGCGAAATCCAGGCTCCGGCTGGTAGATTTCTGCAAAAAACAGCCGAAGGTGGCTAAAGCAAAACAGCATTTAAGCCATGAGCTTCGAATGTCTGTTCTTATAAGTCCAAAGTGACAAATTTTTTAAGACACTAAAGTGTCATCGAAGTTATCTTAATTGATTTCTTTCACAAAGCAAACAAAGGTACCAAGTTACCATTCTTCTGACTATAAATAGTCGAAGACATTTCATAAGATTTCAAAAGATCTTTAAAACGACAGAGGGGCTCCGAACCCCCAAAAAATTGTACTCCGAAGTTTTTTCTTTGCGCATAACCATCTTTGAATACATTTCGAAGTTGCTTATACCCAAAGAGGGGCTAGTAAATATGGAGACAATTTTAAATCGGCATTCATTATTGAAACAAATGTGTTTACAGATTACATTATGAAAAATTGGTATCTATACCAAGAAGGAATCGGAGACCTCTTCGGTCCCGAGAGCTAGGGGTGGAACGACTAGTTCCAACATCGGAAGTTCTAAGAACTTTACGTTTAACTCTCTTCCTCCCCTTCGAAGCTCTAAAATCCTTCTGCTCTTGTTGAAGCTCGGCCCATGTTCGAAGCCGCTCGGGACTTCTCTCCCAGCTTCTAAGATCTTCAGATCTTTTATTTTGGGCTTCACCTTCGTCTTCGGACCAATTAGTGTCTTCAGAAGACGAGGTGTTTGCGTCGCTCTCCTTATTTTCCTCTTTAATATAAGACAATACGTCTTTGATTATTTCGGGCGCAATAACGCCGGAGTCATCTCGAGGGATAAGGAATCGAGGACGCTTATAACTCTTTAGAAGTTCGAAGGTGTTCCACAGTGAGCGAAGTTCGCTGTTAAGCTCTAACACTTCGATATCTTCCATAAGAGGCAAAGCCTAAAAATATGACAAACAAGATTTTCATTGATAAATATTTACAAGCATCAGCTTTACATAATCAAAAAATCCTAAATAATCCTAAACCTGCGGGTTCGGAGGAGGCTGACTGCTCGAAGCTTGGCTCCGAACTTGCTTCTGGCGTTGGCCTTCATCAATCCAAGCCTTGATCGCAGAACGACCTTCGGCTCTCCATGAAGTTTGGAAGGCTCGCCAAGCAGCAGCTACACCTTCGGAAGGTTTGAGAAGTCGGTCGTCGTCGAAGGTGATTGGACCTCTTCCTGCGTCCGGAGTTATTGATCGGCCCAAATCCTCGTAATAGCGAAGTAGACCAACAGCAGACACATGTCCGGAGAGTTCTCCGTATCTAATGCCCGCCGTCTTCATCTGCTTCGCCACCCCTTGGATCCTTTTCAACCGGCGCAGAAGGCTGATGTTATCATCAGAAGGAAGAATTCCGGTAGTACCGAAGTACTCCAGGACTTCTAACAACTGATTCATAATCTCCGCAGCCACCTTCTCAGACTTCAACTTATCTTCGTTCAGCGCATCCTTCGCCGAAGTAACTTCGTCCAAAACCCCAGAAAGCCTAGCATTCTCAGTGGTCAAAGTGTTTTTCTGTGTCAACAATTGGCTAGCTTCCTCTTCAAGCCGGACGAGCCTAGACCCCGCAGTAGCATGCTCCGCCCGCAGTTTGTCAACTTCTGCTCGAAGCACAACCCTTTCCGCTTCGAGCTCTTTCTTTAAAGCTTCCAAGCTTTGCCTGGCCTTTCGCTCTGTTAATATTATATTGTCCATTTGAGTCACTCGACTTTCAGAGATGTTAAAATTCCTTCGAAGAGTGCTATTTTCTTCCCGAAGCCGAGCGATTTCTTCGTCATTGCATAGACTTGCAGCTCGGGCCAAGACAGTTTGCTGCCAAAGTAAAAATCAAAGTAAATATTCATTCGAAGATAAATTCTATAATAATTTGCAGTTGTTTCATACCTGATAAGCTGTACGTTCAATAATGGCATTAAGCTCCGTCATGTCAGCCTTGCGCAGGATGGCCACTAATTCGGTCTCCCCTATCTCACGACTAGCTCGATCCAAAGGTTCGAGCAAAGTCCGAAGACCAGTTGTTTGCCCTAAGAAAGGAGCCAGCAAGGGGAGCATGCTTATTGCCTCTTGGTCATCTTCGTTCAATGAAGGACCGGAGCTTTGGCCTGTGGCTTTCGGAGCCACTGGAGTTTGAGCCTCCCTGGAAGATTGGCTCTCGTCTGTTGAATCAGACGGAGTTGATTCGGAGCTTATAGCAGGCAGGGGCTCTATTTGTCTTTTGCCTCTTCCAGGCCCCTTTTGAGTAACTCTAGGGGCTGGCTCCGAAGTCGTCGAAGGTTCAGGAATTATTTCCTCCTGACGGACTTCTTCCATAGGAGTGGGCTCTGCAAAGTAATCAAAAGTATTATACATAGTATAAAAATTCAAATAAATACAAAAGTTCTTCGAAATCTACCTTCGGCAGTCCGTGGAGGAGTTGTTGTCGGACTGATTGGTGGATCGAAAGCTAATTCTTCATCTGAATCAGCCGTTGAATCATGGACTACAGGAGCATCGTCCTGAGTAGTCCTTGCTGCTTCTTCGGGAATCGAAGCCATAGGGACTTCAACCCCACTTTCATCCACAGGAACTTCGTCCTGAGCTACATCTTCTTGAACTACCGAAGTCCTTGGTTGATCAATATTTTCTTCGGACTCCGGTATGTTTGCAGGTACTCCGGCTTGTGCAGTCTTTTGAGTTTCATTTTCTTCCATTAGCTGCACAAGTAACCTTTCCATTTCTTCCTGAGAGTCGGAAACCGAAACTCTTGAGCTCGAAGGTAAAGGATCTAAAGGTGCAAGGTTCTTCGGCTTCCGAGCCACCCTCTTCACCGGAGTTCTTGCTGAACTTGAAGTTCCAGCTTCGGCTTTTCTTTTTTGAGGCCCTTTCTCCAAAGGCGCCCAATCCATCAGAGGGGGAGGAGTGAGTTTCAGCATTCCCCATACTCTGTTAAATCTTTCCCAACTCCCAACCAGCTTAATTCGCCACTCTTTTTCGGTCGGAGTTGGAGCACCTAAGATTTTTTCCGAAGCCCTTATAATCTGTTCTGAAGTAACAGGGGCTGAAGATTCTACAACATAAATAATTCAAGTCAGTTTTTCTTCGAAGTAAATATGTTTAGTGCATGTTGTTTTCGAAGTTACCTGTAGGACTTGAAGTCAAGTTAATTCTGCGAAGACCACCTTCGGAATCATCTTCGAAGATAATAGGCCAGTCAGCCATCAACGGAGGAATTTGAAGACCGATGAACTCTTCGGCCAAGTCTCGCATACTGAGTCTTCGGCTAACTTTTTCAAGCAAGTTCAGACGGGCTTCGAATTGGCCTTCGTCAGGACGCACCAAAGCTTCTTTTCGGAACTGGATTTCTCTAAGAGGTCCGGCCAGAGGATTGCTTGCCCCGACTTCGGCATAGAACCATTTCAGCACCCAATCAGTATACCATCTAGCATTGATGGCCTTAGCAGGGAATCGCAGAGCGTATTCATCTCGAAGCCTAAAATTGATGCTTCCAAAGGCAACCACTACTTTTTCACCTCCGGAGCCTACGAAGGTCTTCGGCTGACAAGTTGCTCTGTGCAATGCTGCGAAGATTTCAGCCCTCCCCTCACAACCTTCGGCTCTCAAAGCCCACTCGAAGATAGCTAATCTAGCTACAGCATTTGGAGACAGCTGGGGGAGGGTTACATGAAACAAGTCGAGGACTTCAGCTAAGAAATCTACAGCGGGGAGGCCCAAGCCTGCTTCGAAAAAAGCTTCGAACACTACGACTTCTCCGAGTCTTGGTGATGGGATTGCTTCTTTCCCTGGTTTTCGAATCATAACTCCCGCACCTATATTTCCTCCTACTGCCATTGCCAGGGAATCTCTTTTGCAGGTTGAAGGTCCTAATCCAAAGGATTGGTCCAGATATTTGGTCGATGGAGGGCACAGACCTTGATCATCGGCGATTTGGGGATTTTTTCCCTTTGCCGCCATGGAAGTTGTCGCCTGCATCGAAGGCGTCGCCGTCACTGTTGCCGCTGCCGCTGCCACGGCCGCTTGTTGACGAGCCAAGGTCGAAGGAGGTGCAGAGCCTTTGGTCTTCGCCATCGCAACTGCTGGATCGATCTGAGAGAATGGAGGCTAGGGCTCAAGAACTCAAAGGGCTAAAAAGTTTTCAATTGAGAAGAAGCAGTGAAAAGGTAATCGGTAAAGTTTTGAGGTTCTTTATTTATAGCCTAAACTTTCCGTTTGTTACCGTTTGGGCTCTGCCCTTTCGCATTCCCGTCTGTTATTTTCCTCCGAAAATAACGCCTCGAATAACTCCGTTAGAAACAGAAACTAACGGCTATATTTTCTAAGTCCAAAAAGACTTTCGAACTTCCTGAGTCAGTTCTAAGATAGTTCGAAAAGTAATTACCTTATGACTGATTCGAAGTTCATGTCTTCGTATATTCCGGAGATAAAACAAAAATCAATAACCCCTATGATTGGTTATCTTTTCTTTCCGTATACTGCTCTCCTAACGTTACAGGTCGAACGGAGAAGCGTATTCGAGGGGCTACTGTTGGGGGAAAATATCCCATCTTCGGGGTTATTGCCAAAGCAGCATGAAGACAGCCAACCAGTTCGAAGATAGTCCGAAGGTCATCTTCGAAGGTGGCTTGGAACCTCGTTCGGAGTCCGAAGACTGGCATTGGTTCGAAGTATATCTTCGAACCAAAGCCTTCCAGGATCTTTTCTGCCAGCTAAGATGGAAGACTTATCTTCTATCCTATTAGATTAGTCTTTTACCATTTTAGCCCTATTAAGGAAACCGAATAGTTTCCTTAATGTCGGTTGTAATAGAGGGGTAAATAGGTCTTTTCCTTAATGTTTGGGTCTATAAATACCCCCCATTTCACCCTGTAATAGGGACCGATTACAAGAGAATCAATACACACTTTCGAACTATTCTAAGCTATTATCCTTTCGGAGGCTTAGAACAGTTTGCTTCGCAAACACTTCGTTTGTTAGTTTCTTTTCTACAGAAACCTGTTAGCGTAATCTTTTACGCCAACAACAACTTTCGAGGTTAAAGCTCAGAATTCGACATTATCATATAATCAACGGTATTTTGTACAAGGCCGGAGTATGTTCTCCTCTGCTTCGATGTATATCTCAAGCCGAAGGTCAGGAGATTCTCCGTGAAATTCATGAAGGACTTTGTGGTAGCCATTTGGCCCCTCGAGCTTTGGCAGGAAAAACACTTCGCTAGGGGCTTTATTGGCATACAATAGTAGCTGATGCGGAGAGCCTAGTCCGCACGTGCCAGGGTTGTCAATGGATAGGAAGAAGAAGTCATCGCCCGCCAACAACTCTTCAAGTCATTGCCCCAGTATGGCCCATGGCCAGATGGGGCATGGACCTTATTGGTCCCTTCCCAGTAGCAAAAGGAAATTTGAAATTCGTAGTGGTAGCAATTGAGTATTTTTCCAAGTGGGTCGAAGCAGAGCCCCTCACAGCTATCACTTCAAATAATGTGCAAAAATTTTCTAGAAAAAAATTATTTGTCGGTTCGGAGTACCTCGGCAGCTCACAGTTGACAATGGGACACAATTTGATGCAGAGCCCTTCAGGAAATTTTGCGAAGATCTTGGCATACAAATATGCTTCGTTGCAGTGCGCCATCCTCAATCCAATGGAGTTGTTGAAAGAGCCAATGGTAATATCTTGTCAGGGTTAAATTGAAGAATAGTAGGGTTGGCAAAAGGACTGTGGACTGAAGAGTTCCTAAAGATTTTATGGTCCATTCGGACCACTCAAACAAGGTCCACAAGGTTCACTCCTTCAGACTATTATTCGGAGATAAAGCTATGACACCAACAGAGCTTAAAGGAGGATCTCTTCGCAGCACCGAACCGGAAATAGAAGCAGAAAGGCAAACTTCGCTTGATTTAACAGAAGAAACAAGACTTCGAGCTGTCGCCAATTTGTCAAAGTATCAGCAGCAGAAGAAGACTTGGTTTGACCCGAATGTTAAGCTTAATGAACTTAAGCCGGGTCATCTGGTCTTGCGAAGCATTATAGCACTAGGGAAGCTAGGGAATAAGTGGGAAGGTCCATACATAATTCTCCGCTCAGGACGCCCTGGTTCTTTTAAGTTAACTAATTTAGAAGGCGAAGAGTTAGCGCATACATGGCATGCAGAGCACTTAAAGCGATATTTCGCATAGGGGCTCCTTGTAATCATTTGTAAACACCTTCTGAATTAATAAAGCTTATGGTTCAGATAATGCCTACCTCTCAAACCGTTCCTACTTCTAGTGGACGCACTGGAAGAACGAAGTTGGCTGGGAGGGAAGTGTCATTAATTTGAACCAATTTTCGGACTTCGAACCACTGGTTCGAAGCTTCCGACGAGGTGGGAAAATCACTGAAAAACGGATTCCAAGCCACCGGCTTGAAAGCATCCGTAAAAAGAGTCAAAGGAGACCAAATAATGCGGATTCCAAGCTTCGGCTTGAAAGCATCCATAAAAAGAGTCCAAGGAGACCACTGCGAATTCCAAACCACCGGTTTGATAGCATTCGCAAAAAGAGCCGAAGGAGGCCAAACTAAAACAGAGTTTAAGCTAATAAGCTTCGAATATCTGTGAAAAGAGTCCAAAGTGACCAATCATTTTGGACGCCAAGGTGTCCGGGAAATCAGTCCGAAGTGACTTCTTTCAAACAAAGGTATTAAGTTACCACTTTTCAGACTCCAAGTAGTCGAAGACGTTTTGTAAGATTTCAATTAATCTTTAAGTTGCAGAGGGGCTCCGAGCCTCCAAAATTGTACTCCTAAGTTTTTTCTTTGCGCCTAACCATCTTCGAGTACACTTCGAAGTTGCTTGTGCCCAAAGAGGGGCTAGGAAGTAAGGAGACAATTTTAAAAATAAATCTTTATTATTCAAACAAATTATATTACATCATAAAAATCTGTATCTATTCCAAGAAGGAATCAAAGACCCCTTCGATTTCTAGAGCTATTACTAAAGCCGGAGCGACTAGTTCCAGAGCCGGGAGTCTTGATAACTTTACGTTTAACTCTTCTCCCTCGCTTCGAAGCTCGAAAATCTTTTTGTTCATGTTGAAGTTCAGCCCAAGTTCGAAGTCGCTCGGGACTTCTTTCCCAACTTCGAAGTTCTTCGGGCTTCTTTCCTTGTTCTTCAGCAATATCCTCGTCTTCAGACCATTCAACGTCTTCAGAAGATGAAGTTTCCAAGTTAACTTCTTTTTCTTCCTCTTTAATATAAGATAATATATCTTTACATATTTCGGGCGCAATTGCACTGGAGCTTTCTCGAGGAATCAAAAATCGAGGTCATTTGTGAAGTTTTAAAAGATCAAAGGTAGCCCATAGCAGGCAAAGCTCTTCGGTAGCATTTAATACTTCGACATCATCCGTACGAGGTTGAGAAGCCTAAAAACATAATAAATAAGTTTTCATTCATAATATCTGAGCATAATTTTTACATATTCGGACCCGTAAACAAGACTAAACCTACGGGTTCGGCGGAGGCTGGCTGCTCGAAGCTTGAGACCGAGCTTGTTTTTGGCGATGCCCTTCTTCGATCCAAGCCTTGATCGCTGATCGACCTTCGGCTCTCCATGAAGTTTGGAAGGCTTTCCAAGCTGCGGCCACATCTTCAGAATGGTTGAGAAGTTGGTTGTCGTCGAAGGTAATGGGAGCCGCCCCCGAATCTGGTGCTATTGATAGCCCTAGATCTTCATAGTAGCGAAGTACTCCGAGAGCAGCTACTTGGCCAGAGATTTCTCCACACCGAATACCTGTTGTCTTCATCATCTTCGCTGCTCCTTGGATCATTTTTAGCCGTCGTAGCAAGGGGTCGTTGTCACTCGAAGGTAGTGTCCAAAGAGTACCGAAGTACTCTAGAACACCTAAAAGGTTGTTTATGACCTCCGCTGCTACCTTCTCCGACTTCACCTTATCTTCAATCAAAGCATCCTTTGACGAAGTTAGCTCATCTACCACAACGGATAGTCTAGCTGCCTCCGTAGCCAAAGAGTTCTTATGGCTAAGTAGGTTGCTGGCTTCCTCTGTGGCTCTAGTCGTCTCCTCTTGAAGTTTAACCAGCTCAGCCCCCGCCGTGTCATGCTCTGCTCGCATTTTCTCTATTTCAGCCCGAAGCACGATTTGTTTGGCTTCGAGCTTTTTATCTTCAGCTTCCAGACCAAGTCTGGTCCTCCTTTCCACTGCAACCATCTCGTCTAAACTGGAAATTCAAACTTCGGAGCCTTCAAGACTCCTCTGGAGAGTAGTAATCCTCTCCTGAAGATGAAGGCTTCCTCGTTCATTCGAGACGGCTGTAGCCCGAGCCAAGACTATTTGCTGCGAAGAGAAAAGCAAGGTGAGGAATTATTCATAAGTTGAAATTAATCTTGTTCTGCAGATACTTCGTACCTGGTATGCTGCCCGTTCTAAGGCTGCGTTCAGCTCCGAGCCCTCAGCTTCGCTAAGTATGTCTATTAAGTCCGTCTCCCCAACTTCACGGTTAGCTCGATCCAAAGGCTCGAGCAGGGCCCGAAGTCCGGTCCTTCGCTCCAGAAAAGGAGCTAGGAGGGGGAGCATGGATAGAGCCCTTTGATCATCTTCATTTGGCGAAGGGTCGGAGCGTTGTGCCGCATCACCAGAGACTTCGGTGGACTGGCCCCCCTCCGTAGATTGACCCCCATCTGTTGATTCAGATGGAGTTAATCCCGAGTTCGGAGCAGGAAAGGGGTCCATTTTGCCTTTACCTTTTCCAGGCCCCATTTGTGCGACTGTTGGAATCGACCCCGGAGATGTTGAAGTCCCGGGAGCCATATCTTCGGGAGGAGTCACCTCCATGGGAGCGGATCCTGCCAAGACAAAGGTATTATATATTGCATAATTCTGCATGAAGAAGGAACATATTGTTCAAGCGGAGTTTACCTCTGAAAGTCTGTCGGCGGATGAGTACAGGGCTACTCGGAGGGTCAAAAGCCACTTCAAAGTCATCGTCGGACTCGAAGTATTGAACCGAAGGGTTGGCGGTAGAAGCCTCTCTTAGAGCTACAGCTACCACTTCGTCCGGAATTGAAGCTTGCTCAGCAGTAACTTCGACTCCGCCTTCAGTTATAGGGGCTTCTTGCTGCGGCAAGTCCGGCTAGACCCTTGAAGTCATAGCCTGCCCGGAGCTACCTGGGACGTCTGGCACGCTTGCTGTGTCGCCAGTATTTGCATTCACCTGGGTTTCATCTTCGGTAATCAGGTTCATGAGAGCCCTCTGCATTTCTCTAACCCCCTCATCTTCAGATGAATCGGAGGGCGAAGCCACCGGGCTTGAAGGCGCCACATTTTTTGGCTTTCGGGCTACTTTTTTTGATGGGGTCTTAGCCGGAGCCGAAGTCCCGGCATCTGCTTTCCTCTTCTTCGGTCTTTGCTTTGAAGGAACCCAGTATGGAAGAGGAGGAGGAGCAACTCTGAGTACACCCCATACTCGGTTGAGCCACTATCAGCTACCCATTAGCTTTATCCCCCACTCCTTTTCGCCCGAAGTTGGAACTCCCATAATCTTCTCCGAAACTCGAACAACTTGCTCCGAAGTCATAGGGGCTTGAGAAGCTGAAAGATAAGTTGGCATTAGTCAGTTCGTCATACAATCATATATAAAACATGTTGTTTTTCGAAGTTACCTGCAGGGTTTGAGTTCGAAGAAATTTTTCGGAGTCCACCTTCCGGGTCTTCTTCGAAGATAATAGGCCAGTTGGCCATCAGAGGTGGAATTTGAAGCCCGATGAACTCCTCTGCTAAGTCCCACATGCTCATGCGGTGACTAATCCTTTGGAGCAGGCTCAGGCGAGCTTCGAGCTGGCTGGGGTCTGGGTGAACTTGGGCTTCTCTTCGGAAGTAAATATCTTGCAGAGGTCCGGCCAGACGACTGCCTGCTCCAACTTCGGCATAGAACCATCGGAGAATCCAATCCGTGTACCATCTGGCGTTGATGGCCTTCGCTGGAAATCTTGGTTGGAATTCGTCCCGAAGTCTGAAGTTGATACTGCCAAAGGCTACCACAATCTTCTCCCCTCCGGAGCCTAGGTAAGTCTTTGGTTGGCAAGATGCTCTGTGCAATGCTTTGAAAATTTCTGTTCTCCCTTCGCAGCCTTCAGCTCTTAGCGCCCATTCGAATATGGCTAAGAACGCTATGGCATTCGGAGACAGTTGAGGAAGAGTCAGATGAAACAGATCTAATACGTCTAACAAAAAGTCCATTGCTGGAAGTCCTAACCACGCTTCGAAGAAGGCTTCGAAGACCACGACTTCTCCGGGCCTTGGTGAAGGGATGACCTCCTTTCCAGGTTTCCTGATGATGACTTCCGAGCTAATCTTCCCTTCTACTGCTGCTGCAATCGTCTCACTCTTGCAAGTAGAAGGCCCCAGTTTGTAAGACTGGTCTAGATACTTAGTAGAAGCAGGGAGGAGATCGTGGGGGCCAATCTGTTGAGGATTCCTCACCAGGGCCGCCGTCGCTGAAGTCATCACCGCTGCTGGTGCTGCCACCGCCGAAGTCGCTGCCGCTGCTGGTGTCGTTGTTGTTGCCACCGCCGCCGCAGCCGCAGCTTGCTGCCGGGCTAGGGCTGAAGTCGCCTCAGGAGCCTTGAAGCTAGTTTTCGCCATGAACTCACGCTGAGTGCTAAAGCTAAAGATTGGAGGCTAAAGATTGTTTGCGCAAAGACAGTGAAGAAGGTATTCGAGAAGTGTTTGGGTCCTTTATTTATAGCCGAGGCCCACGATTTTTTACCGTTCACATTTGCCTTTTCGCATTCTTGTCCGTTACTCTTTGCGAACTTAATGAACCGCGTAACTTCCGCTGGAAGGAAAAGACCAACAGTTATTTCTTCTAAGTCTAAAAGACTTTCTGGCTATTAAAGTTAATTCTGGTATTGTTCGAATGTAACTTCCTTAGGAATCAATTCGAAGTTTTGAATCTTCATATATTTCGGAGGTTGATTACATCCGTTAACCCCTACGCATGATTATTTTTCTTGCGTATACTGCTCTCCTAACATTACAGATCTAGCGGAGAAGCGTATTCGAGGGGCTACTGTTGGGGGAAAAATATTTCATCGTTGGGATCACTGCTGCAACAAGGCAAAGACAGGAGACTTGATCGAAGGGTTCCATCATCTAACTCCAGTTATGTTCTGGAACAAGTTCGAAGGCTAAGGTAAACTCTAGTTCGGAGTATATCTTCGAGCGTGAATTCTTCGGAGGTTTTCCTTGCCAGCTAAGATGGAAGGCTTATCTTCTTTTCCATTAGATTAGTCTTTTACCGTTTTAGCCCTATCAAGGGTACCGAATAGTTTCCACTATGTCGGTTGTAACAGAGGGGTAAACATGTCTTTTCCTTAAGCTTTTGGCCTATAAATACCCCCCATTTTACCCTGTAATGATCATCGAATACTAAGTTATTCAATACACACCTTCGAACTGTTTTGAGCTATTATCCACTCGGGGGCTTGAAATAGTTTACTTCATAAATACTTCGTTTGTTAGTTTCTAAGCTTCAGAAACCTGTTAGCGTAATCTTTTACGCCAACAGTCGTATTGTAAGATCCATCGACATATTACACACAAAAATTGAACGTATGACTATTATTCTTTGGGAGATCTGAATCAATATAAATCTTGACTCTCGTATTCTATAGCTGAACATCTAGTTCGAAAGTATTACATTTTTTTACATACGTGTAATCTCCACTTTACGTATTTTTTGGTGGACTGATCAATGATTCACCACCGACGTCAGGTGAATATATCACTTTTTTTTGAGAGAAGAAAGGGCTGCGAAGAGCCCCTCCCCATTTCCATTAGAGAAATGAAACCAAACAAAGTTTAGCAGACACACACCACCATCAGCCAGCCCTAAAAGGACTGACCCGAACCAACAAAAGCTTTAGACACAGACCGAGAGGCATAGGACAAAGTACCAACACAGCCAGCATAACCACAACACAACCACAAAACACAGCCATAGATCACATTCAGCAAGTTAACCCATTACAAGACACTTAATTTCCATCCTCAGACCCCTGGGAGCGTTCGCATCAACAACCAGCCATGTGCCTTCGAAAAGACCTCATTTGCTAGATGCTCGAGAAGGTGCACCGCCAGCGCCAGTTCTTTTGCCCTTCCCTCCGACTTCTGTAATACAGACCAAGAGGAGATCCAAAAGCAAATTGAATTAATGAAGACCAGAGGGTCAGAAAGCATTTTATTCCTAAAGCACACATCATTCCGGCTTTTCCAAATACTCCAAAAAACCGCAGCCAGGCCCACACCAGCCACTCGTTTAGCATTTTTTTCCCAAATTGTTGAACCACACTTTCCACACATGATCAAAGCTATGAAAAGGGCCAATATTGAAGCAAATTTTCAACACCCTCCAAATGAACCTAGCAATGTCACACTCAAAGAATAAGTGGTTTACTGATTCAGCTTTATTACAAAAGGAACAACCCAGTACGCCCCCCTTCCAGCCCCTTTTCATCAGGTTATCTTTCGTGAGAATCTTATTATTTCTTGCCAAAGTCAAGAAAATCTTAACCTTTAGGGGGATCTTCAAATCCCAAATCACATTTTTGTTTTTAACCATATTGTGAGTCTTCAGAGCGAAGTAAAAAGATTTCACACTGAACAGACCATTCTTGGACAATGTCCAAAAGACAGAATCCTTATCATCAGTCAGTGTAAAATTGTTACATATTCTTTGAAGTTTGGCCCAGGATCTAAGTATGTCCCCCATTAAATCTCGGTGAAACTTAATACAAGTCCAACCTTTTCTCAGCACTTCAGCCACAGTAACCCGTTTAGAAAAAGTAACATTATAAAGACCAGGAAACTGATCAGCCAGTGGTTTAGATCCAATCCAAAAGTCCGACCAGAAGGAAGTTGCCTCACCATTACCCACACGCATAAAACAATATTTCCTGTACCAAGGTATAATTTTCATCAAGGTCTTCCAAAATTGAGAATCCCCCACCTTACATCCAAGATGAACCAAAGGTTTCTTATGCACATACTTATTTCTTAACAAATTTTGCCAAATACCATCCTCCTTCTCAAGTTTCCAGAGCCATTTACCCAAAAGAGCCACATTCATCTTTTCTAGATCCAAGACACCAAAACCCCAAAGTCTTTTGGCATGCAAATAACAGGCCACGACTCTAAATGATATTTTTTGACACTCTGATCCTCCTGCCACGGCAGTCTAGATCTATAGAAGTCCATCCTTTTCCTCACTCCTTTAGGGAGAGTATAGAAGGAAAGCATATACAAAGGCACACTGCTCAAACATGAGTTAAGTAGTAAAAGTCTACTACCAATATCCAACAATCTTCCTTTCCAACAGCCCAGCTTATTTTCAATTTTGTTTTCGCATCTCTTCCAATCCGAGTTATTAATCCTAGTCTGCTTTATAGGTAGACCCAAATACCTAATGGGCAAATCACCCATTTTACAAGTCAAAATCTGGCAAAAACCTTTATTTTCTCTCATCACTTATTCCTATACAAAAAACTTCGCTTTTGTGGAAATTAATTTTCAAGCCAGACAGTTGCTCAAATAAACATAGGATAAATTTCAAATGTTTCACATTATCAAAATCGTCCTTCAAAAGAAAGATAGTATCATCAGCATATTGCAGAACAGACACACCACCAGATATATTGTCATAGCCCAAACCACAAACTACTCCATTATTGACAGCTTTATTTATCAAAAAGAATAAAGCATCAGCAGCAATATCAAACAGTAGAGGGGACAAAGGATCCCCTGTCTTAAACCTCTATGAGTAGCAAAATAAGAACCAACCAGATCATTCAATTTAACACTAACTTTACCACCCATCACTACCCTCATAATCCAGTCATTCCACTTATTCGGGAAACCCTTAGCTTCCAACATTTGAAAGAGAAAAGACCATTTGACCTTATCATAAGCTTTTTCAAAGTCAACTTTAAAGAGAATGCCAGGAGTTTTTTTCTTATGCAGAGAGTTCATAACTTCATGTAAAATCACTACACCATCCAAAATATATCTGTTTTTGATAAAAGCAGTTTGAGCTTCAGAAACCAGATAGCTCACACAATTCTCTAAACGATGCATCAACACCTTAGTAAAGATTTTGAAACTAACATTGAGTAAACAAATAGGTCTGAAGTCTTTCACACTATCAACACTATCACATTTAGGAACCAGAGTCACAACACCAAAATTAAGTCTAGAGATATCAGCACTTCCATTAAAGAAATCCTCAAAGATTGCAAGCAAATCTACTTTAACAACATCCCAAAATGTTTTATAAAATTCAATTGGAAATCCATCAGGTCCAGGCGACTTGTTATTCTCCATGCTAAACACCACATGTTTAACTTCTTTTTCAGAAAAAGGCTTTATAAGATCAATTTTATCATTATCCTTAACTTGCAACATACCTTCATTCAACAATTTCATACAAGTTCTATCATCTTCCCCAAAAAGCCCCTTGTAAAAATCAGTTACATGCTCTAATAAAATGTGTTGATCAGAAATAACCCTATCACCAATTTTAAGAGAGGAGATCAAATTTTTTCTTCTTCTTCCATTGGCCTTAGCATGAAAATATTTAGTATTACCTTGACCTTCCAATAAATCCCTTTCCTTGCTTCTCTGGAGCCATTTCAAATAATCCTCACTCATCAGCTTAGCCAAATCAAGCTCAAGGTCTCTCTTTTCTTTCCTTAAATCCCAACTTAACCCCAACAACTCACACTTTTTATCCAAATCATCAATTTTTTGAGAATATCCTCTTTTGACCTCTTGTAAAAGCCTTCCCAATTAAGATTCCAACCCTTCAGCACCCTTCTCAGGACAACCAATTTTTTTTGCCACAGATCCAAAGGGGATCCAGAACATCTAGTGTCACACCAAACCTTAAACACTACCCCTCCCAAGTCAGGTCTAGTTAACCAGCTGTTCTCAAATCTGAAAAGAGGAGAGGTACCAGCCTTTCCACCCAAATCAATCAGTAAAGGAGCATGGTCAGAAAGCACTCTCTCCAAGGGAATAACTTTAGCCAAAGGAAAAAGTTGCTCCCAGGATACAGACATCAAGAATCTGTCTAATTTTTCAAAAGTTGGATCAGCATGACCATTACTCCAGGTAAACATTCTCCCACAGAGTGGCAGTTCTCTCAGATTGTGAACCTCAATAATAGCATTAAGCAAAAAGCTCCATTTATTATACCCCCAGGTTTGTTCTTTTCTTTTTCTTTTCTCAAAATATTGAAATCCCCCCAAACAGAGTAGGTTCAAAACACTTAGCACACATCTGGGAGAACTCAATCAAGAAATCTTTTTTGGAAACATATTGAGCAGCACCATATATCACCACCAAATTCCACAACTTGCCATCAATTTTGTTTGAAATTGTAACTTTAAGACAAAAGGACCCTATTTCAAAGCTAACAACATTCAAACTATCTAAACTAATACCCACCAGAATGCCTCCAGATTTACCATTAGCAGACACCCATTTCCACCAGAAATTTTCCCACCACTAATGTAATTAAGTAAACCAGGAGAGAACTCTTTTTTCATAGTCTCTTGTATTCCCACAAAATCAAGATTTTTACTCTTACAAACATCCAATAGATGTTTGATTTTTACATGATCACCCATACCTCTAATATTCCAAATCATGCCTTTCATTCCACAATTTTTATCTTCTTCTTCACTTTTCCCCTTTTATTATTTTTTTTAGGATTGACCTTAGAAATACCAAGGTTTCCTTTCACCTTTATAGCTAGCTTATGAATACTTGTATCTCCATGAGATATCAAGTTCTCAGAGTCTGAGAGCAGGTCATCCAAATTGGATCCCTGAATTAAATCTTTCAAGCTTGTATCACCATCATTAATATCAACACCCCCTTTTTTTCCCATTGATTCATATGTACTGGGGTCATTCACAACATCTCCATTCACCATTTTAGCAGTTTCAGTTCCAGCCAAGAAAAGAGCAATTCTAGCTCTTTCCAAGTCTTTTATAAGACCCAAATTTTGATCAATTTGATCAATGGAACAGCCCAGAGAAACACCCAACACCTTTGCCAATTGATATAAAGAAGTATTATCATCATTAACAAAAGAAGGTATAGAGGTACCTTTGTCGACAAAAGCATTTTTGGCCTCCTTGCGAGAAGTGGCAAGCTCCAAGACAGTCTTTTCCTCCTTAGATTTAAGTCTGTCACACCTCCTTCTCTCATCCTCATCATGAACTTTGTTTTTATCAGCAATAACAAGCCCAATCCTAGTGGCGAAGTCCACAGACTCCTGAGAATCAATATACTCCTCACTGTCAGTGATATGAATTTTCCCCCCTTCATCAGTAGTGTTGTGATCATTATCAGCAGTATCCCCCATAAGTTCAGCAGAATCCAAGGTTGCATCCTGTGAAGCAACAGGCAAATTCTCATTGCAAAGCAAACTGTTCTCAACTTCAGAGATTTTGGACAATCCAGGGTCATACTGATTAAATTCCTCCATCTGCAGCCTATCAGCTAGCACTTCATCCACATTTTTTCAGTAAAACCATCTGTATCCACTTCAACCAAACCCTCACTAGATAACACAACATGGGAAGAGGACCCAAGACCATCCACCTTTGAATTGCCCTTAGAGTCATCATTTTTCCCTAGAAACCTTTTTTTAACCAGGACATCAGGATTAGAACCCAAGTTCTGTTCATTATCAGAATCCAGTACCCTCTTCCCTTTCTCCCTAGATTGAGACCACCCCACTTTGACTATCTCATCTAAAACAAAAGTGACCTCATACAGCAGCAGCTTGGGAGTTGTCAGAACCAGAGTTAAAGGCAACACAAAAGTATTTAACATCCCCACTTTTATCCTCAAGACATCCCTATTTCTCACAGCCTCCATATCCACTTCAAGAACCACACCCAAATTGGACCCAATCTCACAAAGGGCAAGATAATTCTTCATAGAATCAGGCACCCCATTAGCAATCACCCAGACTTCATGCAGCTTGCCAGCATCCATAGTCTCCTGAGTCCAAGCCCTCACTTTAATGCGAACATTCGTTCCTTTAAGGGTGAATTCCTCAAAATTAGAAATCTCTTCTAATCTCATCTTAGTGGGAAACCTAATCTGAAAAGACCCATTTCCCAAATCCTTAGCATGCCAAGTCCAATTCCATTTAAACTGCTGAGCGAAACCCTCATCCATTTGTCTTTCAGTTAGAGTTTTCTCTTCCTCAACAGATATCAAAGCCATAGGATTAACATGTTCCTTACTAAAGGCATCTTTAGTATTCTGGATTAAAATGCAACCCAACCCCTCTGCACCACTGCCAACATACTTTGCCACCGGTTTAGGTTGTTTATCCAGAAAACAATCAACAGTTCGGTGTGAGTGCTTACCACAAAGAACACAAAACAGATTCACCTTACAATCCTTAGCAAAATGGCCAGCAGTCTTGCATCTAACACAAAAAATATATCCCTGACCTTCTTTCTTTTCCACGCCCAGAGACGAAGTATCAAACTCAGAAGAAGGTTCAGAAATCACCTTCTGGGGATTACCCATAATCTCAGACGGAGGGGTTGGCTTCACCGCACGCTCCCAGTTGGACACCGAATCAGCGTCATCTCCTTTTGCATTTGCCACAAGCACTGCTTCCCCCATCTTAGCACTGTCAGTAGGTGGTATCACAACACCCACCTCCTGAACCCTAGCCGGACGATTCGAGTTCCGGCCAGCTCCTCTTCCCCCCAACCCACCTGCTCTCCAAGTATTCGAGGGTCTGTGAGGGGGTCTAGGGCGCCAGGCCTTGTTCCTCCAATCAGCCATACCCTCAAACTGCTCACCCCCAACTCCAATCCGCGGCCACTCCGCCTCCCAGGAAGATGGAGAATATAGACGTAGGTGGCCAAAACGCACAGAGAGATGGGGAAGAGTCGAACCGGCAGAACTAACCTCCAAAGTTCCGCCGCTAGGGATAGGTATCGGCACAGGAACAGGCACTGTCGCTTTCCCTGGGGCGGAACTTAGATCGCTATTCCCTGGCCATTGCAGCCCAAAACCAATCGGCCGCACAACATCATGCAGAGGCATCAACAGCGGCCCAGCCCATTCGACGCTCCCAAAGCCAGGTGAAGATCCAGGCCCAAAACTCAAGCCATCCGTAGTTAAGCACGAATGAATCCCTCCACAATCTTCCGCCCTGAATCCCGATTCGAGCCCCGTAGCATCTCGTCGGCGAGATGAAGAGGAAGCATGAACGGAGTCACCAGCAACACCATTAGGATTAACGTGCCTCATCGCCTTCGCGAGCCCTCCCATCCTTCCGCCGGACCGCCGCCCAACTTTGAATTATGTTTCACAACGAATACCTGCTGAATATATCACTTAATAATGCTGACTACGTCACCGCGAACCATCAAACATTTCACTCAAGCTTTTGACGGGCCCACCTGTCAGTGATGTATGTTCATCTGCGTGTACGAACGCGTTGTGCGCGTAGTGGCGCTACAGATTTCTTCTCCCTTTTCCAGTTTCCCTCCCATTTCGTTCCCGCCATAGTTTCCCTCCATTGATACTCGGCCGCCTCCTTATAAAATCTCCTACCCGTCCCCAGCGAATCTCACCCACGCAATTCCACGCCTCCGCGGCGTAGCCTCCACCGCCGGCGAGAGGGAAAGGCCGACCGAGTCCGTCCCTCCCCTCCTCGTTGCCTCCTGCGTCGATGGACCGCCGCCTCCTCCGCTCCGCGCCGCGCGAGGAGGAGCGCCTGCACCGGTTCCTCCGTCCCGGCGCGCTTGCGCGGCTCAGGGACTCGAGGATCGTCGCCCGCTCCCTCCGGTCGGCGGCCGCCGCGTCGCGCCTCCTGCCCGCGTCCCTCCCTCCGGTCCCTCCGCTGCCGGTCGCAGAGCAGCAGAGCGGCGCGCCGCACTTCCTGAGCCCCGCGAGGGGGCTCGTCGGCGCGGCGCGGTACCCGCTCAGGAGGAGGCTGTCCGCGGCAAGGAGCGTGGTGTTCCTGCTGCCGTCGCCGGACACGGAGGCGTTCTCGTGAGCGTTCGCGCTGCCGACGGATCTTGTCCCTTTGCGCGCCGCGTCCTGAGCTAAAGAAATCTGGGTGTGCAGATGGTTTGAAGGTTTATAATTTAGGATTCCAGTAGGAAAAATAATGCGATTTAAATCTTTCTTGTGTCCTCGCTGAATTGCTCCCTGAGTCCCTGCGAATTTGCTCAAGTCTGATGCCAATCTGGCAGCTCTTCTCAGGATTACACTCGTTGCTAGTAGATCTGTGACATAGCTGTACTGGTGCTAACCTGTTCATATTCATCTCCCTCCAATAATTTGGCATTTCTGTCAGCGAGGTTTCCTAAAAAAAGCTGTGAACTTTTGATATTCCAATCGAATATGGCAGTCCCCGACATATAATTTTACAGGCAGATGACTGGATTTGTATTTTTTAAATATTAGCATCTCTTTATCTCATTATTTATGCAGAACATAATGACACTTACATCTCAAAACTTGTAAGCTGTGCCGTAATCTCAAAACTTTTGCTCCCTGCTGGTGCTGATACATCTGATTAAGTCCGGTGACCATCGTCGTCGTGCCACCGGCAACGGCAAGAGACCGTTGAACCAAGTTTTATTTCGTATTTTCGTGTGACAAACATGGAAACCAACCCTGCCAATCTGGGCGGCTTCACAAATTGTACTCAGCCATGCATCAATCAGTCACAAAATTCACAACGTCTATCATTTCTTGATATCGTTGCCTCTCCCTTTCCTTGCATGCATCTCTTCTATATAGACCATACATTCTACTTGACACGAGGAGAGACGTACATTTCGTCGTCGGCCATGACGACGAAGACGGCGGACATGGGCGGCGAGGTGAGGAGGAAGAAGACGCGGGGGCGGCAGAAGATCGAGATGAAGCTCATCGAGGACAAGGACGCGCGGCAGGTGTGCTTCTCCAAGCGCCGGGAGGGCGTCTTCAAGAAGGCCAACGAGCTCGCCGTGCTCTGCGGGGCGCAAGTCGCCGTCGTCTTCTTCTCCCCCGCCGGGAGACCGCACTCGTTCGGACACCCCTCCGTGCACGCCGTCGCCGACCGCTTCCTCGACCGCTCCGCCGTCGGGGCGGCGACGCCGGCGTCGGCGGTATCAGCGACGCAGTCCGCGGTCGTGTACGAGTTCAACCGCGGGGAGGAGCACCTCAAGGAGGCCCTCGAGGCGGAGGCGCGCAAGCGGGACGCACTCGACCAGGCGGTACGTGAGGTGGGCGTCTGGACCGACGCCGCCGTGCGGCGCGCGGAGCTGCCGGACCTCCAGGCCATGCTCGCCGCGCTGGTGAGGGTCCGGGCGGAGACATCGGAGCGCGCCCACGAGATCATCGCCGAGGAAACCATATTGCAATGCACGGGCGCCGCCGGCAACCTCATCCACTACCTCGACGCAGGCCCGTTTGCATCTGACTGCGGCGCCGGCAGCCACCATGAAGCCATTATGGACACCACGATGACGTTCGTCGGCCGCAACATAGGCCACCATGCGCCACCGGCGTTGCCTTTCTCGCCGATGATGACGCTGCCATCTCTTCCTCCACATTTCAACGATGGCTTTAGCTACAGTGACCCCAGCGCCAGCTATGGCTACATCATTGACGACGGCCATGGCCATGGCCACGGCGCCGTCTATGAAATGGAAGGATTCTACAATGAGACAACATGCGACTTCCTTGGTATGAGCAGTGAAAAGCTTGGATTTTTTTAGTGTTTGGTTTGATGACCAAGTTGTGTAATGCTTAATTAAGTTATTTAGTTTACTAATTACCTTGAATAATTGCACTACGCCTTAGATTTAGGTTTAGCATGTGAGCAGGCTGCTGGAATTGTTGAATCGGTGAATTACGTAATGTTTATATGGAAAAAAATCTCAATACGCCTTCCCGTTTGAAAAGGCGTATTGCCTTCTCCACGCGCGGTGGCGCACAATGCGCTTGCAGTTTTCATGGCGCCGGCGCCGCGGCCGCATTCCACGACTCTTCCGGCGTGGGCGGCGGACAACTCCCGCTTCCGCCGCCTCGTCTCGCTCCTCCTACCCTCCGCTTCTCCTACTGCCTGTTCTCTGGACTCGACGGGTTAAGATACAAATCTTATGCTCGTATCTTGAAAATCAGTAAGTTAGTTAGTTCAGATTATTTTTAAGGCTTTTTCTCTATAAATAAAAGGATTATCTTTTTAGATATACGTGTTTAAATCTAAGCAATAAAAAAGTTCGATTTTTTCCTTACATACTGTATTTTGTTCATTGTGGCATGGCTCTAGACTACGCAAGTAAAAGAACAATTTCTTGACTCGTTATTAGCACAAAGCTCTACGTAGAGGAGAAAACGATTTACAGAAATTGACAATAAGTTTTGAAATCAATTACTATCAATATCACATTTTTAGATTAGATATAATCTACTATCTAGAACACGACATAATGGTAAATTGTACAACATGGTCACGCGCCAACCGCCAAGGCTTTGTGACAGTACCCATTAGTCGTGTCAATATGCATCGCACCTGTATGCGCACCGACACTATCTGTTGACGCTAAGATTTGGTAAAACTTAGGCCCAGTAAAAATATCACACAGTCAACAAAAGTCAAAGAGTATCCGATCAAAGATGGTCAAGGAAGCCCGTCCATGTTGTTACAAGATGACCGAACGCAGAAGAATCGATGGTGATAAAGAAAAGATGAAGATAAAGATTATCTGGAATCGGTTAAGATAGGATGCTTGGACGGCAAGTCTACGAACTATAAATATGTATCTCTAGTTAGATTAGACAAACACAACTCTGTCAAACAATTACTTGGCGCATCGCCACCCTTGGCTTCCAAGGTTATCCCGACAGGGTTTGGTACTCGGAGTTGGGCTGCATTGTTTCGATCTCCGGCGAAGAGGTGAGTCCTGCCACCCCCGACGTCCGTATCGACTAGGTTAGTATCCTCACGGCTACATCAGTTTTGATCTCTTGAAGAGTACGTCGAAACAATATGGTCGCTAGTTGTTCTCGGTGTATTAGCTATGTCTAAGGTTGCGTCAAATTGATCTCTTAGATTGACGTGATCTAGGTGTGGTAGTTTGAGACTTCATCGGTTAAGTCCGACATCTCTTGCCATTATATATTTTTCATGCTATATACCGTTCATCTAAATAAAGCATACTCGACACTTTAACATATTATAAGATTATCATGATTAGCTATTGTCTTGGTTAGGTCTGATCTAGTTATTGCGATGATTTTTATGATATAGACATATTATCTGGTACATTTTATTTATTTCTACCGGAGTATAAGCCGGTAGGTTATCTTCAATTCAGATCAATATCTTATTTGCCATCGGAGAATGTCAATCGGCCCATACGAGTGAACTTCCCATCTCATCGGCTGATGGCACGTTCACCTTATCCGATCGGCATAATGCTTTACGATTTATCTATCCTTATTGTGGTCATCGACTCGATAGCCTATAGGCCATACTATTGATCGTCTTTTCCTGTTTAACCTTATCAGTTGCAGGGTTAAACTGATTGGTACGCCTTGAACTCTTTTCTAAAAACATAGGTGTTGAGGGAAATTACTCCATTTTTAGGGCTTAAAGATTAATCATTCAAAGGCTGAGGAGGACTCCGAAGCTAGTGAGCGGTTGTTCGAAGTATGAGGCGCCACGCCGAAGGGTGCAGCGGTGCGAAGCCCTGGAGAACCCTCCGAATGGAAGATGGAGGCCTCGAAGCCGAAGGACATGATTGATGGGATGTCCAGCTTATCCATCTACCTTGTAGTATTTTACCTTATATAACCTTGTTTATGGTACCGGATAGTTTCTACTATGTCGGTTGTAATCTAGGGGTAAATAGGTCTTTTTCTTATGCTTTTTCACCTATAAATACCCCTCTTTGTACCCTGTAAAAGAGGATCCAGAACAAGTTGTTCATTACACCCATTCGGACCACTCGAGTTATTATCCAATTCGGAGGCTCGAGGTAGTCCTAAAACGGAAACTCCTTGTTTGTCCGTTCTTGATTTCAGAGAACCTGTTGGCGTAACATTTGCGCCAACAGTTGGCACCGTCCGTGGGGACCAAGTTCTAAAAGCTTGTTCTCTGCTGCTGACTGCACTTCGAAGAGCACTTACGGAGGGACCCTCGGAGTCTCAAGATTCCGCGCACCCTTCAGTTAAGGGCTTCCTAGTGCAGTCCGAAGGCCTTCACTCGACCCCTCGAGTCGTTCGAAGTCCTCCGTATCCAAGACCTCTTCGTGGCTAGCTATGCCTCCGAAGCGAAGCCAGGCTTCGGGTCCTCTCCGAAGGTCCCCTAGGACCACAGGAGCCGGACCCTCGGCTACTCCGGCGATTCCCGCCGAGGCTGCTGGGCGTCGAGCACCCCGAGGCCCTCGAGCTCCTCCTACGGTGCTTCAGACCGATTACGTCAGCTCCCAAGACCCGGAGGTGCCCTCCGACGAAGATGAAGACCTTCCTGAAACCGAGGCTACGCAACTAGCCAGGCTTCAGGAGGAAGTGTCCAGGTGGAGGCAAGAGGCCGCCGATCGCCTCCGCACTCAAGCTTCCACCGAAACTCCAGAAGGGCCTCAAGACGGTGGTACCCATAATCTCCCAGAAGTTATCCAAGTCCTGGAGGAAGCCGAGAATGCATCCTTCGATAACGAGTCTCCATTACATTCGGATTTACAAAGAGTGCCTTTCGACCCCAGGTTCAAGGCCTCGAAATTGCACAAGTACTCCAGGGGGTCGGATCCCGGAGAGTTCGCCCGCTCATATGCCCTGGAAATAGAAGCAAGCGGAGGGGTGCGAAGCACTATGGCAAAATGCTCCCCCCTCGCCCTCGAAGGCGTGGCACTTCGCTGGTTCTGGTCCCTGAAGCCAGGATCGATCAGTTCCTAGGAGCAGCTGAAGAAGAAATTTGTGAGCAACTTCCAAGGCACCTTCGTGGCCCCGATGTCTACAGGAAGTTTGTTCCAGGTGAAGCAGCGGGTGGGAGAAACACTCCGGGAGTACTTCACGCACTTCGCCCACACCAAATCACAGATTAAGGGCTTGTCTACCTCTTCGGTAGTCGACGCTGCCCGCGAAGGTGTGCTAAACCCCGACCTCCTCAGCAAACTCCATCGGAAGCCGGTGACGTCCGTGGCGCAGCTAATGGCATACTTCGAACAGTATGCCAAGGTGGAGGAAGGCTGTTTTCGGCGAGCTGAAGCACCATCGCCCACCCTCCGAGAAGTCAAAAAGGAGCCCGAAGCCTCCGCTCCCCTACAACCTCCACAAGACAACCGCTTCAACGAGTACAAGCGGGGGAAGAAGCATTTCCGTTCGGAGGTGCTAAGCATTGCACCTTCCGTCCCGAAGGCACCTGCAAATTTCCAGCAGGCGCAGAACTTCAGGGCAGGAGCACCGAAGCCTCAAGAGAGAGCGCCTGTCAGGCGCTAGAGTTTTTTCTGTTGCGTGCATGGCGATAATAGGAGCCATGACACGAAGGACTGCAAGTCGGTGTTAACCCTTCGGGGTGAATACCTAGGACGAAGTGCGGGGCGGGGTGCTTCGGATCGAGCCCCACCATCGGCACGGTCGGAGCCTGTACAAGCTGTGGCCCGAGCCGATGCCCTTGAAGCCCCCATGCGGCTGCCGGTGGCCAACATTATGCCACCACCAAAGCAAGAAGACCCACAGGACCGCGACAAGAGAGTGGTCCTGCCCATCTCCAGAGGGGGGACCCTCGGAAGCATGTCCAAGAGGCAGCGGCGCGAGTACGTCTGTGAAGTCGGACACATTGGGACCTCGAGTTCCGCCGAAGGGATGCCAGAGTGGTCCCACGTTCCCATCTCGTTTACAGCCAGTGATGCTGCGGGGGTGAAGTTCCCCCATGATGACCCATTGGTCATTTCTGCTGATATAGCAGGAGTGGAAGTCCGAAGGATCCTGGTAGATGGTGGGAGCTCCGCAGACATACTTTTTGTCCAGGCCTTCGATCAGATGTGCATACCTCGGAAGCATCTATTTCTAGCAGCCCGGCCGCTTCAAGGGTTCTCAGGACCACCTCTCGATGCCCTCGGCCAAATAGGCCTCGAGGTTGCCTTCGGAGAGGGGCCTTTGGCCCGAGTAGAAGAGGTGATCTTCGACATGGTCGACGCCCCATATGCTTACAACGCTATCTTCGGCCGGGGGATGCTAAACCAGTTCGGTGCCATAGCGCATCATAACTATCTTTGTCTCAAAATGCCCACGCAAGGTGGAGTGCTTACCATTTCAGGAGACCAAGCTGTATCCCGAAGGACAGAATATGGCCATGGACAACCGTTGGATCCCCGGCAAGTCCATAATGTGGTGGAAAGCATCGAAGAAGTGCCAGAGGCCTCGAACCCTTCGAAGGGATCCTCGCTCAAGCCAAGCCCAGAGGGGGATGTCGAAACAAGAATAATTTCAAAAGATGGCAAAGAGTATCCAGTGCAGTTCGGTAGAGGGCTATCCCCGGAAATAGCTACTTCGTTAGAAGAAGTCGTCAGGAGAAATCTGGACGTCTTTGCTTGGACCGATGAAGACATCACCGGGGTTGATCGAAGCATCATCGAGCATAGTCTGCTCATCAACCCGAAGGCCAGGCCAGTGCGCCAGGGGCTCCGAAAGCTGTCAGCAGAAAGAGCAAGCCTCGCCAAAATCGAAGTAGAAAAATTGTTAAGAGCTGGCATCATCAGGGAGGTAGCCCATACCGAGTGGCTGGCTAACCCTGTTTTTGTAAGGAAGAAGGACTCGAACAAGTGGCGCATGTGTATTGACTTCACTTCATTAAATAAAGCATGCCCGCGAGACCCCTACCCGATGCCCCGAATAGATCAGCTGGTAGATTCCACAGCCGGCTCCGAATTGCTAAGTTTCCTCGACGCTTACTACGGATATCATCAAGTATGGCTGAAACGCGAAGACGAAGCCAAGACAAGCTTTATAACTCCTTCTGGAGTATTTTGTTATGTAAGAATGCCTTTCGGGCTGCGGAATGCCGGAGCCACCTTTTCTCGTTTAATAGCTAAGGCTCTAGGTCATCAGATAGGCCGGAATGTCGAGGCCTATATGGATGATATTGTAATAAAAAGTGCTCTAAAGCAACAGCATAGCCTAGATCTAGCTGAAACATTTGAGAGCCTCCGAGCATGTGGAGTACACCTCAATCCGGAAAAATGTATATTCGGAGCACAAGCAGGAAAACTGCTAGGGTACTTAGTTTCGAGCAGGGGAATCGAAGCTAGCCCGACACAGATAAGCGCGCTGCAAAGGATGGCTCCGCCAGAGAACTTGAAGCAAGTTCAGAAGCTAGCAGGAAGGCTCGCAGCTCTTAGCAGGTTCTTAGCCAGTTCAGCAGAGCGGAGCCTCCCAATTTTCAAAGCACTAAAGGGGTCCGAAAGCTTTCAGTGGACACCGGAGTGCCAGAAGAGCTTCGATGATATAAAGGCATACCTCGGAAGATTATCAATTCTGACTGTTCCACTTCCAGAAGAAACACCGCTCCTTTATCTTGCAGCAACAAGTTCAGCGGTGAGCGCAGTATTTGTCCGGAAAGTCGAGCTTAAGGAAAAGCTAGTCCAGAACCCAGTTTATTTTGTCTCGGAGGCATTATCTGGAGCTAAAGTCATATACTCTGAGCTCGAGAAGTTTGCTTATGCCCTAGTAATGGCCTCGCGAAAGCTAAGGCATTATTTCTTGGCGCATAACCTGATCGTCCCTACATCGTATCCTCTTGGAGATATGCTCCGAAACAAAGATTCTACGAGCAGGATTGGAAAATGGGCGGTCGAGCTGGCACCCTTCGGAATCTCCTTCACGGCGAGAACAGCTATTAAATCTCAAATTGTAGCCGATTTCGTAGCAGAGTGGACCCCATCTGCTATTTGGGCCCCGGAAGAACCCTCCGAAGGCTTTTGGACAATATTTTCTGACGGAGCTTATCAAGCATCCGGTGCCGGAGCAGGGGGCGTCATCATATCACCATCGGGGCAGAAGGCCATGTATTCTGCGAGGCTCAACTTCAGAACCACTAATAACATTGCCGAGTATGAAGGAATCTTGCTAGGCCTCAAAAAGGCTAAAGCGCTCGGAGCTGCAAGAATAGTGATTAAGACAGATTCCCAAGTCGTCGCGGGGCATGTTGATAAAAGTTTCCAAGCAAAGAATCCACATCTAGCACAATACCTTAAAGAAATCCGCAAAGCTGAAGCAGCATTCAAAGGATTTACAGTTCGAAGTATCCCTCGGGCAGAGAATCAACTTGCAGATATTCTTGCAAAGGCTGCAGCAGGGGCGGTGGACCTCCCGGAGGGTGCTTTTTACGAAGAACTAGCGCAGCCAGCGGCTGCTCCAAAACCCTCTTCGGCTGTACTGTGCATTCCAATTACAGATTTGCGGGCTCCGATTATGAACACGTTGCAAAGTAGCATGGACCCTCCCGAAGGTCCAGAAGCCCGAAGGGTGCAAGCAAGAGCTCGAAGTTACAAGCTTATTGATGGAATATTATACAAAGCTGGAGTGTGTTCACCTCTACTTCGATGCATCTCACAACCCGAAGGTGAAGACATACTTCGAGACATCCACGAAGGCTTGTGCGGAGGTCATTTAGCCCCTCGAGCGCTAGCGGGCAAAACACTTCGTCAAGGGTTTTATTGGCCAACTATAGTAAGAGATGCGGAGGAACTAGTTCGGACATACCAAGGCTGTCAGTGGATGGGCAGACGAAGCCATCGCCCGCCAGCTCAGCTTCAAGTTATTGCCCCAGTGTGGCCAATGGCTAGATGGGGCATGGACCTCATAGGCCCTTTCCCAATGGCAAAAGGCGGCTTGAAATTTGCGGTAGTGGCAATCGAGTATTTCTCAAAATGGGTTGAAGCGGAGCCATTAACAGCTATCACCTCGAGGAATGTGCAAAAATTTTCTGGCAGAATATTATATGCAGGTTCGGTTTTCCAAGAGAGTTGACGGTGGATAATGGAACCCAGTTCGAAGCTGACACCTTCCAAACATTTTGTGAAGAACTGGGCATTAAGTTGTGCTTCGCGGCGGTGCGACATCCACAGTCCAACGGAGCCGTTGAGCGAGCCAACGGGAACATCCTCTCCGGGCTGAATCGCCAAATCGTTGGATTGGCCAAGGGGCTGTGGGTCGAAGAGCTCCCAAAATCTTGTGGTCCATTCGAACCACTCAAACCAGGTCAACAGGTTTCACACCATTTATATTGCTCTTCGGAGATGAGGCCATGACTCCTACGGAGCTCAGAGGTGGATCGCTTCGCGTAATTCAGCCCGGGGACGAAGATGACAGGAGCACTTCGCTGGATTTGTCAGAAGAAACAAGGCTTCGAGCTGTCGCCAACCTGACTAAGTACCAGGACCACACCAAAACATGGTATGACCCGAAGGTAAAGCTAAATGAGCTAAAGCCTGGTCATCTAGTGTTGCGAAGTGTAATAGCTCCGAGGAAGCTAGGAAACAAATGGGAAGGACCATATGTTATCCTACGCTCAGGACGTCCTGGATCATTTAAATTAGCTAATTTAGAAGGAGAAGAGTTGAAGCATGCATGGCATGCGGACCACCTTAAGCGTTATTTTGCTTAGGGGCCCCTTGTAATCACTTGTAAAACTTTCCTTTCTATGAATAAAGATAAGGGTCGAATTTTGTTTGCTCTTCGAATATCCCTTACTCCTGATGGACGCATCGGGAGGACGGAGATGCTTGTAGAGCCAAGCATTTTTCCCAAGACCCAGGAAGCTGCCTTCGAACCATTGGTTCAGATGCTCCGTTGCCACCCTACGGATTCCAGGCTCCGGCTTGTTAGGATCCGTAGAAGAGTCTAAGGACTTTAAAAAAAACAGACTTTCGGCCTCCGGGTACGAAGTATCTGTAAAAGAGCCGAAGGTGGCCACCCTACGGATTCCAGGCTCCGGCTTGTTAGGATCCGTAGAAGAGTCTAAGGACTTTAAAAAAAACAGACTTTCGGCCTCCGGGTACGAAGTATCTGTAAAAGAGCCGAAGGTGGCCACCCTACGGATTCCAGGCTCCGGCTTGTTAGGATCCATAGAAGAGTCTAAGGACTTAAAAAAACAGACTTTCGGCCTCCGGGTACGAAGTATCTGTAAAAGAGCCGAAGGTGGCCACCCTACGGATTCCAGGCTCAGGCTTGTTAGGATCCGTAGAAGAGTCTAAGGACTTTAAAAAAATAGACTTTCGGCCTCCGGGTACGAAGTATCTGTAAAAGAGCCGAAGGTGGCCACCCTACGGATTCCAGGCTCCGGCTTGTTAGGATCCGTAGAAGAGTCTAAGGACTTTAAAGAAAAATAGACTTTCGGCCTCCGGGTACGAAGTATCTATAAAAGAGCCGAAGGTGGCCACCCTACGGATTCCAGGCTCCGGCTTGTTAGGATCCATACAAGAGTCTAAAGACTTTAAAAGCGAACAAATTTTTAGTCCTCGAGCGCGAGCTATCTGTACAAGAGCCGAAGGTGGCCAAAGTATGGATTCCATGCTCCGGCTTTGTCAAGATGACGAGTGTAAATTCAAAGCATTCGGTTGTTCGGAGCATAATTGTGCCTAGCGAACCCTTTTCTATAGTAAAGGCTCCACCACCCACAAGGGGGGTCGGAGGATAGGAGTCACACAGCATACTTTCGAAGCATTTCACATTAAATCATTATACTTTTACATCAAGAAAAGTTTTGGTCCAAGCCTAGGAAAAATCGAAGACCCTGTTGACATCTAGAGCTACTCCTCCGACTACTCTGCCTTTCAGAGCTCGAAGCTATCGGCTTGGCCCTCTTCGTTCGAACACTTCTTTTCTTCTTGGAGGCTCGTAGTTTCTTTTGCTCTTCTTGAAGCTCCGCCCATGTCAGGAGCCTTTTGGAGTCAGCCTCCGCAGGGTTTTCGGCCCGGTACTCTGAGTCGGACCAGTCAATAGGTTCGGAAGACGAAGATCCCTCCACCTTCTCTTCCTCTTTAATATAAGCTTAGACATCTCGGCAAACTTCGAGGGTGATTTCTCCTCCGTCTCCACGAGGAACAAAAAAGCGGGAACGGCGGTAAGGCCTCAAGCCCTCGAGGTTTGCCCACTCCTTTCGGAGCTCGTCGGTAATTTCCAAAAGCACGAAGTCAGGGCTCGAAGGGCATGACAAAACATAAAAAAGAGCAGAACACCCAAGACAAGTTCTTGTTTATGGCTTTTTCATTAATAAAAAGAGGCTTTACAAGGCTTCGTGTACATAATAACCCTAAGTGGCTAGACCTGCGGGTCGGTTGGCGGAGCAGGAACCGAAGGAGCTGGCGAAGCAGGAAGTGGTGGCCTTGTATGCGCCTGCTTCTGCCGACGGGTCTCGTCAATCCAAGCTTTAGCTGTGACCTTGTGGTCCGTCTTCCAGGTTGATCGGAAGGCTTCCCAGGCCGAAGCCACTTCCGAAGATGGCCGCAGCAAGTCGTCGGATGCGAAGCCTCCAGGGGTCGAACCCCCGACTGAGCCAAGGGGGATCCGAAGAGACTCAAGGTGACGAAGAACCCCAATGCCGGCACACTGTCCGGAGATCTCTCCGTACCGAATGCTAGAGTTCATCATCAGCGACGAAGCCACTTGGATCCTCATCAACTTTCGGTCAAGGGGCTCATGGGTCGCAGCAGAAGACGAAGGGCACAGAGTGCCGAAGTACTCCAAGGTACCCTGAAGAGCCTCCAAGGTACGGTCTGCGATGCTGGAGTTCTTCTTCTCCGCTGTTTCCAGCCCCGCAGCAGTCGCAGACACTTCGGCCACCTGGAGCATTAAAGAGCTCTTGAGGGCCATCGCCTGGCTAAGAGCCCCCTGGAGCTCCACCAACTGCGCGCTCGAAGTAGCAGCCTCTTGGCGAAGTCTTTCAACTTCCGCCCAAAGGACGACGCGCTCGGCCTCAACCTCTTGGGCAGACGAGCGAAGGGCGTCGCTGTCTTGTCGCGCCACCTGGAGGGCTTTATCAGATGCCGCCCTAGCCCTCCGTTCCTCTAGGACCTCTTCCTCCAGCCTGAGGGATCTCTCGGTGGAGGCGTTAAGGGCCGTCTGGAGGGTGGTAACTTTCCGGTTGAGTTGATTAACCTCGACCTCGTTGGAAGTCGCTGCCGCTTTAGCAAGGACAAATTGCTGCAAAAAGAACAAGTAAGTACTAAAGTATTTATGGTCACTAATGCGAAGCAGCTATGGTGTCTTTTCATACCTGAAGGGCAGCCCTTTCGAGGGCTGAGTTGAGTGACGAAGCCCTGGCCTCGCTCAAAACGGAGACCAAGTCCGAATTAGCGATATCCTGGCTTCTCTCCGCTAGGGGCTCCATGAGGTTCCGGAGGCCACTCCGATGCTCTAAGAACGGAGCCAGCAGAGGAAGCCAAGACAAAGCTTGGAGGTCATCCGTTGCGGCCTCGTCCTCCGAATTGCCGGCGGAGGTCGCGGCCTGGCCAGGAAGAAGGCCGAGGCTAGATATGCTCTTGCCCCTCCCCGGTACGAAGGAGGCCGAAGCAGGGACACTCCGATCGTCGGCAGCTACCCCTTCGACCAGAACCGCAACAGTAGAAGCAACCTCGGTGGTCGGGGCCGCCACTGCAGGGATGACCTCCGTCGCCAAGTTCGTCTCGGCAGGCGCATCATCCGCTCCGATGGACGCGTTCTCCACCGTCAAGCTCGGAGCGTCTGAAGGCACGGGAGGGTCCGCTCGAGCAGCAGCCTCTGAAGGCGCAGGAGCTTCGGACGTCACCGAAGCATCGACACCCGTAGAGGTACCTACTTCAATAACAAAATTAATAAGCATATTTCCAGAGATAGTGTGCAGGTATTGATTAAAAAAGGGAGAGCTTCGGAAAGTACCTCCGGGAGCCTCGTGGGGTAGGATCGCTGGATCCTCCAGGACCTCATACATCTGAAGGATGTCGGCGAAGTCATCCCCCGAGGTCCTACCCCCAACATCCCCTGCCGGAGCCACGTTTTCTTCCGTAACTGCCTCGGGTGTAGGCAAGTTGGGAGTGTTGGAGCCCGACTCCACTTGCACGACGACGGGGGCAGGGGGGACCGCCCCTAGGTCTTCGTCATCATTCAGGAGGTAGCTCTCGAAGGCCGCCGCCGTTTGGGCGTCGGAGTCCTCTATCTCTTCGGAGGCCGAGCTCTAATCACCCGGAGACGAGGCAGACAAGGCAGGCGTCAACTGCGAAGGGGGCTTCGCTACTTTCTTCTTCCTGGGCGGCTGCTTGCCGGTTTTCTTGGATGGTTCGGCAGTGGCTTTCCTTTTGCGAGCAGCCGCTCTGGTTGGGGCGAAATCAGGAAGAGGGGGGCTCCATCCCGAGAGCTCTCCACACTCTGTTGGATCGCTCCCAGCATCCCACCAGCTCTAGCCTTTTTTGCCTCTCGGTCACCGAAGGGGCTCCGAGAACTCGTTCTGTGGCCCGAACTATGTCCTCCGGAGCCAAGGCCAGAGGCGCCGCTGAAAGAAAAAGGTACGAAATTATAAATATGATTGTTTCCTTCATCTAATATGATGCTACAGGGAATAGTCTTACCTAAGTTTCGGAGGTCCCCCTCCGAGGCTTGTGGAAACAAGATCGGCCAGTTAGCTCCGAGGGGAGGGATCCGGAGGGCGATGAACTCTTCGGCCAGGTCGCGCATACTCATGCGGCGAGCCACCGAAGTAAGCAGCCCTAGCCTCGTCGAGAGCAGGCTAGGGTTCGGAGAGATGTCCGCCTCCTTCTGGAACCAGATCTCCTAGAGAGGACCAGCGAGGGGGAGTCCTCTCAGACTTCGGCGTAAAACCACCGAAGTATCCAGTTTGTATACCACCTGTCATTTATGGCTTTTGCAGGGAAGTGAAGGGCATGCTCCTTCCGTAGCTGGAAGTTGACGCTGCCGAAGGCTATGGTCACCTTGGAGTCCCCAGGTCCGTCTTGGGGCTTCGGCTGGCATATAGCTTCGTGGGTCACGGCGAAGATCTCGGAGCGTCCTTCGCATCCCTCTGCCCGGAGCGCCCATTCGAAGATGGCTAAGCGCGCGATGGCGTTGGGGGATAGCTGAGGCAGAGTTATGTGGAACAAGTCCAGTACCTCTGCCAAGAAGTCCACGGCTGGCAGCCCTAGGCCTGCTTCGAAGAATGCTTCGAAGACCACCACCTCCCCGATTCGCGGCCTCGTTGTTGATTCTGGCTCGGGGACTCGAGTCCTCAGTCCAGCACCCAGCTTTTCATCCACGGCTTCTTCAATAGATTCGGCAGTGCTCACGGATTGACCGATGAGGAAGCTTTGGGCAATCTTCTTCTTGGAGGGCGGACGGAGCGCCCGAGGATTCTTGGGCCAAGCGCCGCTCGAAGTCCCCGCCATTGCCGCTGCCGCCGAGGCAGCCCACGCTTGCCTCTGCGCTAGGGTGTTGGCTGCTGCCGGGGTGGTGTGGCTAGTTCTCGCCATCGCGCTTGGGTGCTCAAAAGGTTGGAAGATTGGGGGAGAGTGAGTCATGAGTAATGGACGCGGTAAAAATCCTCGGTTAATCCCTGTCTTTCCCTTTTATAACCGCACGTCTAGCGCTGCTCTTCGATTGGTTTCACACTGCAGGTTCGGCTTCTGTCGCCGACAAGTGGGTCCGGTAATTGGAACGACGAGCAACTGCCGTAAAAACCGACCGTTACCTTTTTTGCAGAGTGTAACGGCTACTTACGCTGTAACGGCTACAATCAAACGGCGCTCCACGACGTTTGCACTCCGAGACCATTCCCTTCCCAACGTGCGTTCCCATTGCATCAAGAACCCGAAGGGGGAGGTTTGAACGCGTTGGGTTCAAAGTCCTCGGCTAAGTCGCAACATGCCCCAAATCCTCTTTAAGCCTCAAAAAGAAAATAGAAATCTTCCTTCCGTGTACTGCCCTCTTTCTAAACAGGTTAACTACAGAGAGGCGTATTCGAGGGGCTACTGTTGGGGGAAATTACTCTATTTTTAGGGCTTAAAGATTAATCATTCAAAGGCTGAGGAGGACTCCGAAGCTAGTGAGCGGTTGTTCGAAGTATGAGGCGCCACGCCGAAGGGTGCAGCGGTGCGAAGCCCTGGAGAACCCTCCGAATGGAAGATGGAGGCCTCGAAGCCGAAGGACATGATTGATGGGATGTCTAGCTTATCCATCTACCTTGTAGTATTTTACCTTATATAACCTTGTTTATGGTACCGGATAGTTTCCACTATGTCGGTTGTAATCTAGGGGTAAATAGGTCTTTTCCTTATGCTTTTTCACCTATAAATACCCCTCTTTGTACCCTGTAAAAGAGGATCCAGAACAAGTTGTTCATTACACCCATTCGGACCACTCGAGTTATTATCCAATTCAGAGGCTCGAGTTAATCCTAAAACGCAAACTCCTTGTTTGTCCGTTCTTGATTTCAGAGAACCTGTTGGCGTAACATTTGCGCCAACAGTAGGACCTGCACTAGAGTTAAGTAGATCTCTCAGGCGATGCGTGTGTCAAAGCGTGACCAAAAAACGCAACAACACTATCGCTCACACATGGTACTGGCCATCCTCCTATAGTCATGCCTGCATGTGAATGCGAGGACCTGTGTTGCCCACCCGTAGCAATGGCCTTACCGACACCTACATTTGGTTTGCCTTGCTTGCGCTTGTTTGCGCTTGGCCAACACTCTTCTACGGCCTGCACGCCGCAGGCCATCACCACCTACACGTGGTGCTATCGGACTCTCCATCGCTCCATCACCGCTTGCATGCGATGCATACCATCTTTTTTTGCAGGCACGCCGAATAGCGCCACGTCCTCGCGCCTGCACACGTTAGTCTACAACAACAGTCGCACGCACTACACCCCACCGACCACATCATATTGTGTCGATGGCGCCCTACAGTCGCCCACGTCGCCTGCAACCGACTAGTGCCACTGCATGTCTATGTATGACTCACATGTTGTGCCACGCCGTCGTCACGCCCTGACGCGCGCACGCCGCTGCCCGCAGTCAACCGACGCTTGCCCACCAAATCAGGATGTAGCCAAGCCCTGCCAAGCGCCACGCTAGGCCCTGCCATGACGCGTCCAAACCTCGTAGCCGCCCACACGCAACCATCACCCTTGCTCGCACCCACACGCACGACAACCGCCCGCGATTGAATTCGAATGAACACGTGTCCACGTGATGTCACGCCCGCCCTCACGCCCGTCGCAACACACTCGCCGCTCACCATCTACGTCAAAGCCGCCACCGCACGACTAAAGACACTAGTGGCTAAGGCAACCCTAGACACTACATGCAATTGGACCATGCTCAGTCGGCCTAGAAACAAACTTCACACGAAAAAGAAAAGAAAAAATAAGAAAAGAAAGGGAAGCATGCAGGAGAAAAGGAAAAGAAAAAGAATAGAAAAAAGGTAATTTTCCATTTTAGTACTTTAATTTCTATATTTTGTACAAAAGTATGAATTTTGTGTAAAGGCCTCTGAATTTTTGAAAAATCACACAAAACTATGAATTTTGTGTGCGGGCCCTCGGATTCACTAAAAATTCTAGAAATACCCTTTTCTTGCATAAAAGGACTTCTAAAATCTAAATTTCTCATCCGTTTTTCTTTTTCAGCAATATTTTCTATGCTTATTTACTGTTTAATATTTTAATGTATTTAATTGTTCTTATGCATTTAATTATCAGTATTTTTTATTAGTAAATATAAAATTGCATAGAAAACACTAGAAACTTATAGAAATTTTATTCATGTCTCTATTTAGCAATGTGATGCAATTTTACTAGAAGTAACATTTGCATCATAGATGACTTGCATCGCGACCAAGCACTTCGTTGAGAAAAGTACAGATGGACACAACCATCTCACCTAGCTATCAGATGTCCGGATCGTACTTGGAGCCAGGAAGCTCCGCAACACCATAGACCATATGTGCAATAATGAATTTGCCCCATGTTGGATTAAAATGACCGGGCATTTCATTTGCTCTCGCATATCTCTCTCCACTTTGAAGGATGAGTATATGGTCATGACGAATGAGAGAGTGCTACGAGATGCTTTGAATTAGTATTTCGAGTGTCTCAAGTGCACCATGAAGCTTCTAGTAGAGAAAGAATGGATCTAACTCCGACTCGTTTTAAATATGCATGAGAGTTTAATTCCACGTTGCACCAAATTTGCACGTTTCTGAATCTATGCTATAAAGAGATTTCATATTAAGAAGAAATTGAAAAGACTCTTGCATTTTCCACCCAAGAACGGCAGAATCTGCGCGCAACTATCACCAATCAAAATACATGAAGTATTCTGAATCGATTGACATGTTATAGCTCGATGATGTTTAGGATTATACTAAATAAGAACCTCGTCTTGTAGCCACAATGAAAGTACAATAGCCTTGACGCTAATGTCATTTCTTTGAAAGTTGCACAAAACCCGTCATAAGAAGCAGGATAAGGATAAAAGGAAAGTGATGACATATGAAGTGAAATGCCTAGTGATAATAATGGCAAGACGATGAAGAAGAATGTCAAGCCATATGATTTTAAATTTTGCAAAGGCACTGAAGCACATCATGTAGAAATACTAGAAGTAGCAACTTGAGATACACCTCACCATCGTAGTGAGTAAGGACACCCTCATGATTGATACTACACATCTCTCATGATAGGTGGCAGTGTCCATGAAATCTTGGTTGTCTTTCATTCTCGTGATGTCAATAGAAGCCTACCAATGCCATCATAAGTGAAAAGTAGCTACCAATGAAGAATTAGCTAGCCTACATGCAAATTCTATTTAGAATTAGAGTTCTTATGTCATCTAAATGTAGCTAAATATTAGATGATTGAATAATTGTAACTCTAGAAGAGTGAATTGAATGAAAGATTATAATTTCTCGAAGAGAAAATATCTTTAACTGCAATGAATGAATTATTTCTAGTATGTCGTAGCATGTTTAAGACATTTATTTTTCTGTTGCTACTTCCTCGCGCAAGAAAAATTGTCTTAGACTAGAATCTGGTGTAGCGCCCAAATAAAAAGGAATGAATCAATTATGGTTTGCAGATCCATAAATACAACCTTGAAATGAAATATTTCTAGATGAACGAGAACTAGAAATACTACGACCGTTGCTAGAAGCAACAAATACATTTTATAGGCCCTTGAAGAGCTATGGTCATATTATTTGTGGGATAACTTTGCATAGTAATTAAGCATTGTTGTATTTGATCCCACTTGAACTTTCTTAAAGTTTGTAGAAATTGAATAAATTATAATAGAAATATATATTCTTTAATATTTGGGCTATAGTATGAATGCACTTGAAGTGTATGCTACTTTAAGACTTTATTTCTCCCATTTTTGAACTATACATTATGTCAATTCTGGTTTTTGAATTATGAGAAAAATAAATTGACAACTCATATGGTTATAGCTAAAACAAGTGAAATAATTTTATAAATCATGAAGATTAGTGTGCCCGCATGCACCACTAGGAAATTAATCACTAGGCCAATGTGAAATAATTCCTAGACTATATTTTGAGGATGTCTTGGTCTTATTGAACCCCTATATGGGCTATTATGATACAACTTAAATCTCGTAAATCTTTGTAATAGACACATGCATGTTTATTATCTTCTTGACCCTTATGTCATCATCAAACAATAGTCCACTTGAATGGACAACATTAAAGAATAGTGTTCGATGATTAATGCATTAACATAAGTGGCAAAGTTGAGCACTAAGTATCATTTGTCCACTTTAATGGGCTAAGCATAAGCAATAAAGAATAATAACAATTACTATCCAATTATTATAGAGTTGTAATTTATTTGTCATGAATAGGACATGCAATTCTAAATGAAGCGGATCTCAAGCAGAATTCAAACCATTGGCATACAACATCTACTCAACAATATTGCAACTAGTGTTGAGTTTTCCATCCGAAGTATGTGCATATCTTACTACCATAGTAGATTGAAAAGGTTCTCTCTGAAAGTCTGGAAAACTTATGAACGGAGATTTGCATGTAGCATTCTACTTTTATAAATTTCTATCATTTAGGAGGAGAGAATGAACCCTTGCATGAAAAATGTCGACACATTATGGTAGAAATGAAAGGGCTTGTGCACATTACCCATACTAGTGAATACAATGGAAGAAGTGCTAGAAGTACAGAAGGACATGAAGTGCAAAATAACTAGAAGTTATACTGCCTAATTGTTTCTGTGATCTGAAAAGCACGACTAAGTTGCATTACTTGAATGTAATGTATCGGAGAGGGTGAAATACCGTATAAATAAAGGTATCCCTCATCTCGTCTAGAGGCCCCGAACAAAAATAATAGGATGAGAACTTTGGTTCTTCATGCCTCTAAGTAACCACTGACGTTTGCTAAACACAGAACATGAGAGCTTATCATACTTAATCACAAAAATTGCACCACAGAAAGAAGGGGAGCCAATTAAGACCTTGCAAATGGTATGGACCCTCAAAAATAGGCATACTAGTATGAATCTTATCATGAAGTAAGAAATCAGCGATAAGGTGCACACTAAAATAGTCGCTGGTACACTAAAGGACCTTGCTCCTATGATCGGAAATGATGATGAGCGAGATGGTAAAGCACCAGAATGTGCAACCCATGATGAAATAACTAGAAGTTATATAAGTTTCGATGAATCCTGTGATGTAGCAACTACCAATTATCTGCACTTACTATTCATTGTTGCCGCAATCATAAATCTTTACCTTGAGCATATATAGTTCATTGAATGAATGAAGACATTAGATTGAGAAGATTGTAAGAAGACAATGACAATTGAATTGTCCGACAAAGAAGAAAAAAGTAAGAGATAAAGCATGTATTGTTGTATAAAGTTTTCACTCAACTAGCAAAAGTTGATTGTGAAATATATTCTGTGACCATGGGCTGAATTACCTTTCGAAATATTATCTCAATGGCAGTCAACTAGCAGTTGAATATTGAAATCAACTAGGAGTTTAAAAAATCAACATGAAGTTGAAAATTGACTTGAACTCATATTATGTTGAGTAATGAATTCATTGATGTTGTTATTTGCATGGGAGATTGGATTAGATAATTGTATGACGGTACATGAAGTACCATGTCTTGAAACCAAGATAGAAAGAATAGAAATAGTTTTAGTAGTATATAGTATACATTTCTCAAAAAGAAATTCTACATGAATAATGAAGATCCCTGAATAGATTATGAATATGGTCTGAATACCATGTGAAATTGAAGAGACAAACTCATTGTTTGAATTTAAGTTTGAAACGAAACACTTGAATAGAACCAAGTTTATTTAGGCTTGCAACTAGAGCACGTGATTGATGAATTCTTGAACATTAGTCCACTTACATTCAGAAAGTGTTGGAGATGTTTGGCTTTGAAAAGTCATCCAAAACCCCATGGACGGAAGGTCATTTCAGGTAGACCATAAATCCATACAAATCTAGAGAAGAGAGGAGAAATTTTGGGACTGAAATTCTCATACTTAAATATGTAGGTACATTAATGTATTTGGCCTACTGCACTAGGCTAAACATTACGTTTTCTAAAAACCTACTTGCATATTAACATCCTCCACTATTATCCATACATGTTCGCTACACTATCCCGATCTTGACCCATGCATGTTCTTTCAGTGATCGTTTTCTCCGCCAATCACTATATGGGCATACTTCACGTGTGGATTGGTGGTTGCTGCTCGCAGGGTGCTCGATGAAATGAAGGAGAATGGCATGGTGTTGGGTTACTTGGAATGTTTCTTCGAATTGTCGAGGCATGTTAGGGTGTTCGAGGAATGTTCTGCTGACTGCAAAGGACAGTCGCAATGTCCAATCAAGATCTGACTGGTACCGAATGGGAGTTTCACACGTATTGGGACTCACCTTGGATATGTTATCAGAGAGGCTCCATACCATTGGATTTGCACTGGATGGCGCGAATAAATAACTGCAGAGAGCAGTCACGGGGCAAAGTCACTGGAGCCAGTTCCTGTCAGGAGATGAGCGACTGTGAGGTGGTTGTTTGACCTAATGTGGCAACGGTGTTACCCTTGCTTCTGCGTGTGCTGGACTGGGCTCCCTGGAGCATGCCAAGGGCTTGCACCCGCATGTGGAGAAGGTGGGGTTGGGAGGAGAGTTGATCGTGACGAATGCATTGATTGATATGTATGGAAAGTGTGGCGGCATTGAGTTTGCTCATGGCGTGGTTCGTCTGATGCCTAACAAGGACCTGCATTTGTGGATAGCCATGGTTTCAGGGTTGGCTTCGATCTCATGGCCATGGCAAAGAAGTGGTTGCATTGTTCTTGAGCATGCAAGATGTGGGACTACTACCAGATTCGATTACCTTTGTGGTGGTTCTGTCTGCCTGTAGCTGTGCTGGATTGGTGAATGAGGGGATATCTATCTTCAATTCCATGGAGATTGCATCCAGGGTCATCCCTGATATCAAGCACTATGGTTGCATGGTATGTCTTTTCAGCAGGGCAGGGCTTATTGCACTTGCCTATCGGTTTATCAACAGTATGGCTTTTGAGCCTGATCTGGCCATTCTTGGTGCGTCATTGAGTGCTTGCAATATCAATAATGAATTGGAATATTGGATATTGGGGAGCTAGTGATCAAGAGGACTGAGTCTGTCTGATCATATAAAGGAATTGCCAGTGTGCTTCTGTAGTTCTGTCCAATATTTATGCCAATCAAAACCTTTGACATGAAGTTGATTCTCTTACGAGGAAGATAAGAAATGATACTATTTGCAGAAAGCTGCCTGGCCAAAGTGTGATTTCTGTGGAAGTTCCTTTCATGGGTTCTTGATCAATACCTCGACACATCCTGACATCCACTCTCAGTGGAGCTTCTGTTGTTGTTTGGCAGGTAAGGCAACTCATGATTTTTGTAAAAAAAAAAGTAACCTGGAGTGTTGGATAATTCATCACCTTACATTTGTTGCAAGATTCTTATTGTTCGGCTGTTAGGAGACAGAAATGAGCAGTAAATTGAGCAATTGATACCAACACTCTTCTACAAACTTGAATTTGAGTACAGTGTTTGCTTAATCAGGATCATGATCTATATGAGGCATCCTTGCGACCTTGTGTTCATGAGAAATAGTATCGCTATTGAATGAACAGGTCTGATTGCCATAATTATCTGTACTTCTAAATAGGCAACATCACTCACATTCTTGATTCTTCTAGCAAATCAGGGAGGACCCTAAGATCAGCATCAACTTGGTGAACCCTAAGATCCTAGTTACACTGTGTTATATGTGGTTTGATTATTTCATGTGTCTAATATTGTATTACGCTCTTGTGCTTTTATTATCGAACCTACTGTTTTTTAATATTTTCAGTATAGATTTGACAACTAATGTCACTGTCTATTATCTCAAATCACTGATGAGATGCATATCTAGAAGAAAACCTGCTTCCCTGATCATTTTCAAGCTCCTCTGCCACCACTGTTGCCCTGGAATTGGCAAATTGCAGATTTCTGAAGGCTGAAGCAGCATGGTGAGCAGGTTAGAATGCTTTGAAAGAACAAGAAATATGTCATCTGATTCACTCTACGTCCAAAACAATTGTGCATCATACTAGATAGGGCACCACTACTCCCAGTCCCAGGTGCTAATGCCTTCTTGCTTGCAGCATCTTTTTTTAGAGCACCATGTTGCTATGCATGATTTCTTAACAAATAGCAGCGTTGGTGGTTATGCATTCAGCATGAGATCAGAGCGATCCTTAGGAATTTACCAAAGAAATCAAGGGGGAATGTCAGCGGTGGAGAGGTGCAGATGTTAATGATAATAAAAATCTACTGTCAATAAGAAAGATTATGGTGGTGACAAATTCACCAATATTAGTTTCTTTTAAAATAGTTTAGATATAGATAATACAAACATCATGTGTGGAGCTCGCACGGATAACCGGGGAAAACCTTTTTGTTCACTACTAGAAAACTCCCCCTGTAGCTACGCCAGAATTAGGGTATAGACATGCTTTATTTCATCTCTATGTTAATATAGACACGCGTTCATAAAGCGTGTTAGAAGCATCTTCGTACGTACCGCGTTAGCTAGACCTTGTAGAGATGAATTATTTATGCGTTGCTATGAAAGAAAGAGACAGTCTATAAACACGTTATTTGCATATCTATAAAGTTAGATACAATTTAGTAGACACATGTATAAAACGTCTGTAGTGATTTAGTTACGTAGTATTGTGACATTACATTCACGTTAATAAATGTAGATACAATTTATAGATACATATACAAATCATGTCTAATAATATAGATGTGTTTTATAAGGACGCCTTATTGCGCAGTAATAAGTATAGAGACGAATTTGTAGAGCGTGGAACGTGACATGGCAAATGATGTGGCACGTGACATGGCTAGGAATGAAAATGAATCGGATAGTTTCCGTCCAAATCCGAAAAAATCTTATCCGGATATCCGAAATCAATATGGTTATCTATAGAAAATAACCATAAAATAAATCATTACTTAATATGTGTATCAAACTTCAAACATAATTTTATTTCTTGACATAATACTAATGCAAAACACATTAGATTTGTGCTGCTAAGGTGTGCCCCTCGCCCTGGTTTTATAGGCAGCCCACCACTCACACTGCTTCAAACTAGCGAGGTGGGACTAAAGAGCGAGGCGCGATTACAAACAATTGTTTGATATGCTCTAAAATGTGTCAAGAGGATAATAACACTTCAAAGCGTGTTTATGTCCGTGTCATTTTCTATTGATGGTTATTTGATACGATTTACGACTAATCTACATGCTATTTGTGGAATGACAACATGTTAAACTTTGTATCAATTCAATACGCTTTTCTAATCAAGTTAGAAAGCATCTATACCTAGCTATAAACAAATGTTTGATAAACTTTACAACGTCTATGTGTGATAATGACGCTTCAAATCGTGTCTAACGTCGTGTCATTTTGAGATGACTTCAATAGCGTGTCAAAAAATGTCTTCGTATGATTCGTAACAGTATAAGCGTGTCTATTATCATAACAATCTGACATGCTTTCAAAATCGTGTCAACAAGCATCTTTATATGTGGATGTAGAGATGCTTTTACATGGCGTTACTACGGCGTAGCTACGGGGGGTTTTCTAGTAGTGGTTGTGGCTGTACCGAGAGGAGCATAACATTTACTATATTCCCGTGCAACTTCCAAGAATCTAATCTAATTTGGATATCACAACAGTGAACTAAAGTCTAAAGATCTTAAGCTATGGATGCCAGTTTCTTCTCATGTATCTCTCTCGCCATGTTCTGGCAAAGGAATCTGGGGAGGCAAACGAATGGAGCAACTGGGAAAAAGCACGCCACCACCGAAGCCTAGTTAGGGTGTATTTGTTTCGGTTCTTGCAACTTTCTTATCAGTCTAAACAAGTTTTTTTAAATGTGTCCGTATAAAGTGAAAGCTATTCATCTTAAACAAGTTTATGAAATCGTTTTATCTTAGATTTATAGATATTTCAGTCAAACAACTTTATAAACCTATTCTCAATGGTTTGTTTCGTAGCTCATATCAGTTTTTTTTATAATTCATAATAACTTTTTAAAATTTAGAGTTCGTGTAAACATAACACACTACATAGTGGCCGGAGCGACACAGGGCAGGGCACACGCAACGTAGCAAAGTGCTCTGCTTTGCTTCCTCGGTGCGTCTCTTTGCGCTGGCATTGGGATGTTCTTTTCACCCTTACTATCTACGTGTTTATATTTAGCGAAACATATTATAATATCTTATATGATCAAGTCAAAAATATATAATATTTAGATCTGGTCTATCTACCACTGATTATTCAAAATTTTCATAGCAATTTTAGATTTTCATAACTTTATAGTTTTAAGTTGGACATTTGGCATACATAAAATTATATTTACTTGTGCTCCTCGTGAACTCCACCTCATGGGAAAAAACAAAATAGTACTCTCTATTACATATATAATTTATTTGTTTTTTCTATGTCAAACTTTTTTAATTTTGATTAATTCACTCTGGAATGTTTCGGAAAAATTTACTATGAGTATCATTGAGGCTTTGGAGGCTGCCTAAGGTTTCGAACATCTTTGAGGACTTCAGGAGACCAAAGCCTCTAGCTCATCGAAGGGGTTGTAGGCTCAAGAATTAATCCTTAATATCTTCTTAAGTATGGTCAAAGATAATGCATCAACAGTAGCCATTCGCATTTATCGCTTCGTTTTAGAAGAGGTGGATGTGGCTTAAGCTTCGGCCATATTCTAAATTTTAACACTTCAATTCTCGAACTACAAATTAAAGTCTTCATACAATAACATTAAAGAACATTTAATGCATTCGTGAGCCTTGATAAGATGTGCACTCGAGAACCCAAATGACACTAGCAATGGTCATATCTTAGAAGCTGAACAGTCGCGACGTTATTTCGAGGCAAATGTTTTTTACCTTGGCCACTCATGTCAGTGGTTGTGTGGGGTCAAAATATGGTCAGGAATTTTGTACCGGATGTTGCGCTCTGCAATTTAACCTCCTATATAAGCACTCTTGCACCCACAATTCATTTTTACGTTTTTAAGCTTTCATCCCTTAGCCATCTTAGCATACATATAATTGGATCATGGATCGTTACCTTCTTGCAGCTCATCAGGCCTAGAACTTTTGACTGAAGGGTCCGAAACTTCCGAGTTAGTGCTGGAACTTTTGAAATCACCTTTCTGTATCGAATTTAATTAGGATTGGAACTTGCGGGTCATACTCGAAACTTCCAAAAATAACCTTCTGTTACGATAATTATTTTGTTCGGAACTTTCAGGTCAAACCCAAAACTTCTGAAAACAACTCTCTGTATCGAAAGTTATTTTAGCCCCAAACTTTTGAGTCCAACCCGGAACTTCCAAAAATCCGACACCAAGAACAATAGATCTAATCTATTTCCACCACATATCTCTATACATGATCGATCTAGATCAAACACTACACACGTAGGCTCTGATACCATTGTTAGGATATGAGAAGGCTATACTAGCTAGTAAATTAAAATTTTAACCTCGTTACCTTCTAACGTGAGACACACTAGTGCAACGGAAGAAGATGTTAGGGAAGCACATCCTTACTTGGTTGTTCTCTGCCTAGTCCATTCGTCAGTAATAAAGATGACGTATTCTGGCGATCTCCATGCAAGAAAGACGATGAGCGCCGCAATTAGAGCAGTGCCTCCATGCTATCCACTTGTCTAGGGATATGATCACCTCATGTAGGCGTGCTAGCACCACTTGAGAGATCTAGGGAGAAGATGATCACAACGACTGCGATCGCGGGGAGAAGAGAGGTGGGAGCTATGGTTCAAAACCAGGAGAAACAATAACCTTTTTGTGCCAACCCATCCTCTCTTTATATAGTGCCCACACATGGGTCTTTAATCAGTATTAAATCCCAAGAGATCTAATATGTTTGCCTGCACCTGAACTTCCAGCCCATAGGCTTGGAACTTCCGGAATTAACATTCTATTTGGAATTTATTTTTGTCCAGAACTTCCAGTCCAACCGGAACCTCTAGACTTAGAACTTTCGGATCACATTCAGAACTTCTAAAAATAACCTTCTGTATCAAATTAATTTCGACCTAGAACTTCCAGATCACATCCAGAACTTTCGGTTGGACTAGAAGTTCCATCGTAGTATTGTATGCATAGGGGGTGTCGATGATGTCAAAGATCACTTCCTCCGAACACGTGAGGTTGACCTCGCCAAGCTGACTTCGAGGCAAATTTGGCCTAATGCCTTGAGGGGTGCCTCATTAAAGCCTTGCAAATGTCTTGCTTCTAGAGGAAGTTGATTCCGAGGAATGCACAATTGATCAAAGGAGTGCGTGAAGATGATGTCTATCGAGCTACCTATGTCAATTAGTACACGCCACACCTTCATGTCAACAATGTCGATGGTGACGATAAAGGGGTCTGTATGCAGGAACTTAATCCCCACAATATCTTAGACTATGAAGGAGATCGACACGTCGGCACACTCTTGTATTGTTGAATCTAAGGTAGAGGTCCCAATATGACCCACTTCTCGGATGTAGTCCTGCCTCTATCGCTTGGACAGGTTCCCTAGTACTCCGCCTCTAAAGATGGGGAGTACCACATGCTTCAGGAGGACCGAAATATTTTTGACCTTTAGCGGTGGCATTATGATTGCCATTGGACCTCACGGCAGTGCTTCGCTTGTGCTGGCTTGGCCGTGATTTGGACTTGCTCTAATCTGTTGACTTAGGCCCTATTTATTTAAGCTTTCTAGTAGCTTTCCACCCTAGAAAGTTGAAAGCTCAAACAAACTATCAGCTTCTAGGTTGAGCTTTCCGAAAGCCAAAAGCACACATAAGCTATGATTACATGGAAAGCCCAGAAGTACTAAAATGTAAGCTTTCTGCAGCTTATCATCTCCATCTGCATTGTCTCCCTCTCCTTCGGTCTTGTGGCATCGCCGCATGGCCCCACTGCCACCCGACCCCACCCCATCTGGCGTTGCTCCGCCCTTTCCCATCGTCCCAGCGCCGCCCCGACCAACGTCGCCCTGGTCAGCCCCGCCGCCCTGTCCAGCATCGCACCGCCCTTCCCCACCACCATGCCCGACATTGCCCCGCCCTTCCCCACTATCCTGCCTGTTGTCACCGTCGCTCGGCCCCACCACCCCTTCTAGCATCGCCACCACCCAGCCTCCCTTCCTCGGTCGGTGCAGCCGCCCCATCGTGCCTGGTCGTGTCGCGCTCTCGCAGCGATATTCTGTGGACCCCACAAAACAGTCACTCCATCCCACCATTCTAAAATCTAGGTTGCCAAACGATATTAGCTTTCTAAAAGCTAGCTTTTGGAAATCCACCCTTCTAAGTTGCAAAAGCCAAAAGCTAGCTTTCTAAAAAGCTTGGAAAGATAAAGCCCAAACAAACAGGGCCTTAGAGGGCCTGATCAATCATCCATTAGCATGTAGTGTGCTCGAGGTAGTCCCCTTGCAAGGCCAATATACTCTTACAAGAGTTGGTATTGTGGATCTAATTCTCACCATCGACATTGCAGAAGAAGGTCTAGCCCGAGACGAAGGGCCCTTACCTCTAGAGTTCACACTTGAGCAACGGTGACATTCCTTCAGAGCTGCCCTTCTTCTAAGCAGGTGAACTCCTCGAAGTATGTCATTAGTTGTGCTATATAGGAAATGGGCTTCCTATGAAGCTTGTCGAGGAGGCCCAGATGCATGACGCCTTCATGGTCACGTCCACCACAAATTATGTGGAGGGCCCCTTAATCTATGACTTTGTATAAGTGAAACATTGAAAATATACATAGAGGGTTTCTCCGGGATGCTGATTCACCTGGAATAGACTTTCGGGGGACATTGGTGCCACATAAGTCCCTTAAAATTGCTCGTAAATTTATTGTGCAAGTGTTCCCATGACTTCATAGAGCTGGGCTTCAAGAACCAAAACCCTCGAAGAGTTATACCTTCGAGAGACAGTGGGAAACACTTTACCATGGTATCTCTCTCACCTATGCTAGCCTCAATAGTGAGGGCATAAGAGCGAGTGAACTCTTTGGGGTCTAAATCCCTGAAGTACTTTGGCAACTTTGTGGCTTGGAACTTTGAGTGAAAGCAAACCATATGTAAGTCTAGGTGCAGCGGCGACCTCTCGTCAAATGAGGTGTTGTGCCTCCACTCTTGGTGTTCTTGCTCATCGAGGTCACTCATGATGACGATGGTTGGTGGTCTTTTGGGTTCTTTGGGAACTTCCGGGGTGCACGCCTAATCGGTCGCATTCTGATGACACTACATAACCTCCACCTTAAGAAAGGCCAGTTCGAAGACCTACATGTCATCGAAGGCTCTGCTTCCTCCGGAGTACCCCCAAATCTTATGACTAGACGTAGTCAATTTGCAGCGCTCTCGAGGGTTACAGGGAGCTCTTACGTGGGGGTCTCATTGCTCCTAACGAAATTGGTGCTGAAGGGACCACAACGGGGCTCATAGGCCTTGAGGTCCGTCTACTAAAGGGGGATCGAGGTGTTCTCCTCAGCCCTTGGGGTGGTGTCCACCGCTGGGAGGTCTCTGGCGTGATCTGTGACCTTAGGAGTGGTGTTCACCACCGTGGAGCCTGTAGTGCGCTCTGCAACCCTTACCACCTAGAGGTCCACTGGGTCTCGCAAGTCTTGTGCACCATACCCCGGTGAGGGGGGCTCTAGCTGCAGCAAGGCCTTTGAAACCTAGGAGGACCTCCAAGGAGGAGCCGCACTTTTGCTTTTGTTTAGAGGCATGGTTCGAAGATTTGGTGGTAATGAGTCTAGCTTAGTACTAGAATCCTCACGGACGATGCCAACTATTGGGTGAAAATAATTTATCCCCTTCTCTTTAGCAATAAAGAGGGGGTATTTGTAGCCATAATTTGTAGGTGGTAATATGTTATTACCCCTACTTTATAACCGACTTTGCATGTGATACATAATACAAATACATGTAGAGGTAATGTAGTACATGACTAATTGTAGAACTAAAAGTGTACATCTTGTCAGAAGGCGATCTGGTTCTCATGGGTAGAATATTGTTATAATACCTCATATGATCACAAATACATGCAGAATGTATGAGCCCATGAGGGCATTTCATAGAGTGCATGGAGACGATCTGGTTCGTATCAACAATCCCCCAATATATATTATATATGTTATTTATATTTGTGTTGACGCTAAGATTTGGTAAAGCTCAGGGCTCACCAGGGATGTCGTACGATCAATTAAAGTCAAAGAGATTCCGGTCAAAGGTGGTCAAAGAAGCCCATCTGTTACAACATGACCGGATATGAAGGAGCTGATGATGAGAAGATGAAGATTATCCAGAATCGGTTAGGATAGATTACTTGGATGGCAAGTCTTCGGACTATAAATATGTATCCCTTAGTTAAGTCAAACAACAACCAACCAACCCTACAAACAACTCTTTCGCGCATCACCGCCCTTAGCTTCCCAAGGTTAATCCCAATGGGATTCAGCACTCGGAGCTAGTGATGGAGGAGGGGGTGCCCGATCTTCCGTCAGGTGGGGGGATAAACAACGATTTGTGGAGAACTCGACGTTGACGATCCGGCTTCCGATCAACGAGATCGGCCCTTGCAATCGCTACACCACTGCTCCGTCGGTTATCAACCAAGCACAACCTGATTGACCTTACCAAGCAGGCTAATCCTTGCCTGCGAATCGAAGAACATAAGCAAGAACACAGAAAACGCAATCGAATTGAAAATTCTATTGGAATCTGCGAATTGGGGTTCACTTACAAATCCGGCGAAGTGGTGGCTATCAAAGCAACGTGTAAACTAAAACCCAAAAACCCTAGATGGCTGTAGAAACACCTTATATAGTAGTTTGGGACGCACCCCTAATGGGCTCAACTGGATACATGGCCCAAAGGCCCAATAACACAGAAAACAACATGCTGAGAGATTCTGGACTCGATCTTGTTTTGATGATTCATGATGATCTATAACGAATTTTGAGATTAAACTAGCAGCATTGGAAAGGTATTAAGTTATCTTTCCGTTGCTGGGTGGAACGTCAAAAACGGAGTCCGTATGCAGCATGGCCGATTATTTTAGTGCACGTTGCTCCTGGAATCCGAGTTGGACACGAATTGTAGTTGGATTGAACTCTTAAATTGGCTTGGACGTCCTTCCTAGTTCTTCTCCAACTCTTTGTTTATCTCCAAGTGATTTTCATCATCTCCATGGTTCCTAACAATAATAATAATATTAGGTAGTAATTTATTCCCAAGATAATATACTAATGATGGGGGAGTGGTCCCGATCTTCCGCTAGGTAAAGGATAAACTTGGGTTGGTGGAGAATCTCGACGTTGGCGATCCAAGGCTCCGGTCCGGCGGATCAAAACCTTGCAATCGTTACACCACTGTCTCCGTTGGTTATCAACCACGCAGAACGCGATTGACCTCGCCACGAAGGCTAATTCCTGCAAGCGAACCCAAGAACACAAGCAAGAACAGGAAGGATACAAGTCGAATGCCAAAACACAGACAAACGATGATAAGGTGAGGTTTCACAAACGCTAATGCAGCAGCCAATCGGTTCGGTGCAAGAGGCGGGATCTAAACACAACAGTGTAGATGCAACAAAGCAAAACCTAACCCTAGAGGTGGCTGGCATGAGAATATATAGGGCGGCGGCCTGTGGAAGGTGAACAGACACGGGCTGTGGGCTAGAAGACGTACAGACTCAGACTATGGGCCAACACGGCCCAGTTCTGTCACGCAGGACTGTTTTAATCACACAGTTCGGCTCGAGACTCCAAATGAGACTAAACCAACGGCAAAAGATCCGTCTTCTCCTTAGCTTTCCAAAAAGTCCAAGAACGCGCCAATCGGACTTCGTATGAGGAAGTTATGCCCATTTTGGTGAATGGTGGTCGATGTAGTCCGAACCAGCGAATTCTTGACTTCAAATCGTCCGTGCGGCTCCGTCTTCAACTCCAACTCTTCTATTCCATTTCCCATGTTCCTAAGCAACAAAATATCACTAGTATTCAGTAGCATCCCATCCAAACAAATATAATCAAAGTTGCTAAGGAAAGAATTAACCTCATGGTTCAAGCGACGGGCACGGGCGCGTGTGATTGGTCCTTGTAATTGAATTGTAGGTGGAGGCTCCATGTGTGTATCATGTGAAGTGATGTCCTCATCATCCTCCCCCTTTTTAATTGGAGTCGTCCTCGACTCAAGCTCATCGTCAGCTCCCAAATAGGGTTTTAAATCATCAGCACGGGGCATCAATTTAAACTTTCTCAAATCAGGAAAATGATCCTTGCGCAAGTACAACCAAACAAGATCTCCTGGTTTGAAAAACATCTTCTTTCTTCCTTTATTTGTCTTTTGAGCAAAATAGCGTGCCTTCTTTTCTATAACTTCCTTGGTCTTCAGATGCATAGCTTTCACAAACTCTGCACGCTTAGTTGCCTCCATGTTTGCTCTCTCTTGAAAAGAAAGTGGCAGCAAATCAAGTGGTGTGATTGGCTTAAAACCATACACCACTTCAGACGGGCACAATTGTGTTGTTGAGTGGACAGCTCTATTGTATGCAAATTCAACATGTGGAAGGCAGTCCTCCCATTCTTTCAAGTTCTTCTTAATCATTGTTCGCAGCAACATGGAGAGTGTACGGTTTACCACCTCTGTTTGACCATCAGTTTGCGGGTGACAAGTTGTTGAAAACAACAATTTTGTACCAAGCTTGGCCCACATTGTCTCCCAAAAGTAACTCATAAACTTCACATCATGATCTGAAACAATGGTTCTAGGCATCCCGTGCAATCTCACAATTTCCCTGAGAAATAAATCAGCAATATGTGAAGCATCGTTGGTCTTGTGACAGGGAATAAAGTGTGCCATTTTAGAAAATCGATCCACTCTTACAAATATGGAGTCTCTCCCCCTCTTTGTCCTAGGCAATCCCACAATAAAGTCCATACTAATATCTTCCCAAGGTGCACTAGAAACAGGAAGTGGAGTATACAAACCATATGGGTTAAGTTTGGACTTAGCTTTATGGTATGTGGCACAACGCTGCACAAATCGTTCAACATCTCTCCGCATCTTTAGACAATAAAAAATATTGGACAACAGGGCCAAAGTCTTTTCTCTCCCAAAATATTCCATTAATCCACCGCCATGTGATTCCTGCAACAACAGCAAACGTACGGACGAATCTGGAACACATAGCTTGTTAGCATGGAACAAGAAGCCGTCATAAACATGAAATTTTTTCCAGCCTTTCCCATCATTACATTTAGTGTATGGTTCAGCAAATTCTTTATCTACAACATACAAATTTTTCAAACTTTCCAAATCTGGAACGTTAATATCAAGTTGAGATAAAAGAACAATCCTTCGAGACAATGCATCAGCAACCACACTTTCTTTGCCATTCTTGTATTTCACAATGTATGGGAAAGATTCAATAAATTCAACCCCTTTAACATGTCTACGGTTCAGTTGAGCTTGCCCTCTCAAATATTTTAGTGCTTCATGATCAGAATGTATAAAAAACTCCTTAGGCAAAAGGTAATGTTACCAAGTTTCAAGCACACGCACTAAGGCATATAATTCCTTATCATAGGTAGAATAATTCAACTGTGGAACATGCAATTTCTCACTGGAATAGGTCACGGGTTTACCTCCTTGTAGCAGCACACCTCCTAATCCAAAACCACTAGCATCACATTCTAACTCAAAAGGCTTACTGAAGTCGGGTAGCTGAAGTAGAGGTGCACGTGTAAGGCGATCCTTGAGTGTGGTAAGAGCTTGTTCTTGTGCTGGCTCCCAAGTAGAAGTAACTCCCTTCTTGGTCAACTCAGGCAAAGAACCGGCTATGGTGCTGAAATCTTTCACAAAACGCCGGTAAAAACCTGCAAGACCAAGAAAACTACGTACCTGTGTGATAGTTTGGGGTTGCGGCCAGCTGTTGATTGCTTTGACCTTTGCCGCGTCAACCTCAATACCCTGTGAAGTGACAACATATCCAAGAAACACAACTCGATCCGTGCAAAATGTGCACTTCTCAATGTTACCAAACATTCTAGCTTCACGGAGGACAGAAAAAACAGCACGTAGGTGTTCAACATGTTCAGTGAGAGACTTGCTATAAACCAAGATATCATCAAAGTATACAACCACAAAGCGTCCTATAAAGTGCCGTAGGACTTCATTCATCAAGCGCATGAAGGTACTAGGTGCATTAGTAAGTCCAAAAGGCATGACAAGCCACTCATATAATCCAAACTTTGTTTTAAAAGCAGTTTTCCATTCATCACCTAGTTTCATGCGAATTTGGTGGTAGCCACTACGGAGATCGATCTTAGAAAAGATAATGGCACCACTAAGCTCATCAAGCATGTCATCCAATCTAGGAATAGGGTGTCGATATCGAATGGTGATATTATTAATAGCACGAAAATCAACACACATGCGCCAACTACCATCTTTCTTAGGTACCAAAAGAACGGGTACTGCACAAGGACTAAGGCTTTCACGGACGTACCCACGATCAAGAAGGTTCTGTACTTGGCGCTCAATTTCTTTTGTCTCCTCCGGATTGGTGCGGTACGCTGCACGATTAGGAAGAGACGCCCCCGGGACCAAATCAATTTGGTGCTCGATGCCGCGTATCGGTGGCAGCCCGGGTGGTATCTCAGCAGGAAAAACATCTTAAAACTCCTGCAAAAGGTCAGTGACTACAACAGGAACAGAGCTAGGAATGTTCGCAAGTGAAAACAGCACGTTCGTGCAAATCAAGCCATATATCATGGGAGTATCATCACAAATTTTAGCAAGGTCAGTTTTAGTTGCAAGCATGACACATCCTTTCAGATTAATAACTTGTGATGAGGAAGGAGAAACAACTTTTTCTTTTTGTTGCCTCGAAAGTGTTTTAGCTACTTGCTGATTTTCAGAAAGTTGTTTGCTCTTTTGTGCATCCCTAGCACGTTTTTCTTGTTCAAATTTCACAATTTCAGCAGGAGTCATAGGAAGCAATGTAACTTTCTTTCCTTTATACATAAATGTGTACTTATTGCTCCTACCATGGTGTGTAGCATCAGTATCATACTCCCAAGGTCTACCAAGTAACAGAGAACATGCTTGCATTGGTACTACATCAAAATCAGCAACTCCGAAGTATGTACCAATGGAAAATTCGATGTGAGCAGTTTGTGTTACCTTGACCTTACCGCTATTATTGAACCATTGCACATGGTAAGGGTGTGGATGCGCACGTGTGGGAAGTTGAAGCTTCGTTACCATGTCGTGGCTCACCAAATTGTTGCAACTACTGCTGTCGATGATGACACGTACACGACGGTCATTGACGAAGAAGAAGGTCTGAAATAGATTATTCCGTTGTGCCCGATCGTCCTGCTCCATGTGAGTGCTCAAGACGCGTTGTACAATAAGTGCTTCAAGGTCGGCAGAGGCATCCGGCGCAAAAACAGCGTCATCGTCGAATGTATCGTCATCTCCTGCAATGTTAGCAGCAAGCGCATATTCATCTTCAACATCACTAGCACTTACGTAGCCACCGTCCTCCGTAGCAATATAAGCCCGCTGACTAGGGCAGTCTTTCATCACATGGCCAAATCCTTTGCATCTGTGACACTGGATCGCTGCAGAACGTGCAGTAGAGGCCGCCGAGGAGGTGGGCTTGGCTGGCGCCTTGGATGCTGCAGTCTTGGAACTCTCAACCTGGGCTGTAGATGTAGAAGGTGCTGATGTAGCCGCCGGTCGAGAAGGGGGTGGGGGTGGTCGTTGCTGCTGCCCACTTGAGCGTGAAGTAGCACCACCAATGTTGGTCCTCATGCTGCGTTGTGGTTGTTGGCGACCCTGCAATTCTTTTTCTGCAAGCATAGCAAGGTGGAAAAGACGAGTGATAGTATTGTATTCTTTATAATCAATGATATCCTGAATTTCACGTCTTAAACCACCATAAAAACGGGCCATTTTATCCTCATTGTCCTCCTCAATTTCAGCACGCAGGCAACCTATTTGCAACTCCTGATAATACTCCTCTACCGATTTATTTCCTTGGTTTAGGCGCTGCAATTTTTTTCTCAAATCACGTTTATATGAAGGAGGGACCCATCTACCACGCATTTGCCGTTTTAACATATCCTAAGTTTGTGGTTCATTGCCAACCTGAACTATTTCAGTCCACCAAAGAAGAGCATATCCAGTGAAGTCACTAGTAGCTAAACGCACGCGGTGGATAGCAGGGACCATGTGAGCATTAAATTTTTGTTCGACTGACATCTCCCAATCTAAATATGCATCTGGATCATAGGTGCCAGCAAAAGGAGGTACTGAAAATTTTACCTTAGAGTAGGGATCATTGTTCATGTGGTTGTCATTGTTACCTCGTGGAGGGCGGTTGCGGTGGCCGCCCATACCTTGACGGTTGAACTGAAAGCGATGACGTGCAGCCTCGTCAGGGTCAATGGCATTGTTTCCGGCATAGGATAGGTCGTCTTCCTCTTCAATATGATTGTCTTCCTCTTCAACATGGTCATCGTTGGCTCGTGCAGCAGGCAAACGTGTTTCCAAGGCAGTCATTCGGTCCACTAGGTCAGCCACAGTACGTGCGAGATGTTCGATGGAATGTTGGGTCTGCCGCTGAGACTCTAGTAGAGCACGTCGTGAGACACATTCATTAAAATCAGATGGAGGGGTACCGCTGTTATCTGCCATGTTAGTGAAAGACAAAACAACAAAGAATAATCCTGATGGAAAACAGCTAAGTGTGGTGGTGGGTGTGGGGTGGAAGCAATCCGTCAAGCACCTTACCCATGCTTGCAAGTGCTCTTACCACGCCGCAGTGAGGTCACCGGCCTACAAGTGATGAACCAAGTGGAGGGTGGTGGCAATTGCAAGGAATGAACCTGTCCTGACCAAGAGAAAGGTGTAGCTTGGAAGGCAAAGTGAGTAGCAAGGATTAGTGATAATAATAACAGTTAAACCAAGTTCAATAAGTATTCCCTAGTACTCATCAAAGTTGCTGGCCTTAGTGCTCCCAAGGTGAAAATTCAAGCAATAGAGGGAAACTATGTGCCCAAAACTCAAATGAAAGCAACACAGGCCAAATTCAGCTCTCTGCAGATCGGACAAGAGATCGGACAAGAGATCGGACAAGGGATTGCACAAGCAGAAGCTGCCACTGAAACTGCCACTGATCGGACAAGAGATCGGACAAGAGTTCGGACAAGGGATTGGACAAGCAGAAACTGCCATTGCCTGCCACTGATCGAACAAGAGATCGGACAAGAGTTCGGACAAGAGTTCGGACAAGCAACTAACAGGACCGCTTCTCCTTTTTTTATTTTTTTTATTTTTTTTCACTCTATTTTTTTTTGAAAAAGGATGACAAGAGATACAACCACAAAAATTGGCACCTACAACTGAGGTGGGATGTGGCTCACAAAAATTCAAACAAGTTCGCTGTCCGGCGAGCAAAAACTTTGACCAATTTTTTTCTTTATCTTCCTGATTTTTTTTGGCGATTCTGGTGAGGGCTAACTGGGAAACCCAGTTAGGGTACCCCCCCCAAATTGGGTCAGGAACACGCTCAAAAAATTTCAGATTTTTCTGCCAAACGAGCGAAAAGTTATGCCTGTTTTACTGAAGGGGGGTCGCAAAGAGTCGATGTGTAAAACAAATAGGGTTGCGGAAGGGGGGTTTTTCGGTGGGGAATTTTTTTCTGAGACACAAGAACAACTACTACTCAAACGACACAGAGGGATGACTAAACCAGCAACAAGACTCGACTAAGAACACGAACTCAACAAAGTTAAAACTGAAATTAAAATCGCAAGGCACAAAGGGGTTCTCGGTGGGGAATTTTTTTGGTGCGGTTTTCTGGACTCTGGACGTCCTTCCTGGTTCTTCTCCAACTCTTTGTTTATCTCCAAGTGATTTTCATCATCTCCATGGTTCCTAACAATAATAATAATATTAGGTAGTAATTTATTCCCAAGATAATATACTAATGATGGGGGAGTGGTCCCGATCTTCCGCTAGGTAAAGGATAAACTTGGGTTGGTGGAGAATCTCGACGTTGGCGATCCAAGGCTTCGGTCCGGCGGATCAAAACCTTGCAATCGTTACACCACTGTCTCCGTTGGTTATCAACCACGCAGAACGCGATTGACCTCGCCACGAAGGCTAATTTCTGCAAGCGAACCCAAGAACACAAGCAAGAACAGGAAGGATACAAGTCGAATGCCAAAACACAGACAAACGATGATAAGGTGAGGTTTCACAAATGCCAATGCAGCAGCCAATCGGTCCGGTGCAAGAGGCGGGATCTAAACACAACAGTGTAGATGCAACAAAGCAAAACCTAACCCTAGAGGCGGCTGGCATGAGAATATATAGGGTGGCGGCCTGTGGAAGGCGAACAGACACGGGCTGTGGGCTAGAAGACGTACAGACTCAGACTATGGGCCAACACGGCCCAGTTCTGTCACGCAGGACTGTTTTAATCACACAGTTCGACTCGAGACTCCAAATGAGACGAAACTAATGGCAAAAGATCCGTCTTCTCCTTAGCTTTCCAAAAAGTCCAAGAACACGCCAATCGGACTTCGTATGAGGAAGTTATGCCCATTTTGGTGAATGGTGGTCGATGTAGTCCGAACCAGCGAATTCTTGACTTCAAATCGTCCGTGCGGCTCCGTCTTCAACTCCAACTCTTCTATTCCATTTCCCATGTTCCTAAGCAACAAAATATCACTAGTATTCAGTAGCATCCCATCCAAACAAATATAATCAAAGTTGCTAAGGAAAGAATTAACCTCATGGTTCAAGCGACGGGCACGGGCGCGTGTGATTGGTCCTTGTAATTGAATTGTAGGTGGAGGCTCCATGTGTGTATCATGTGAAGTGATGTCCTTATCAACTAAGATACTTAGAAACAAGTTGACTTGGAGATTTAATCGTCGTGCTCGAACTCGAATAATTGGATCTTGGTATTCATGTATGGTTGTATCATTGGTAGGGATGTCCTCATCATCCTCCCCTTCTTTATTTGGAGTCGTCCTCGACTCAACGTCTATTGGTCCCCAATTAACTTCCATGATAATACAAGAGTTCCATATACATGCATCTCTTCTATTAATCCAAGAAAGTATTTCTGAAATTGAAAATGAATGCATCTCATGGTGTAGCATCTGAAGTTCAAATATATAAAAATTAAATATAACATGGAAAGCATGCACCTTAACTTGTTTCCTCATAATCATGATCCTATCCCAACCGGTGATGTTCTTATCAACTAGGCTGCATCGTTCCAATCTCCGACGAATAGGTGAGTCCTGCCACCCCGACGATTGTATCGACTAGGTCAGTGTCCTCACGACTGCATCATTTGATCTCTTGAGGCATCGGCTGAAATAGTATGATCGTCGTTTTTATCTCGGTATATTGGCTAGGTCTAAGGCTGCATCTGGTTGATCTCTTAGATTGATGTGATTTAGGTGTGGTAGTCTGAGACTTCATCGGTTAAGTCTGACATCTCCTTCTATTGTATCTTCTTCATGTTGTATACCATCCATCTAAATAAAGTGTACTCGATATTTTGAAGTATTGTTAAGTTCATAGTGACTAGCTACTATCTTGGTTAGGTCCAATCTTATTATTGTGATGATTTTGATAATACAAATATGTTATCTAACATGTTTTATTTATTTCTATCGGAGTATAAGTCGATAGGTTATCTTCCATTCAATGTTATATTCTATCTGCCATCGGGAAAGGCTAATCGACTCATATACGCGAATTGTCCATCTCATCGGCCGATGGCGCGTTTGTCATGGTCGCTCTACCTTGGTTATCGGCCTTATGGTCGATTAGCGTTATTCGCTCACGATTGGTTTATCCTTACCGCAATCATCGGCTTGACAGCCGATTGGCTATGCTACTAATGTTATTTTCTCTGTTTCCTTATCAGTTTTAGGGTCAAACTGATTGGCACGCCTTTAACTTTTTTTCTAATCTGCACTAGAGCTAAGCAGATTTCCCAGACCACATGTGTGTCAAAATGTGAAAAAAAGGCACCAACAATTTGGTTAAAACTAGAGATGTATGAGTTCAAAACAAGATAAACAACTTGTCTTATAAAATAAGAGAGATTACATTGTCTTGTAAAGAATAATAAGCCTATTGTTTTACCCATAAAATTATAAGACTTATTGTTTTAGCCATGTTTGTACACATCACATTTCGGACCTCCAATCACAATCGAGGACCGTCCCTATGGGGTAGGGTCGGGGCTATTTTCACATACGAGCCAAGCCGAGCCTCAAGCTGACTCATGAACCCGAGCCAATTTTCTAGCCATATTTCTGGTCTTATAGTCCAAATAAAATAATTAGAATGATTTTTTAACACTATTATTAAGTGTGTTAAAAATGATATATAATAAAGTTAAGGAGAAGAAAGAAGAAAATTATTTTTCGGGTAAGAAACAAGATGAAAGAAGGAAGAAAAAACATTAGCGAAGGAACCGAGAGAGGGAAGATACGATTCGATAACATATCTATACTACTATATAATAGATGAGTTGTTTTACTCATCTGGACGATCTGGTCCGTTAATTGTTTACTTATACTCATTGGATCGATCTACACCGTTCATCACCTTCCATCCAAACTTACGTAACCCAGCACGCAAACCATCCGAAATTGAAGGAACAGTGCATGCATTCCGCAACAACCAACGCAGGAACAACGCATGCATTCTGATCGCCACCTCCACCGGCTGATCTCCTCCGACGTCGGGTGCAGAAGGAAATCCTCCAGTCGCCACCTCCGGTCGCCGCCTCCATTCACCGCTTGAGCTACTCCGACATCGGGTGCAGCAGGAACAGGTCAAGTCATGAATCAAACAACCAGGCAATGTGCACAGGTATGCATCAACCAGGAACAGATTTTCTCAAACCTGTCTAACGATGTCCTGATGTCCACCTCCATTTGCTCGACGCCAGGAACTGCCCACCTCGACGCATCCTGATGTCCAGTGATCCAGCCGTCCACCGCCCTCAAACCGCATCCAAGTATGCATATATCAACACAAATCAACCCATACAATATAAATATAAATATGTTTCAGAACAAAGCAAGGAAGAAATCAAAGTGTTATCATGATAGTTGCATAAACATGTTCCATTGTAGATTAAATTTAAATAGCAAGGATTTAATCAAAGTGGAATTGTTCTATGCTAACATACAAATTTTGTTATTCCAAATGATTTGTGCATGCCTCTTGCTGTCCCAGAGATGGACATTCCATATCTGTTTAGTGTTATCATGATAGTTGCATAAACATGTTACATTGTAGATTAAATTTAAACAGCAAGGAAGAAATCATCAGAAGCAATATGATTCAATGCATTAGGTTCTAACTACCTGTATTCCATTGTTTGATTCAGAATTCATCTTGTGTGATTTTTACCTTCAGTGTTGCCCAGATTTCAGATGATAGCAACCTGACCATTGTTTTCATCCTTTAATTGCTTCATCATCATGTAAATTCTATAAAACATACAAAACACATAATGAGATCAAACAATAGTGACAGAGTTTTGACTATAGCAAAAGAATATTGAGTCTTATTTGTGATGAATAAAAATAATGAATCTACAACTAAAGAATAACATGTTGCATTCAGTAAAGAGTGTCTGCATTATTTATTTTACACTGCACAGAAAACCTGAATCATACATTTGCGCTAGCAAAAGCCATGATTCTTTGCATTTGGATTCTTCGATATAATACATGTTCTGGTTGCTTCTGTTGGACAATCCATCTATGCAAAGGAAAACCATATAATTCAGACATTAGCTAACTTGGTGGAAATACTACTGATGATGAACTAAAGCAAATAAATAGATGTTGGCACACAATAGTTAGTTAATAGTAATCTGATCAGTGACCACTTGCCATACCAAAAGGTTAAGGTGGCAAGAGTTTAACATTATACAGGACTGAGAAATCCCCTGCTACTAGCATAATAGCCGGGCTTTCACCACCAAAGGATACATCTATAGAACATACCAAAGAGTAGGTGGCTTACTAACCAATTTGCATCTGAGTCATGTCATTGAGCTTGCTTAATATGTTTTCCCATGTTCTTTACAAGCAATATTAGAATAAATGTTATCTTTTTTTGCCTTACAATGTAATGTTCAATTACAGTTGCCTTAATTAATTACACACAAATAAGAATCGATCTATCACTTCTCACAATGGGAGCGAGAAAAGATGGTCGGACTGCATTGACAGATATTACAAACCATGTCAAAAAAGGTACCATTTATATTTCCTAACTATATTTCAAAACTTTTTCGCTTATATACTCATGTTTGCATGAAATGATTCGGTTTCGTTTGGTAATCCTAACATACCTTGCTACCATTGATGTCAACTTATAGTAACATGTCAGTCACCTTACGATAACGATGTTCGTAAGAGGGAAGAGAAGAATAGAAAACAACGGGAATATCGTGCAAGGATAAAGGCTGAGTCATCTCTAAATATTTCAGGTACGTTTGTCAGCTCTAAGATACCTTGCTACATATAGTCAATCATTTTTATGTAAATTTCCTGAACTTGTAGGAACACAACAAGCACCTGACAATAACGAGGCGCGTAAGAGGGAAGATAGGAATAGAAAACAACGAGAATACTGTGCAAGAAAGAAGGCTCAGGAAAATAGTACCCAGAAAGATGGAATGAATAAGTTCGAATCATCTCCATGTACTTCAAGTATAGATCAACAATCACCATATGGCCAAGGGTATTCAATGGATTTACAAGCATCGATGGTGCTACAAGCTAATGAGTTGACTCTTGCGGGTATTTCTTACACAAATTATTTCCTTGTACGTTTAACTTCATTTCATATCATAAAGGATTCAATTTTTTTATTCTCTACCGCTCCGTATGAAATATTCTATCACCATGTGGGACAGGATATTCAATAGTTCTACAAGCATCAACCCTGCTACAAGCTAATGAGTTGACTCTTGCGGGTATTTCTTACACAAATTATTTCCTTGTACACTTCACTTCATCATATAGGATGAGATTTTTTATACACTATATTGTACGAACCCGCTCTGTAGGAAGTATTCTATCACCATATGGTACAGGGATTTCAACAATTTTGCAAGCCTCAAGTGTCGAAAATAAGGAAAATCATGATCAAGAAGATAAAAACATTGATTGGCTACATAGAAATGATAACTACGTGAAACTACATAAAGGTCTCATTCTATCTTTGTATTCGTACTGTACTTACCTTAGCAAATACTTTATACAATATGGCATCTGCATGTCCATGAAAATATAAACAGACACTCATGTAGTAGATAGTGTAAACAAGAGGGAAGGGAGGAACATAAAACAACGGGAATATCACGCGAGAAGAAAAGCTAAAGAAATAGACGAGTATGGAGAATGGAGAATAAATAAAAAGCATTGTGGATACAAAAGATGTGCACATGACAATATGGATGAAACCAATATATGTCAAACACCTCTACAACAGAAGAATGGAGAGCCAAATGATACATTTGACAGTGCTTTATTTGAGCCTACACACTCGTGCTGTCACGACAAAGGTGCCTTGTACTGGTATTCATTTTCATACATTTCTTATTGTTTTTACATTGGTGAAACTAACATACAACCTCCTATCATGCAATAGATTGTTTACAGGGTGCAGATGAGTTGGAAAATATAGAAGACGATGAAAGCAGACAATTTCGCGGTGAAGGTAATACAAAGTACATGTGTATATCGTAAAATTATAATAACTTTTCCAACTCATATTCTCATTAAGTTTATTATAACAGATGCATACGATTCATATTATTTATCTGTTGATCGTGTTAATGAGAGTACCATAGAAGATATGTGTGACGTTGTGTACCATAACTTACCAGACAAGCACAATACCTTAAGAAAACTTTGTAGTTTTCAATATTGTGGTGCTATGAGGTTTCAATTTGAACCACCAGGATTTTGCTGTAGAAAGGGGAAGATAAAAATCCATATTCCTGAGGTGCATGCTGAGTTAAAAAGGTTGTTTATAAGTCAAGTACATGATGATGCAAAGTATTTCAGAAAATATATACGGTACTTCAACTCTCATTTCTCTTTCACAAGCCTAGGAGTTACTTTGGACCGACGAGTTAGCACAGCATCCGGAACTGGCATATATATGTTTCGTGTGCATGGTGCCTTGTACCATCGTCTAGACAATCTGTTGCATGGTTCTAAAGGTCCGCGTCATTTGCAACTCTACTTCTATGATACAGATGATGCTACATTGAATCATCGAGTACGAAGGTCTCCGGACCTTGATATCAATATTGTCAGAAGTATACTGAGAGTATTACAAGATAACCCATACGTACAGACTTTTCAAAGAGTTGGGACTATGAAAAACATAGATGACTATGTAATTGACCTGAATACTAATGTAACTCCTGACTAGCGAATGTATTGAATATTTCTCATTACTTACATGATATGCATATCTATATTAACTATTAATGTTTCCTATTTTGTACATTAACTTTGTTGGTATTAGGTTGTAACGAAGTTTACTTTTGTCCAAACAAGGTACAATGCGCCCACAACCTCACAAGTTGATGCTATATGGTCAGAAGGGAACAATCCACAAAGAAGTTTTGATCGGAGTGTGCTTGTATATGCTAAAGGGGATCGTCCGCTCTATATTAAAGCATATTATGGTTGTTATGACCCATTAGCATATCCTTTATTCTTCCCTAGAGGGGAAACCAGCTGGAATCTATATATGTCGTACTATAGAGAGTCTACAAGCCATACTACTATGAAGCCCGATGAGCAGTATGATATTCCATCTACCATGCAGTCCATTGTAGAAGACACTTCTATTGATCCTATAGGTATCTGAAACAGTGATATGTTATATCTTTGATGGGTGTATATACCAAGTATGTATATACTTACATTTCAATTTTGTGTAGATTATGATGAATGTGATGATGACATACAGGAAGGTGATTACATAAGTAGAATGATAGACGAAAACCAATCAACAAGGTTTGTCACAGCAAGAGAATACTACTGTTTCTTGCTGCAAGTTAGACATGGGATTTTCAACGTCTTGTCATTTGGAGGAAGGTTATTCCAACAATGGGTCGTTGATATGTATATCAAGATCGAGTCTATGAGGCTTGATTGGTTCTCTAACCCTAATAACCAAAAACTTATACGGGCTGAATTATACCAAGTAAGTTATTGATAAGTTGTTATTCTTAAGAGAAATCACCCCACATTTATCGCACATATATTATGTGACCAGTTCATGATGTGTTTTCTTCGCTTAGGGTCTGGTTGATGTCATTTCTGCTGGAGAAACTAGACCTGCGGAGGTTGGCAGGAGAATTGTGCTTCCTCGTAGTTTTACAGGGGGTGATCGAGATATGCAACAAAGATTTCTCAATGCAATGGCTATTGTCCAGCGTTTTGGCAAACCAGATTACTTCATTACGATGACTTGTAATCCGTACTGGGAGGAGATTACAAGCAATCTTGAAGCTGGCCAAAATCCACAGGATAGACCAGACCTGGTATCAAGAGTATATAGGGCCAAATTACATGGCTTGAAAGATATATTAATCAAGAAAAAATATTTTGGAGATGTTGCAGCGTATGTGCATGTTACTGAGTTTCAAAAGAGAGGATTACCGCATGAACACATCTTGTTGATTATGAACTCAGACGGTAAGTTAACAAGTCCGGAAGGATATGATAGAGTAATTTTGTGTGAAATACCAGATAGGGAGAAATATCCTGTATTGCACAATCTGGTTGTTAAGCACATGCTTCATGGACCATGTGGGGTACTAAATAGAAAGTGTGCTTGTATGATTGATGGAGAGTGTCGTTTTCGATATCCTCGATAATTCTGTGCAACAACACAACAAGGAAGAGATTCATATCCTTTGTATAGGAGGAGAGATGATGGACGTCGTGTAAGGATAAGAGGTGCAGAGTTAGATAACAGGTGGGTGGTTCCGTATAATCCTGGGTTACTTATGAGATTCAATTCTCACATCAATGTTGAGGCCTGCTCAAGTATCAAGGCTATTAAGTACCTATTCAAATACGTATACAAAGGTCACGACCGTGCTTCGTTCTCGGTCGACCCTTCTCAAAAGGAAGGTGGAATAATCGATGAGATTCGTCAGTATAGGGATGCTATATACATATCACCACCAGAAGTTGTACATAGGATTTATAGTTTCCACATGTTTGGTGTCTACCCATCTGTTTTGCAACTCCACTGTCATATGCCTAACATGCAAAGTGTTATTATTGATGAGAGGAAAAATCTCATTGATGTAGTTGACCAACCGTCTTCCACTATGACGACCCTCACAGAGTACTTCAAGATGAATCGAGTGGACGACAATGATAGAAAGCTATTGTATAGGGAGTTTCCAGAACACTATAGGTGGATTACTAGGGGTAGAAAATGGCAAAAGAGAAAGCAAAAGAGAAGACAGATTGGGCGGGTTGTGTATGCACACCCTGCTGATGGGGAGAGATATTTCTTGAGAATGCTTCTAAATCATGCTAGAGGTGCACTCTCGTTTGAGGATTTAAGAACTGTGGTTGGCATCACGTATTCTACTTTTAGAGAAGCATGCGAGAAGAGAGGTCTTATCGAGACAGACATGACACTTGATGATTGCTTGAGTGAGGCCGTGACATTTCAAATGCCATCAGCTCTGTGAAGGTTATTTGCAACTATTCTTGTATTTTGTGAGGTAACCAACATCCGTGGACTGTGGAACAAATACAAGGAGTCAACGTCTGAAGATTTCAAACGAGACAATTCTAACTCATTAGTAGTAGAACAAATGGTGATTAGATGCATTCGAGATTTAGTTCAATCGATGGGAAAGGATATCAGAAGTTTTGATCTTCCAGAGTTTATTGATATAGGTAATTAGAGACCTTGTATGCATAAATCTAAATTGTTTTTATGAATTGATGAAATAATTTGCTAACACTTTTATCCTTCACGTGAATCAGGTGAATATTTCAATGACGTAATGAGAGAGGTTAGAGAGGAACTATCTTTGGGCGCAGACCAGGAACATCCTGATTTATATACATCTCTTAATGAGGAGTAGCGTGGTGGATTTGATGAAATAATACATCACGTCTTTGAATAAAAGAGTCAGGTGTTTTTTGTTGATGGCCCAGGAGGAACAGGAAAACATTCCTATACAAGGCACTTCTTGCTATAGTGTGATCAGAGGGATTAATAGCTATTGCAACTGTGACTTCTGGTATAGCGGCGTCGATATTGCCTGGAGGATGCACAGCACACTCAAGGTTCAAGATTCCAATTAAGCTTGGAGACAATAGCATGTGCAATTTCACGAAGCAGAGTGGCACGGCGGAGTTGCTTCATAGGGTGTCCTTGATTATCTGGGATGAAGTTGCCATGATAAATCGTTCTTTGCCATTTGGTGGAAAGGTTCTGACATTTGGTGGTGATTTCAGACAGGTGCTTCCGGTCAAAACATGAGGAACAAGACACAGATAACAGACGCTACATTGTTGAGATCTTATTTATGGGAAAGCATAAGGAAGATACGATTGTCACGTAACATGAGGGCTCAAAATGACCCGTGGTTTTTGGATTACCTCCTTAGAATTGGGAATGGAACTGAACAAACAGTCGAGGGTGATTATGTCAATTTGCCAGAAGATATTGTGATTGCTTATACAGTAACTGAAGAATCCATAAACAAACTTATCCAAAATATCTTCCCACCACTGGAGGAGAATGTAAGATCATCAACTTACATGAGTACACGTGCCATCCTTTCCACAAAAAATGAATATGTAGATCAGATAAATGAAAAGATGATTGGCAATTTCCCGGGTGAGGAAAAGGTTTATTATAGTTTTGAATCTACCGATGATGATTCAAGCTATAACTACCCCCATCGAGTTTCTGAACTCACTCACTCCAAATGGTCTCCCCCCACATGTTCTCAAAGTTAAAGTCAATTGTCCTGTAATCCTTCTCCGTAATCTTGATCCTAATAATGGCTTGTGCAATGGAACCAGACTGATAGTTAGATCATTTCAAGACAATGCGATTGATGCTGAAGTTGTTGGTGGCCAGCATGTCGGCAAAAGAGTGTTCATACCAAGGATACCTATGTCTCCGTCGGATGATATTGCACTTCCTTTTAAGTTCAAGAGAAAACAATTCCCGATTCGCTTGAGTTTTGCAATGACCATAAATAAAGCACAAGGGCAAACTATCCCAAATGTTGGCATCTACCTTCCAAAGCCTGTGTTCTCACATGGGCAACTTTATGTCGCGTTGTCTAGGGGTGTGTCAATGCAAACAACAAGGATTTTATCTAAGCCGAAGGATGGATTAGATCCCACGGGGAAGACCATTAAAAACATCGTGTATAGAGATGTATTGGATTGGTGCAGAGTGGACCTTGCAGTATCCCATTTCCTTTATTTAAGGTGACCTTTGACCATTTCCCATTTGCCTTAATATTTTCTATTACTGTACCATTTTCCTTCTTGTAACTTCTGAAACTAAATGTGGAGGTTTTATTATGTAGTGGAATCCTAGAGGTTTTTGTTGGTGGTTTACTTGGCTTGATGCTTATGTTTTTGTATGTCAACCTAATTAGCTTTGGTATATATCTAAAATAATATTTTCTCAAGTGTTGGTTATGTTTTATTAATCACTGACTTTGAAAAGTCATTAATATGTGTTGTTTACTGCAGTTGAGAGATTTTCATTATACCTTATGACCAATATATGGAGTCCGTCAATATTTTATGCTATTGGGGTCTGGGTTCAGGATGAGGTTTGAAGGAGAAGAGGCACTAGAGCAAAGGTATCTGTGAGAATTTTGACTATGGTGTTATGCTTTCAATTATGAAATCAGATTGTGTTGAATTCTACCTGTGTTTGTTCTTTTGATTTATTTCATGTTTTCTCCGTGCTGAATTAATCGTGTGGGAAATTCACTTGACATCCTTTTGGCTATATAGTAATTTACATTTTTAACTCGTTTTTATTGCAATAGTTTTCTGCTGCTAAGTGGACATCTAGGGTTTTTTACTTATATTTTCAAATTATTTACTCCAACTGAAATTTGTCACCTTTTGTTTAGCAGACAGGTCAACTACTTATGAGGTAAGCTGCCAGGAAACAAGTTTGCATAGGAAAAAAGTTTGCATTGTTGGCTTACAGGAATTTTAGGTTCAGATTGTCAAGGAATATATTGAGTGTTCAATTACAACACAAAGTACATGGTCAATAGGGGCTAATGAAGAGTCATCAAGGTTACTACAACTTCCTGTTAATCTTATAATAACTTGCTGACCTCTTTTGGTGTGAATTTTAATGTATCTAATTATTTTCTTAAAGTTTAAGATATTTATTATATTTTGATTTTAACTCTGATGAATTATATGAAGATCTCTTGTTCTAATAATGTGATGTATTGATTGGAGTAACTCTAGCCAATTCTAATAATGTGATGTATTCATTGGAGTAACTCTAGCCAGCAAATCAGAATGGGGCCGGTTTTCGTAAATTAGAATGTGATGTATTGGAGGAGGGCTAGGCGCAAGAGAGTCCGGCACACGAACAAGCTGACTGCAGGCATGAAGCCCAATAGATCGAATTGGGGAAGAGAGAGGACCGAAGATGAGGATCCGAGGAGTCAACGACCCACCACATGGTATTCTTGAAGATCACTCTCTAGGTACCTGGTTTATATATGGATAGCTTGTGTCTTTTCTTTTCATATATTTCCTATTGAACTCTCTCCATATGTGTATATTTATCAGTCCTTTGCCCTCATAATAGTAACAATCAAGTCATATTCATAACACCCAAAACAGCCAAATTTTGGGGAAGATCAAGACTATGTGATTGGTATGCATCTATGCAATATATGGATTTCTTTTCAAAACATTCAAGTTCCAAATTTCAATTCTTTCTGCATATAAAATATATGTCAAATTTCTATTGTTAACAGTTTATGACTTAACCTGGTATTTGTTTTTTTGAACGGCAAAATGAAATCTGAAAATTGTAATTTCAAAAGTATTGTATTGCACATGTGTGATTTCAGTTTGATATGGCATTTGTTGTTAAATAGCTCTAACTGAACTATTTAATTATCGTCATCTCTTATAACCTCGATGTGCAAAGAAGATAATCTGTTATTGAGATATGCTTCACAATCAAAATTGTTGTCTCTCAGTTTTGATATGTCTGTCTCATCATCACATAGTGATCATATTTTGATATCTTGCTCTCTCTGCTATTGAGATATCTTTTTGTTTTTCTTTAATGTGTATGTTTTAAGCTTTATGTTATTGCTGTTGTGTGTTATCCCTGTGTGCTATTATATACATAACACACATGTACATTTATTATTATTTGATTTTCACCGTTGCGTAGCATGGTAAAAGTGTAAAGACATTTGACTATTTACCCTATATATACAAACCATTGATGTCAATATATTTTACAGGAAAAACAACTTTTATAAAGCATCTACTAAGAACAAGCTATCCAGGTTTTTCATTTAGTATTTAGTATATTTATTTTTAGTAGTTTCTTATTTCAATTTGAATAGCATGTTGTGTGACAGTTGATCTTATGCATTTGCAGGTGTCCATATTGGACCAGAGCCAACAACTGACAAATTTGTTGTTGTCATGGTAAATTTTAGAGAGTTAGCTGCATTTCTAAAATGAATAAAATATACTTGTGATCACACATTTCTATGCTGATAAATAGTTTGACATGTTTAAATTTGAGCCTGTCTAAAACTGTTTAATGACTGAAAGTTGTATTTTTACAGTGATTTTTACATGGCCCTATTTGCTACCTGCATCTTTCATTTTTCCTGTTCATTTTTGGTTGGATAGTTTTATTGTTTCTTCCTCTGCTGGCATCTACCTTCCAGAGCATGTGTTCTCACATGGGCAACTTTATGTCACGTTGTCTAGGGGTGTGTCAATGCAAACAACAAGGATTTTAGCTAAGCCGAAGGATGGATTAGATCCCACGGGGAAGACCACTAAAAACATCGTGTATAGAGATGTATTGGATTGGTGAAGAGTGGACCTTACAGTATCCCATTTCTATTATTTAAGGTGACCTTTGACAATTATCTTGTTTAGTTAGTATTGTAACTGGCCATGTTTCATGTCTTCATTAGTGATGCGTTCAATTGTCAAGTGTCTTGTGATTGCATTAAGCCTTTGTTGCTCTATGCTTCCAGCAAATTATGCCTCCCATGCTTTCCTCCTTCCTAGACCAAGAAAGTAGAGTTCGCTACTATGTGTGCGAAGCACTATACAACATAGCAAAGGTAAACATTTTGTTGAGCAGTGAGACATTAATTATAAATTAGCTTTGCCCTAACATAGTTTTTTCTTTCTTTTGTAGGTTTTGAGAGGGGATTTCATTATCTACTTCAACAAAATTTTTGATGCATTATGCAAGCTTTCTGCAGACTCTGATGTTAATGTGCAGAGTGCAGCTCATCTTCTTGACAGGCTTGTTAAGGTACGATAAGGTATGTTGTATATGTATTGTCTTTTTTAGCCTCATTATTATGCACGAGTACACCAAATCCTTGAACTGTATGTGTTCAATAACTAACCCAGTTTGCATTTTATGAGTGGAGAAGACAAGGATTGTAGCAAAATTATGCACCTTATATTTCTCCGGAAAAAATATTAACTCAGTATGCAATAATGTTGATATGCATTAGGCAGTTACTACTTTAAAACTTCACATCATAGTTAAGCAGCTTCTAATAATAAATATGTATGTTTGTTAAATTATAAATCTCCATTTTCAGATGTTCGCTGATTGTGTATGAGTTTGTTTCATAAATATTGAAGGTGTACACACTTGTACTTACATGACATTTTCTTTTTATTTGTGTTATTATTATGACATAATCTTCAAACCCCGATTTGGACTCTGCTTCTAGGTACAGATTCCTATGGGCCTTCAGACTATGCCCCATCACTGATAAGTGATGTGAAGAATGAGATGACCATGAATGGGGCTAAGCCTAAGTATGGTCGCTTGAGTCCCTCCATGGTAGGATCAATTTGGATTTTATTGATTTGTGCATTTGTTTTTGTCCATTTTAGCTTGGTTTTAATGCTAGAAGTTATTATTATTATGTATCATATAGCTCATTTGATTAATAGCCCATATATAGGACCATAATTGACTATATTCACTCAAAACATGTGAAATTTAGCCTCAGTTCAGGGCACAAGTTTATTCATTGCACTAGAGATTATCACCTATTTCAACTAAATTGCACTATTCCACAGGAATATTTAATTGAAAGACAATGAAATCAATAAATTTCAGCAAACACACATGAACATGTACACAACTTCAAGGGGAAAGGGGTTTCTAGACTACCTCAAGAGGTTTTATCTTATCTTTTCCTTTTTTGTTAGCGGATGCAGCTTTTGAAACCAATCTAGCTAGGGCCATGTTTCTCTGCTCAACTACTGTAATGTGCATTTTTATGGCATTTTATCAATAAGTGAGAAGTCTAAGAGTGAAAAACAATATTTAAATCAGTAATAAGCCTCAACATTTCATTTTGAACTAGAAAGGCAGAAAGCATTTCAATAGATGGTGTTGTGCCAATTTTTAATAGCATTGCATGAACATAAATGCCTCTATTCACTCAAAACATGGGAAATTTAGCCTCAGTTCAGGGTACAAGTTTGTTCATTTCACTATAGATTATCACATATTTCAAAACATGGGAAAGCAACAAAGTTCAGCAAATTTCACCTCTACACCAGGGAGATCTCATTCTGCAGAACCTCTTGTGGATCACCATCCTCTCATATTGTTTTTTATAACTGAAATGAAAGGCACTGATCAATAGGGGGTAATCACAAATTGTATATTGACAATTGATATATCCAATAAATCAATATGTGAAGATTAATGGCTCATCAGCTAAAAGCAAATGACAATGTACATGATGGACTTCAAAAAGAATTTTATCTAGGGGATTAGCTACACTAAGTCTCTGCTACACTTTTTACCTGACTCTTATAATTTTGAAAAAGAACATTACTCATTATATTTGACTGACAATAAATATTGTGAGCCTATAACAATATTATGCATTTTTTGCCAAATTTAAAATTTCAAAAGTGTGTATGCACATATATAACTGCAGAGATGTGCTTTTACTTTTCATATACTTTCACTTTGCACTATAGTGTATTGAATTATGTTCTACTTATCACTATGAGCTATTGGAAGTCCATAACATTCTTATGCATTTGTTTTGCCAAATTTAAATTTTCAGAAATGTGTATGTACATATATAACTGCAGATAGGTGCATTCAATTTGCATATACTTTCACTTTGCACTAGGGTGTATTGAATCATGTTCATGTTCTGTAACAGTATGAAATGTCATCAAACTTATTGAAAATTTGTAAAATCTATATGATACTTCATGATACAGTACTCAAGACAATAATAATAGAACCATAAACATACAAATATAAGTTATCATTGCATTTTTTCTGAAGTTTATCAGTTCTGTGACAGTTTGAATGGCAACTCATATTTATGTTCTCTTTCTTCTTTAGTCAAATTTATAGCTAGACTCATGTAATTAGTAAATAAATTATATGTTCTCTTATTTCAGTTTTTTGTTTCTACAGAATGAACCCATTCACATATTAATAATGGAGTTAGCAACGTGTACTTTGTGGCATCAACATGTACACAACTTCAAGGGGAAAGGGGTTTCTAGACTACATCAAGAGGTTTTATCTTATCTTTTCCTTTTTTTTGTTAGCGGATGCAGCTTTTGAAACCAATCTAGCTAGGGCCATATTTCTCTGCTCAACTACTACAATGTGCATTTTTATGGCATTTTATCAATTAGTGAGAAGTCTAAGAGTGAAAAACAATATTTAAATCAGTAATAAGCCTCAACATTTCATTTTGAACCAGAAAGGCAGAAAGCATTTCAATAGATGGTGTTGTGCCAGTTTTTAATAGCATTACATTAACATAAATGCCTCTATTCACTCAAAACATGGGAAATTTAGCCTCAGTTTAGGGTACAAGTTTGTTCATTTCACTATAGATTATCACATATTTCAAAACATGGGAAAGCAATAAAGTTCAGCAAATTTCACCTCTACACCAGGGAGATCTCATTCTACAGAACTTCTTGTGGATCACCATCCTCTCATATTGTTTTTTATAACTGAAATGAAAGGCACTAATCAATAGGGGGTAATCACAAATTGTATATTGACAATTGATATATCCAATAAATCAATATGTGAAGATTAATGGCTCATCAGCTAAAAGCAAATAACAATGTACATGATGGACCTCAAAGAGAATATGCACTACTAATTCAGTTTGTCTAGGGGATTAGCTACACTAAGTCTCTGCTATACTTTTTACCTGACTCTTGTAATTTTGAAAAAGAACATTACTCATTATATTTGACTGACAATAAATATTGGGAGCCTATAACAGTATTATGCATTTTTTTGCCAAATTTAAAATTTCAAAAGTGTGTATGCACATATATAACTACAGAGATGTGCTTTCACTTTTCATATACTTTCACTTTGCACTATAGTGTATTGAAATATGTTCTACTTATCACTATGAGCTATTGGAAGCCCAGAACATTCTTATGCATTTGTTTTGCCAAATTTAAATTCTCAAAAATGTATGTACATATATAACTGCAGATAGGTGCATTCAATTTGCATATACTTTCACTTTGCACTAGGGTGTATTGAATCATGTTCATGTTCTATAACACTATGAAATGTCATCAAACTTATTGAAAATTTGTAAAATCCATATGATACTTCATGATACAGTACTCAAGACAAGAATAATAGAACCATAAACATACAAATATAAGTTGTCATTGCATTTTTTCTGAAGTTTATCAGTTCTGTGATAGTTTGAATGGCAACTCATATTTATGTTTCTTTTTCTTCTTTAGTCAAATTTATAGCTAGACTCATGTAATTAGTAAATCATTATATGTTCTCTTATTTCAGGTTTGTTATTTCTACAGAATGAATCCATTCACAAATTAATAATGGAGTTAGCAACGTGTACTCTGTGGCATCAACATGTACACAACTTCAAGGGGAAAGGAGTTTCTAGACTACATCAAAAGGTTTTATCCTATCTTTTCCTTTTTTTGTTAGCGGATGCAGCTTTTGAAACCAATCTAGCTAGGGCCATGTTTCTCTGCTCAACTACTGTAATGTGCATTTTTATGGCATTTTATCAATAAGTGAGAAGTCTAAGAGTGAAAAACAATATTTAAATCAGTAATAAGCCTCAACATTTCATTTTGAACCAGAAAGGCAGAAAGCATTTCAATAGATGGTGTTGTGCTAGTTTTTAATAGCATTACATGAACATAAATGCCTCTATTCACTCAGAACATGGGAAATTTAGCCTCAGTTCAGGGTACAAGTTTGTTCATTTCACTTTAGATTATCACATATTTCAAAACATGGGAAAGCAACAAAGTTCAGCTAATTTCACCTCTACACCAGGGAGATCTCATTCTGCAGAACCTCTTGTGGATCACCATCCTCTCATATTGTTTTTTATAACTGAATTGAAAAGCACTGATCAATAGGGGGTAATCACAAATTGTATATTGACAATTGATATATCCAATAAATCAATATGTGAAGATTAATGGCTCATCAGCTAAAAGCAAATAACAATGTACATGATGGACCTCAAAAAGAATATGCAGTACTAATTCCAGTTTGTCTAGGGGATTAGCTACACTAAGTCTCTGCTACACTTTTTACCTGAATTTTGTAATTTTGAAAAAGAACATTACTCATTATATTTGACTGACAATAAATATTGGGAGCCTATAACAGTATTATGCATTTTTTTGCTAAATTTAAAATTTCAAAAGTGTGTATGCACATATATAACTACAGAGATGTTCTTTCACTTTTCATTACTTTCACTTTGCACTATAGTGTATTGAATTATGTTCTACTTATCACTATGAGCTATTGGAAGCCCAGAACATTCTTATGCATTTTTTTGCCAAATTTAAATTCTCAAAAATGTATGTACATATATAACTGCAGATAGGTGCATTCAATTTGCATATACTTTCACATTGCACTAGGGTGTATTGAATCATGTTCTATAACATTATTAAATGTCATCAAACTTATTGAAAATTTGTAAAATCCATATGATACAGTACTCAAGACAAGAGGAACCACAAGTCACAAGGAACTCACATTGGATTGGCTTACACTCAATTCAGATTCACAACAAAAGTACATTCTTGTCTTCAGCTAGAGGTGGCACACTTGGTTTAGCAGCAGCTAGATTTTCTGGTTGCAATACAATTTTCCTACTCCTTTCATCCTGAGAATCAAAAAGAAATAAATGAGATCCAAATTCTATGGTTTTCTTCATTAGCTTCAAGTTGTAGATATGTTTGTACTTGTTTTCTTATTCATGTATCCAGCCTCAAGAAACTTCAAGTACTTAGAATGCCAGGATTTGTATACATAGTGATCAGATGTGGCCAGGATTTTATGAATCATCTATATAAAGCTATATACGGTTGTTAAAATCAGCAACTTAAATTTTGGATAGCTTTATGTGGCATCCATCATGTATGGCTACTTCCTAAAGAGGAAACATACACATACCAAACACCAATATATTCAACAGCTATGAGAATGTGTTTTGGGGTCCTACCAAGTTGGTGTACAAGTTGTATTACAAACAATTCCTTAATGTAACCTTAAGATATGGATATCCCTTTCTGTTATTTTAATCTGTGTGATCTCCATGAGCAGATAAGAATAGTTGGTCTCCATCACAATATCTCTATTCAATCAATTGACATAACTGACACTTGGGAACCATTAGAGGAAGGCCTTAACATGTAAGAAGAACACATCTGTTTCTCCGCATGCCATATGATAAATCCCTTTCTGAATAGAAAGATTATTATTGAAAGTTACCATGAAAAATAAAAGGAAGCACATCAACCCAACTCAGACCAAAATAAAAGGAAGATTATTATGGATAGATTCTGATACGGGAGCCCTAGAAAAATTTGACAAACACAATCCAACTCCAACAGAAAGGATAAAAACATATCACACAGATTTTCTTCAAATTATATGATATGATTCTAACTGGATTTTAAGGATAGGAGAAACAGACTGCATGTATATCCTCCATGGCAATAACAACTAGCACGCTGCCTATGGCCTCCCTATCTGAACCTAGCTTCGCCGAAATTTTTGCAATCATGAAGGAGCAACAGAACTGCTTACCTTCTTGTAGCCGGCGACCAGAACAAATCCCACGGCGACGAGAGCGCTCGCCAGCGATTGCACGGAGTGGACGGAGGGCGACGACGTGAGATCTGCGTGTGCTCCCTCTCCCACCAATGGCGACGAGACGGGCTAGGTGCAGACGCTTGTGGAGGGGAGTGGACAGAGAGTGAGGAAGAGAGCGCATGTGGAGGTGACCACCGGCGAGATCTTCGTGCTCCCTTTACCGCCGGTGAGATCTGTTTGCTCCCTCTCCTGTCGGCTGCGTGCTCCCTCTCCTGCCGGCTACCGGCTGTCGGTTCCGTCTCCTGCTGCGTGCTCCCTCTCCTGCCGGCTGCATGCTCCCTCTCCTACCGACGAGATCTAAGTGCTCCGGCGAGATCTACGTGTTGCCGATACTGGCTGGGTGCGGTGGTTGGCGGAGGATCTGCGTGCTGCCGACACTGGCTGGGTGCGGTGGCTTGCGGAGGTGAGTGGGATAAGGATGCGGTGCGGCTGTAGCAATTTTCTCCTCTTGTTTTTAACGTATACTCCCAAATGTTGTTGATTTGATTATAATAATGTGTTTTCTCTTTGCATGTAGGTGTAACAGCAGCACGAGATTAGTGTAAAACTATCAATTCTCAAGGTGAACAAACCTCACTGCCCCCTCTCCCTGATGGATAGTTTTTTAGGCACACATTATTTATATTATTTAGGCACACCTTATTTATAGTATTTAGACATAATTTTATATGCACCTATTGTTTAGTATATCACTACTGTTTTTAAACATATTTTAAGTAACAGTATTCTTCGGTACATTTTGTGATGTACAGATGACGGAACAAAATGACATGCCCGCTATGAGTATAATATCACAACACAATAAACCAAAGAAATCAAACATGACTCAAATTGTGCCTCAAGGTAAGTGTTTCCACATTTATTTTGTTGCATCTTCTTTTGTTTTGCTTTGATATTATTTATCTATTTAAAAAAACATTTGTTGCAGACTATATGTGTACCAAAGAAGATGAAAAGATTAATGAATATTTGAAATCATTGTCGGGAAAAAAGTTTTGGTAGATATCAACAGCGCGTGGTTAGATAGAAATGATATGGAGTGTATTTTTCGTGATGACATGCAGATGAATGGAGAAGTAAGTATATGTATGAAGTATATAGATTTAAAGATATTGTTTGTCTGCTAACTATATTATTTTCTTACAAATAGGTACTCAGTGCTTATATTCATTGTATAAGGGACGAGGAGCATTTACTTCACGGAGAAGATGGAAAAGTTTTTTTGGAGAACACGTATATTTCGAGCCTACTTAAGCATGATGGTGACCCTAACATGGTCTTAAATTATAAGGATGATGATGATCTCGGTAAAAGAGTGGAGACATATTTGCAAGCTGATATGGTAAACTAATATCTCAGTTCATCTATACTGAAATAAAATCTATCATTGTATAATGTTAATGGATAAATGTTAATGTTTATTACAGGTCTTCATTCCCATTAACATACAAAATTTTCATTGGTACCTGGCAGTGATTAATGCAAATAAAAGTGAGGTACATGTTCTTGATTCAATGGGACTAGAAATAAGAGACCGTAGAGACCTTGAAACTACAGTAAATAATTATTATTTATTTTTTATTACGATGGTTTTTTGTTATTACATTATTGTTAATAATTAATAATATTGTAATGCTATATATTTATCAAAATAGTTGAAAGGGCTAGAGAGACAAATCAAGCTTGTAGTAGAACATAAAAATTTTAATCAAGACAAGTGGCCAAACCACGATGTTGCGTCATGGCCGGTTGTAGAGAAGATCACAGAGCAAATGCAAACAGATGGGTAAAGTTTATGTGGCTTATAACTTACAAAATTGTTTGAGTTTATTTCTACATATGTTGTATATAATTAAGCATTTTTATTTTAGTTGGTATATAGAGTATCATGTGGTCTGTGGATGATAAACTACATGGAATATTGGACTGGAACTTGCTTATCCAATAATTTAACCCGGGTAAATTAAAAAAATCATATTTAATGGTATGTATATTTATAAACTTGCATGTATGAATGTTTATTTATATATTACACTATTTTGCAGGATGATATAATAAATTTCAAATTTAAGTTGCCCTCTATCCTATGGGAGTCCAAATTAAATACAAATAAAGGACAACAACAAAAAGAATCTAAAATTGAAGATATAGAGGGTCCAAGTGATGTTGAGATTATTGAAACTCCGTTTAAGTCAGCTACACTGTCATATGCATCAAATACAAATAAAAAACAACAAGATCCTGAACAGAAGAATGAAGATACAGAGGGTCCATCTAAAGTTGATTCTAAAGTTGATATTATTGAAACATCGTTTAAGGTACCTAAACTATCATACGCATCAAATGAGTTTAAATTGGATGTATCTCCATGTGTTTTTCCAAGAAAAGAAGAATAATTTCGTCAACCACCGAAGAATTGGTGTGTGCATTACGCACGTACATCATGTCGATAGACAACAAATACTTACAGTAAGTACTTTTTATTTAGTACAATGATATGTTAGTTTAACTTTATTACATATGAGCCTGCTTTAACGAAAGATATGTTAATCATTTAATAGGAAAGAATGGATTCGAAGCAGTAAGCCTTATCCAATTTCTATAAGTATCAAGAAAATCATGGACATATTAGACACAAATAAGCCGATGGATATTTGTTGGGGGAATAAGTTTTCCTTGAACAGGGGCCAAATGATGTCAGCCTCCGACAGCCTTCGGCCCAAAGCCCAACACTGTCGAAGCATGTTCCTTCTAAAGAAGTTGTTTCCAAGTCCCAAGGTTCACTTCGAAGCCCTCTGGAGCGAGGCCTCCGAACCCCTTTGGAGCCCTCCGGAGCGAAGCCCTCGAGATCCCTTAAAGTTTGCCAGAAGCTAAGTCTCAGGCTAACTTCGAAGTTAGCCTCCAGGCCTTGTTTGGAGTTAGCATTCGGGCTCTGTTCGGAGCCCCAGTTCGGAGCCCTAGTTCGGAGCCTAGTTTGGAGTATACTTCGAAGCCTACTTCGGAGTGTACTTTGAAGCCTCCCTTGCAGCCTCCGCCTAAAGAGCTCCGGCCCCTACTCCGAACCCAGAAATATCTGCACCTTGCTACAGTGTAGAAGTCATACCAGGGGCCCCTCTGCCCCTAGTATGTCGTTTAGCTGGTCAAGAGGTGACGTTGTCTGACATGTTTGTAAAGTTGTAAAGCACTTTTGTACAGTAGCTAGCTCCTTTTCCCCTTTTTACCCCTATGAGCCTATGACTTATAGAGGGCATTTTGGTCTTTTCCTTTGGCCTGCGTGCCTATAAAAGCATGGTCAAGCCCTTGTAACAGGATAGCTTCTCCAGGGCCATGAGAATCCTGGAACTCACTACTACACCAAGGCATACCATGCCAAATCCACCACAAACTGGACGTAGGGCTATTATCCCCTAGGGGAGGTCCGAACCAATATAAATCCTTTCTCCCACTGAGAGAACCCTTCGAGGTTCATTTTACATACCATATACTCACATACAAACCTGTCTTGTAGCTAACACAATTGCTACAACAGTTGGCGCCGTCCGTGGGGACCTTAGTCCTAAAAGCTAAGTTCTCTGCCACTGTCTGCAATTCGAAGTGCGCTTGAGGGGGAGCTTTGAAGTTTTCTAGCTTCGCGCACCCTCTGGCAAGGGGCTTCGGGTGCAGTTCGAAGGCCTTCTTCGCCTTCCTCCATCCTTCACGTTTCGGAGCTCACCCTCCAGCAAGGGGCTCCGCTTCATATGTCGAAGGCCGTCGAAGCCCCAGGGGCTACGAGGTATGTACACTACCGAAGCATCTCTTCGATGTACCAATCTGCAATTACATTAATATAAAATCGAAGCCCTGCTTCGCCTTTAAAGCAAATTTTTGCTCCATCTTGTTAAAAGTCGAAGCCTCGCTTCGTGTTTTAGCTAACACAATTGCTACAATTGCTACAACAATATTGATTGTTTTAATCTGGCTATTCGGATGTTTGCATGTGATGAGGCCTTGTTGTGGTGTGAAGATAAATACCACTACATGGATCTACAATTTATTGTAAGTCATATAATTATTTTATATGTGATGTGATATAATATCACAATTATTGTGTTCATGTTCGTAATAACAATATTTTTGATCAAAAACAGACCATATCTGATTTTCCTCGAGACCCTCTCCGTAAACCCAAACTAGATGTTACTCGGTTGGCAAAATTGTTTGAATGTTGGCCTGATATGGAGTACGATATTTCAGATTGCAGCGATGTAAGTTATTATCCTTTGTTACATCCATTATAATCTTCATATTGTATTTGTATTTATTGCCCTTATATGAAAGGCAGAAAGTATAAAATAGTGTGTATAAATTGTATGTTCTCTTGTTTCTTCTTTTATTTTCTACAAACACATATTTATAATAGTACTCCCATGTTTAATTTATTAATTCAATGTTCTTTCGTGGTTATTAATTTATAGTAGCATACAAAATTTTTTATTGGTGAGTTTGTCATTTTGTAACTACATATCAATGATTATTTTTTTGCAGATTCTAATGCCTTACTCTTTCATGGAACGTCACAAACTATTCATCTTTAAAATGAAGGCTAGAAAGGTCATTATAATGGATCCATTGCCTGTACCTACGGGGGTTAAGGTTTTTCATCCAACCGTACATTATACCTACCCACTATTGAATATTGCTAATAATATGAAACTTGCCATGAATTTATCCAATCCTGAATAGAACGACGATGTATATAAATGGCATCGTGTATTACCAACATGGGTCCCGAAAACATTTGACTGGTAATTGCCTCTAAATCATAAATATCTAATTAATTTAATTATTACTTATGTTCAATAACATGTAACATTAATATGTTTTTTGCAGTAATTTAACAGGATATCTGGTTATCAATTAATTATATGCGCGCATGGAATGGTATAAGATTACCATTAATTAGCACAGTGAGTGCCCACATCTTTATATTTGTCTAATAATATTCTATATTACTATTTTTCTGATAATTATATGTCAAATGCATTTACAGGATAAGAATGTCTTGAGAACAAAGTTTCTTGTAGAAATACTGAAGGACGCTGAGAATGAATGAAAAGAGAACATTCCTGAAGTAATTCAAGAAATTCTAAAGTGTGTTGAAATATTTCAATTTGTATAGCACTTGAGTGCTTTTAAAGGGATTTACACATTTGTTTCGTCTTTAAGTGAAATATATCTGCATGTCACTCTCTATCCTCTCTGAACAACCCTTGCATTGTTAAGAATTGGAGCTCCCAATCTACTTTAGGGAGTCCAAATCATTCAGGCTATGATCACGCTCCAAAACAGGATCAGAGTTGTTCTGATCAAGCGATTTTTTGAATTGGACCAAACAATTTTGTAGCAGTTTCTTGCTTATGCTAATTATTTAGCTTTATTTATGGGCTCGTGCTACAGCTTAGCTAGCTCCAAATCTATACATATGCTAATTATTTAGCTTTATTTATGGGCTATGTCTAAAGATCATCAGTTCTATTATACTCCAACTAAATATAACTTGATATTTATTAATTACTACTTCTAAAACTATGAAATCATAAAAAAAATCTAAAATTGAGATTTCAACCTGACATTTACCGTTGCGTAGCACGAGCCCATTACTATTTAGCTGTCTAATAGACAATTATTTTTTGTCATTTACCATTGCGTAGCACTATTTAACTGTCTAACAAATATTTGTTTTTTTTGTTATTTACCGTTGCGTAGCACGGGCCCACTACTAATATCTATAAAAATTATTTAGCAGTGTTTAAATTGATATTTTACTCATGCTTAAAAAGGAAAATTAGCCGGGAACCTAATTGTGTCAATATGTATAGAAATTATTTACTAGTATTTAAATTGAGTTATAAATGAATTTAAATCGAGTTATAAACGAATTGGAAAAGTTAAATTCATGTAATTATAATTCTGCGAATTTGGAGAAATGTAATTATAATTCACATACTTAGATTCATATCATTATAATTTCAAAGAACTCTGAACTATACCATTACAAATTTAGATAATTATGAAATATGTTATTACAATTTTAGAGAATTCTGAAATATGACATTACAATTTTAAAGAATTCTGAAATATGTTATTACATTTTCATAAAGTTAAAATTTTGGAATGGTATAAATCTAAATATACAAATTGTAATGACATTTCTCTAAAGTCGCAAAATTATAATTACATAAATTGAATTATTCCAAATAAATTTAAATCGAGATTGCGCTCACGCAAAAGGAAAATTAGTCGGAAACCCAACCTCGAAGCCTCCAATCGCAAACAGCCTTCCGATTTCCGAATACGCTTCGCTACATAATACACCCCCACCCACACACGCACGCACCCCTCGCGAGTCGCGTCTCGTCTCTGCCTCCGTCTCCGGACTCGGCCCGGATCCCCCGCCGGCCCCCTCACCCCGCAGCGAATTCAACCGCCGCGCCGCGCGCGGCCTCCTCGTACGTCTCTCTCTCTATTTCTCTCTCCTCCATGGCTCCATTTCCCTCCTCTCTCACTCTATCTTCTCTGTCCCCTTTCGTTTTGCTCGCGAGAGGCGCGGATGCGTGTTGCGTTCTTCGTTCTGTCGCGGATCATGAATCTGCGCCGTCGTTGCGGCGCTGCTCCTGCTGGTCGTACCTTGCTCGCAGCCTGCGTTGGTTTCCGTTTGACGGATTCGCCGGGAGCGACCCGCCGCCTGCCGGTGATTGATTCTATGATTATCTCATAGGTGGCGGGTTCTTGCTGAGTTGCTGTACCGTTGGTCGTAGCTTGCTCACCGCCTGCGTTAGAGTTCGTTTGAATGGTTGATGCGTGCTCTGCCACGGGATTCGTCGGGGTTGTCTGCCTATTGCGGACAGCGTCCGGTTATTGCATTGTCTCCCTGCGCTTGGCGTCAGATGCGGCCGGAGCTGGTCACCTGGGTTTAGACACGCTACCCTTGCATCCTTCATTTTTTATACTGCGCGTTCATTTCGTTGGGTTTGGTTCTCCTTTTCTTTCTTGGAGACGAGAGATGCTGAGAGCCTGAGATGATGATAGATTGATAGGCTCCGTTTACCTTGTGCTGTAGAGAAGTATGTTTGTTTGTTTTTCTTTTTCTTGCAGATGAGAGATGATGATAGATTGATAGGCTCCGTTTAGCTTGTGATGTGGAGAATAGACCTGCAGTTATGACTTCTTTGTTTAATTAGCATATCTACACATAATTACTTCTTTGTTTCATTGTCTGCCATGTTTGCTTCTCGATGATTTAAGTCATTAACCTGAACATCATGTTCCAAGTGCACATGTTTAATGGATTCTTCCTCTGCTAATTTGTAATTGCCTTCCCGCTTGAGCTGTTGAGCGCAAGCTCGTAAGTCGTAATGTCAACTAATGTGTCTGCAGCAATTAGAATTACAACTTTACAAGTAGCACTTGCAACTCAGTTCTTCTGATGAGTGTTTTTAATGGTTTCTAGTTGAGCTGGAATGGAAGGTGTGGTTGTGAGGAGGGTGATCCTTTCAGACAACAGTTGTCTCTTTAATGCTGTTGGGTATGATTCTAGTTAAGTCATAATACTATCTATAATTCTATATTGTTGACGAATTTGCAAATGGAGTTGTTGCCAATTATACCTTTGATGCAGGTATGTCATGGAGCATAATAGGAATAAGGCTTCTGAGCTCAGACAGGTAACTCCTTTGATACTATGTACATGCACATGCCTTGCCTTTTCTTTTTTAAAGTTCTTAGTGTTGAAAGGACACATGTTCTTATAAGCTTTTATGTGGTAAAAACTGGTAATATCTCACTGGTAGTTTTGCAAACTTGGACCAGAACTATCATCATGCTTATTAGGATTTGATATCAGACATTTATATCTGCTTTTGAGGTCAATTTTCTACCAAACCAGTTGTCTGATCATGTGTGGCTGCATTTATTGGAACAACTTGTTAGATGGAAGGATCTTGTCAGCTTGACAATTATGTTAAACTATCATATAAATGATATGCTGATTATTGATTAAATTTATATGATAAACCTCCTAGAGGAACTCTTTCATGACTTGTGATTTCTGTTAGAATTATCAGTATATCAGGTACTGAAGTGTTATTTGTCAACGGTGCCTAGTCATTATCATAAATAAAAAAGTCGGTAGTATAATGTCCAGTAGCTGTGTTGAATTCTTACCCCTAATGTAGTAGCTATTGTACTTTGTTCAATACCATCTTTCAGCGAAACAATAAAAAATGCAATAGATAACATATTATCATGCTATGATAAAAAACATCGGTTCACATGCAATGGTGTTCTTAGATAGGCACTTTTACAACTACTACCTTTTTGATTACCGTTTGAAAATTCAGTACTGTTGACATTGCTAGTGTTTCTTCCCTCTTTTCTTGAAGGTTATAGCAGCAGCAGTTGCTAGTGATCCTGCAAAGTATACTGAAGCCTTTCTTGGAAAACCAAATGAAGCGTACTGTGCTTGGATTTTGGATCCTGCAAAGTGGGGAGGTGAGTTGCAACACCAGTAATCATGTACAGCAGCAGACTTGAATACAATATTAATGGAGTGTTCATGTGCTATGTTGTTCATGGATGATTTTGGCATACAGTCATGGCGCTGCATTTCGTTGCATCAATGTTCTAAAATTTGTGTTAAACCATCACTTTTTCACAAGATTTAATGCAATATCTTGACATCTTTATGCCTTAGACCATGAAAATAGTCAAGCCCATTATTTCTCATTAAGCATCTTCACGAAGTTTCAGCCTCCATATTAGTCAGCTAGTACCAAAAGTTTTTTCTGGTTCACAACAACTGTTTCCAAATGATATAATCACTTTGGGATGCCAATGCAAGTGGGTCTGTCCAGTTGCAGTTACAATAATTAACACTAGTTGCCATAGTTTGTTAGTGCACCTGCTGATTATTTACCTTTTTTCTACATCTATTTCTTCAATTGTACAGGTGCCATTGAACTGTCTATTCTATCAGAATATTATGGCCGTGAAATTGCTGCATATGACATCCAGACAACCCGCTGTGATCTCTATGGTCAGGTTGGTGATCTTATATTCCTTTCTTTTTTCCCAAACTGTTAATAACCCAGTGCTTAGCTTTGCATCCCTTGGTACAGGAGAAGAACTACACTGAGAGAGCTATGCTCATTTATGATGGATTGCATTATGACGCTTTAGCTGTAAGTTCTCATGATAAATATTCTACAATGAACAGAACACAATGAGATATCGACTAATTTTGGCTGATATTAATCAACAAAAATCCAGATGTCTCCATTTGAAGATGCGCCAGAAGAGTTTGATCAGACCATCTTCCGTGTCGACCATAAACATTCTATTGGCCCAGTAGAAGGCCTTGCTGTTAACTTAGTCAAAGAGGCACATAGGTATCTATCATTTCAAATCTAGTTTTCTTATTAATTAAGCAGCTATATAATTTACAGATGCCTTGAACATAATTTATATTTTAGCATGTAACCTCATGTTCAAATTGTTATACGCAATATGCATTCTGAAACAAAAACGTGTGTAGTCCTTTTGCTTAAAAAAGCTTTAGCTCCTAGTAAATTGCATTGTTGAACACCATAATAGGTAGTCATGCTAGGTCATCCTTGAGACCTCTAGAGAATCTCAAGATGTAACACAAGTACATCATGTAAATGGTTCACTCAGAAATCTTATTCACTGTTGGTTGGACATGCAATATGCAGGAGGAGGAGCTACACAGACACTTCAAACTTCACCTTGCGCTGCGGGGTGTGCCAGATTGGTGTAGTTGGTCAAAAGGTGACAGCTCTTAAAAAGCACAAAATGTTTGCACCAATCCGTGATAACCATGAACTGAAAGCCTCTCTCTTCTTCGTGCACAATACAGGAAGCCGTCGAACATGCGCAGGCTACTGGACATGTCAATTTCCAGGAATTTAAATGAGTATGCAAGACAACCTTAGTAGGGTCTCCTTTGGAAGGAAGGAATTTTACATGAATCGTTGGGTTGTAAACTGATGTTCGTTTGTTCCGATGGATAATTCTTCTTGGGCTGGATGTGGTATAGTGCTGTATTACAACATTTGTTACCGGGTAACTTAATAATGCCAGCTTGAATAAAATCCGTTGTGATATCGACATTGGCTTGAAATTTTGCTTCAACCCTTGCAATCTTGCATCACGAATCACCAATGCAAATGCCTCTCCGTAGAGAGCTATTTGTGGACAGTGGTGGAAAGATTATGACTCTCTGGGAGCTTAAATATTCTAAAAATCATATGAATATTTAGCTAGTAATAATTTAGAGAAATTAGAGGTTTTAGCTTCTAGATACAGGGTTGTTTGGAGGATATTCTATCAACGGCTACTTTAGAATCTGAAATTCTTCTGATCACTCTAGATTCTTGCTTCAGATTAAGAAAATGAACCAGTATCTAAGAAGCTGTAGAACACTAGCTTCTCTACATTTATTTATACTAGGTAATAGTCATCAGCTGCTTTTCAGAATCTAAAAACTTCCTCGTACACTAAAAGTAGCTATAACTGAGAATCTCCTCCAAACATGACCTGCCTGGTTTCGAAAATTCAGACTTTTAAACTCAAAATCTAGGCTTTAGAGTTCAGACATAGAGATTTGATCACTGTACAGCAAGCAAATCACCAAAAGGGACAAAATAGAAGTTGTTTCTTTCTTCAGTTGTCTGTGGTGAGTTTAGATTTGTTGCTTCCCGTCATCCCATGGGCCAAGCCCAGATTTGGCTACGTGACCCAGGGGCATCCAGATTCCTCGACTCACTCGTGGAAAAATTTCCTTTCCTTTTCCCATTTTTTTCCGGTGGGCTCCTTAGTTCTTGGCACGCATAACATTTGATCATTTGTTTTATTAAAAAAATAAAATATTATTTATTTTGTTATAATTTGTTTTATTATTGAAGTCAATCGTAACTTATTTTTCATATTTTCTTGCTTTCGACATCTCAAGCCTTTGTAGCTTAATTGAGTTGTATTGTAAGATCAACTATCATTACACACCAAAATATTATACGTATGAATATTATCCTCCAACAAACTTAAACCAGTATAAACCTTGGCCATATTACTGTACTGCGCATTTGCGCAGTGATGGCCTCATGGCTCCAAGACTACACTGCACATTGTTAGTTACCCCTCAAATATAAAATTAATTGGTTAACTACTAACAAATTTATTTTCATGATTAGGTATTTAAGCACATTCACGTGCGAATACACACAATTATTTGACATAAGATATGTGAAAGTATTATATTTACGCGTGCGGTTGCGCCGACTGACGGTGAAAATAGATTTCTATTGTTCGCATAAACTATCCATAAACTATCTATACATGAAAATAGATTTCACGTAAGAGCATGTTCGGTTAATTCTATTAGAGAATAGGATTGAGGGGTTTGAGAGTGATTAGAGATGATTTATACTACAATCCCCTCATATCCCTTCAATATCTTTCGATCTCCTCTTAATCGAACGAACCGTAAGATTGTTTATGTGAACAGTCTTTATTTCTACATAAGAATATGAATGATTTATGTGGACCGAATGTAGAAATGCATTTTATACGTTTTAATAATCCAAGACATATTCGATCTAAGCTACGAGAAGTAATTTAGAAGCAAAACTTTTATATTCATAACTTAGCAGTCCAAAATCGTAGGCTAAAATAAATATAATTAAAAGCTATGAAAAATACTAAAGATTAATTATTAGCTCAATCAAAAGCATGCCAATAAAAAATGTATTTTCACGATAGAAATAAAGAAAAAGGTTATTCGGATAATTATCATGTACTAATATCACAATTTAATTAATTGGGTGTGGCCTTCTTTTTCAATCCCTTTTTGACTCAGTAGATCTGCTAAGCTAGTAGATGCTTTAGTCGCTGTCACCTTCCCAATCCAAAAATTCGCGATTTCGTCGTGACACATCGATCGATCGATTCGACCGGGCGATCGATCCCTTTGCTACCTTTTCTTCCCATGTTCAAATGCTAAATTATTACTCATCCGTTTTTTTTCAAAGTCAATCTTTAGATTATGATTAATTTTATAAAAAAAATATACCAATAATTAAAGTTTTAGCAAATCGATCCTTAAATATATTAATTTGATTTTGATATTGTAAATGTTAAGTTGATATATTTTTTATCTAAATATAATTAAAATGAAGGAAGTTTGACCTTAAATAATGACTTACAAAGTGAAACGGGTGTAGAATAGCTATTCTACTGAGAAATCTAATACTAAAAAAAATAGTACTTAATTGATATTCTACTAAGAAAATCTATTACTGAAGTGATCGGTATAGAATAACTATTCTACACACGTGGTGTAGAATAACGCTCCCGTATATTATAGCTAGTTGAGTCTACCATGTACTCTCTATAGAGTAAATTAACTAAATAATGATCATATAGAGTAAATTAACTAAATAATGATCATGACATGAGACTGAAAGCAAGAGATGCATACGTCCATGTATATGTACTATGTTTAATTTAGGGATAATTAACTTCTGGTTAAGCATTACCATTGACCAATGAATGCATATCATCATTCATAGACTTCTGGATAAGCATGCCAAGTGTAGAATTAAACTTATTAAGCTAGCTTCAAGCTTGGCAGTCATTTGTTGCATAAAATTAATAAAACTGTAGTTTTTTTAGGGGAAGAATGCAACATCAATGATGAAATTTTGGTACTGACGATATCACTGGTTAAATCACTGAATTGGAGCTAATTAAGTGATGTGTATCTGTGCTATGTTTAATAAAAAATAACACAAATTCAACAGCTACTAGAAACTCATCTTATCACTACTACGATTTTCATTTACTCTGTTAGTAATTTAATTTCAATCTTATTTTTTTTATGAAACAGTGAATCCTTAAATCTGTATCCTAGTGACTAAGGTTCATGTAGCTAGCTAGCCTTCTTTCTCTTAAGCATGCACCAGGCATGCATGCATGCATGAGGTCTCCATAATTAAAAGCTGGGTAGCCCCAAGGGGGACATTGATTCCTTCCTAATCATCATCATTGCCCCTCCAGGTCTCTAGAGTCTAGACCACTCCTGCACAAAAGCAAAGCAAAAATGTTCTCAATTAATTAGTATCAGCTGATATAATGAACCTCCTAGAGAGAGAGATAATAGTAGGAGTAGTATATATGCCTTGGTGTTAATCTCTCAGCAGCAAGGATGGCCCCACATGCATGGCATATAATATTTGGGTGTTGTCCTTATCAGATGGACTATGCACTTGCCTGGTGAACAATCTGCTGGCCCTTGTGATTATATGCTAATTAATCAACCAATTAATTTCCCCCCCCCCCCTCAGATAGAGAGTATACATTGGGTTAGCTATAGGCTTTTGCTGGTAGTGTTAGGATGTGATGTCACTTTAGAATATGCATAGACTATGATCAATTGGATTTGTCTTATGTGTGATGCATAATTAAGGATGTGATAGTGATGAGAAGCTAATTTCAAGAGTCCCATGCAATTAAGCATGCATGGAGTACTCCCTAAGCTAGTCTGTGTAAATTTGGTGAACTGTACTATTACTACAGTTTCTGACCAGCTTGTTGTTTTCACATACCAAAGGACTGGCTAGGGATAGGCATCATTGGGATTAAATGTCATTAATTATGTGAAGTACTGGGGTTGGTTAGGCCCAAGGGACCCCCTCCATTAATTTGCTGAACCTAACCTAGCTCTGAACTGGCATTTCTGCTCAAGGAGAAACTGGCACTGTGCTATCCTGGAATTTAAATTGCCCAAATATTTATTTTGCAATCAATGGTCCTGTTGCTCTTGTGCATAATTTGCAATCATGAAGACAGCTGAGGGAGACCCCTATCTATCTATCTATATGCTGACCATATCTGAAGGAGCTCCAGAAGTGAACCTTCACCATACTGTCTACATCTGCAATTCTGCATTTGCAGGTGAATCTCATCCTCAACTCTCAGGTACTCTGTATGTATATCTCTCATAAGTTGCAACTTGTTACTGTCACTCTATGCAGAATGAATCTGCCCTAGAAGAAGAACCAAGTAAAGGTGAAATATTCCATGAGAAGACTGTACTGTATGGATCTGTACATGCCTGCAGGCTGAACATATAAAATCTAATGCATACTTTCAGATGATGGCCCTACTCACTAAACCAACTAACCATGGAGTGGCTATTTCTGGCCATTGCTTCATATTTTATACAATTGGTACTACCTAACCTCACAATCTTTCTTTGTTGATTGACAGTGGGGGAAGCTCTCAGGCCTTTTAATTTGCCCTAACTTGAGGAAGAATAAGGCCATCTTAGGAAGCATCATTGGATACCTTTCTTGACCACTTTTGACACTATGCTACTAAGTACCCTCTCAATGAAATTGTCTTGTCATGCTTTGCCACCACATGCATTTCTTTCTCTCTTTCTCATGTCTAAGATTATTCATTTTATTGCCCCATGCACAGAACAGTGGGGGCCCCATTGGAGCCACCAGATTGTTGAGTGGACTAGGAGGGTTGTATGTGAATTTATATTCACAAGACTGTTCCTGTTGTCAGTAGCTATGTACAGTACAACTTATGTGTCCTACGGTCCTACCCTTGTTGTCCAATTTCTCTGAAGCTGCCAAAGCTCATTAATCATGCATGTGTTGCATTTTGTAGTCAAAATGACTTCTCTCTCTCTATCTCTCTCTCCAACTCATGTCTTGTGTAACATTGTTATGCAGTGTCTGAAAAAAGGAATTTTATATACAGACATATGCAGGTGTATTACAGTAGTTAGTGAGGAAAACGTCTGAATTTCCCTATGTTTGATACAGGGCCGGTCCTGGGTTGGGACAGCAGTGCCACCACCTTAGCCCCACATTCTGGTGGGTCCATGTATATGTAGTCCTCTATATGTACAAGGTATAATGTATATGTATATCTCCATATTGGAATCCAAACGAGCACGAAAATTACGGAACGCAGATAAGCAGCGGCAAATCGTCATCGGCAATCACGTGAATTGCTAAATTCCAATTTGAAGATCATGTATTTCTAATGTAATGTTATTCTACAACTACAAGGTGTGTACTGCTATTGTATCGTGCCGCGTGCAGCACTACAGGTTTCAAACCGTAAGGCTTGATTAGATTAAGTTAAGCATTTAACTATTTAAGCACTGGCTAGTGATTCCTTGATTAGATAAGATTTTAGAATAAGGTAGTGTTTATATATTTGAATGTTTGATCAATCAGATACTTATTTTTTATATATATTTTAACAGAATTATGTCATAAAAAATATGATTCAGACAACAAGAAAAAGAATATGAGAAAATGAGTTGATGAGTTGATACAATCACAAAGATAGTCTATTGATAAATTTTTTAAGAATAATATAAGTATTTCACGAGATCTAATTATGTTGGCGATAGTTCTATGAAAGAACCGTGTTGACATTGATATGGATAAAATTTTTAAGATAATTTAATATACATGTATTATTCTATATCAATACTATATTTTGAATATATTTTAATTATATATCAGTAACAACCTCTAAAATTTAGTTCTTCTGTATTCTTTTTAAAATCTCATAACAGATCCTGTGCCAACTGCCAACCTCGTCTGTCAGCAAGCTCAACAGAACAAGAAAGTATCGATCGAGCTGAAGCATGATTGACGCATACGTGCATCGTGGCACAGTGACCTCGATTGATCAGACAGGAGGGAGACTGACAGATCAGAGCCCAAGTGGCATCTTCTGAACCTCTCCATCCATGATCTGTCCAGTGAAGCAACAGTTCGATCCTGGTGATGAAGCTGATCAGCAAGCAAATTTTTTTTGCAACCTGTTACTACTTCGACTTCCTCCAGCACCAGCAAGTCCATGCAAAGGTTTTGGGTCAGAAGCTCAGAGCTGGCCAGGCTTTTGCAACCTGTTGCAGGGCAGTGTGCGTGCGTGTGCTCACTGTGCCTGATTATACATCACGGGGAGCTAGCAGTTAGCACAGTGCAGAGATGAAAAGGGTAGATTTTTTTTATATGAGTACGTATGCTAGTATAATATCGCAGCTAATCATTCATAGATTCCTAGGAGAATCATATGACTTAGACAACCTGGGAGATGCATTTGCAGCAGTGTTCCATGATATAGTAGATACAGAAGCTAGCTGCAACCGTGAGAAAATGTCAAAGGAAAAAATTGACCATTTGTTTATGATTCACTACAAAATCAGGAAGAGTCCGAAATCAGAATCAGCGGAATTAGAATACGAAGACATACCAAACATGCCCTTAAGGCTCTCCTTAGGAACACGGAAAATTTATCAATTCTTTGCAGGAATTGAACTGATCCTTATAAAACTATTTAAAAAATCTTGTGAATTCCATGTGTTCCAATGGTTTAAATGCTTACATTACTGTAGATCTCATCCTGCTTACACTGTCATTATTGATGCCCAAGTACTGTGGAAGTGCCATTGGATTGTTTTCAAGTCTATGTGCACAGTGCCTCTTCTGGGCGATTAGTTGATGGCAATTTATTTCCCTAGATATAATTGGTGACAATTGCACAGCCCCACTACGGCCACCCAGTCACATCAAGCACAATCATACTGTTCAATGTTCATTGACACAACAAAGGGAAAGGAGAGGAGACCACACACAGTACCTATGCAGTAATGGGAGTTAAGGCACAGGATGGTACACTTGGGCAAGCTCCTCTCCTCCATTGCAATTGCAATTTGCAATTGTATGGCTCTGTCCATTTGTCCTTTGCAGAGATCTCCAATGGCCGGTAACCTAGGTACTTACTGGCTAGTAGTGTCTTTACACTTGCATATTAATACTTGAATGGAGGACAAAAACCTATAAACGGCTGAACTTTAATTGCTGCTGTAATTTGAGCATGTACAAGGATCTAACTTATTGCCAGTAAGGTACTGCTACTTGTTGGCCGGTTAGAAAAAGAGAGTACTATTACGGTACAATCTACTGATAGATCAATCTCATGTGTTGTTATACAAGAAGCACATATCGAAAGAGAGTTGCACAAACATATTAGTTTCAGATAAGAAATCATGACAGAATTTTTACGGTAAATGTGCAAAGTTGGTGCTCCTAGCAAAACATAATAGTAAACATTTGACCTTGTTTGAACACAAAAATTAACAGTAGCAGTTCAATTCCCTGTAGGAAGCTAGAAAAAGTTGTTGATACAGTGGCTTTAATTAGTTGTAGCTGCTTGAAATAAGCTTATTCTGAATTTATGACAGCTAGAAGGCACAATGCAAAGCTTTTTTTAGGTGAATCTGTTCATTGTGAAACAAGGAGTGATTTTTATGGTTTTGGCAATGAACTCCTTTTTTTGAAATAAGGATTTGAGAAGTACTTGTACCACAAATAAGATGAAGAGAAATTTTACAGTCTTTGAGGAGGTACCAGATTTTTTAGTGTTAATTTTGGTACTTTCTGATATATGAGGTACCAGAATTAACACTGAAAAATGTGCTACCTCATGGTACCTTCTTAAGGACTGTAAAATTACCCTAAGATGAATTGTTTGCAACATCTATTGAGCTATGGCACCTACAGATTTGAGGTGTTGCCCTTACCTACTTGGGAGAAGAGTACTAGCTCACTCTGCAATCCCAAAGAGCATCCCCACACTACACCATGCAAATGAATTGGCCCTATCTCACAATTGCCAATGCAAAGATACAAAAAGAAAAGATAATTGCATTTGACTCTTGGATATAGTTTCCCACAAAGAGGTTAGCCCTTTCTCCAAAGCGGTCACAGAAAGAGATAAAGACTTGAGAGAGAGAGGGACCATTTTTAGGTACCCCAGCAGATGCAAAATGGTCCTGACTCCACACTGCAGTGGATAAGATGGGCACATTTCATGTAGGAATTTTACTGTGCAAAGTCTCAGGCAATCCTTTTCTTATACCCTTCCCTGAGTAGAGATTTTAAGCCTGCAGATATCCAGAAAACCAGGGTGTAATGTATGTTCCAGTTAGTTGTTGCTTGGTATCTATGTTCTGCATCACCATTTACAGAGTCCAACAGCTGCCCAGATGCTGGATTTTCAGTACTCAGGTTTGGCAACAAGTCATGTGGTACATATATAGTTATGTAGCACATTTTTTTAGGTCCAGGTGACAAGCCTGAAAAGGAAATTGTAAATCAGATCATATTTGCTGGTAATTTGGCATCTCTCCAAATGCATTTGCATATGCATTTATACCTATAAAAATGGATATATGCAACCCTTCTTTTTTTCCCTTCGACACAATGCTTTATGACGAGTTTTTTAGAAGGTCACAATGTGATCCGGTGCTAAGGTGCTCATATCATTTTAATTCCTTTACGAGTTGTATGGCTCTTTTAGATTGAATGAATTTCATAGGATTTATGAAGGATTGAAATACTTTAATTTTTTCTAATAGATCATTTGAAATAAAGAAATATGATCGTAAAATTCCATGGAAAAATAAATATAAGATCATACCTTTTATTTTTATTTTTATTGCAGAACTCCAATATTACACCCCCTCCCTTCCTCTCTTTTCTCTCTTCCATAAACTAAATATATTTAAAATTTATGTGTTTTATTTCATACTAACCATAACTTTTATATTTCCGTGCTTTAAAAACTATTAGATTCAACATCACATTCAATGTTTTTCCTATTTTTCGTAGGAGTGCTTTTATAGTTCTTAAGGAGATACGGATAGATATCATAATTTTTAGCATTACTTCGATATCTTTCTATTATCTTTATGTGAGATATTACGAGTTACCAAAATTAACGCGAAGTACTTTCTCATCTACAGTAAAAAATTTCTTCTCCTAACCGGTCATCACAAAGTTAAAGTTAAACTGAGAATTACAAGATTAAATACGTAACATTACATCACTCTTTCAAAAAGAAATGTCTGGTGTGAAAAGGACTTCGATATTTGCAATTACATATTACTCGTCGCAATCAGCACATGCTTCTTGAGCATGCCCAAAGTCCTGGTCCTGACAATTTGCTGTACAACTGTGTCTGCAGCATGCATGCATGGTACATCCATCAGAAAAGAAAAGGCGAAGAGAAAATATGACCAAAACTGCTTGCAGCACCTGTCAGACTGTCACAATCACAGGACTAATTAAGATGGGCATTGTGCCATAATTAGTCACCAGACCCAGACCATTACTCCCATTAATCTGCATCTGCTTCTACTACTAGTGCTAATGAAGCTTGGCATTATTGGAACACTACTACACTCTAGCTAGCTAGTATTGTATTCATGCAGTGCAACAGTGAATGACCTAATACCCAGTTTTCAGGGCAAGGCATCTGCAGCTCTTGCTAATTTTCTTGGGCCAAATGCCTTAATAATCACCCATAAGAGATGATAAAGCGACCGGCATGTGGCTCTGCAAAGAAAATGTCAAGCGATTCTGAGCCTCGGTTAGTTTCCGGTGGGGAGCTGAGCTAGCTCTATCTTACAGATTTGTCGGAAGACTTTTCAGGCAATTACTTCCTATGTATATGTTCTAAAATAAATTTTAGAATTCAGAACGTAAGCTAAGGTTCGTTTGGGATTCATCTCTGCTCCAATATCTTTGTCCCACGGAGCTAGAAGCAAGCCAAACATTTTTCCTAAGGAGTGAATCTCACTCAGAGCACTTCAGAAAAATAAATTGGACTGGTAAAACAGGATATAGTCAACTTCAAGTATTTCACTCTAGCTTCAGTATGGATTTTAAGATCTAAAACTCTATCAAACAAGCCTTAAATATAACAATCTAATATTTATAAAATATATTTTTATCTTTAAACTTATTACTTGTTACTCTAATTAACTACTTTTGGATCAACATACATGCATTCATCCACCCTAAGGAGGTGAATACGCTCTTCGTGTTCGTCTCCAAATTATATATATATATATATATATATATATATATATATAATGTTTTGAACTTAATTATTCATTACTCTACCTAACTACTCTTAGATCTACACTCATCCACCCGATAAGGTTAGTATGCTCTTCTTATTCATCTTCAAATTATATATGTATGCATATACATACATACATATATATACACACACATACACTACTATTGAACTTGATTAGTGATTACTTTATCCAACTATTCTAGACACACTCACCCACCTTGAGTAGGGTAGTATGATCTATGATCTTTTTATTTATTTTATTAAGCTTAAAATTTGTGCACTTTAAAATGGAAGGAGTACTTAATTTCCATGCGTTTATCATGTAGGTCAATGCAATGATTCCCGTACAATATATACGTGTATAACCACAGGAACTTGTTATATATACCCGGTTTATTGGCATGAGATACAAGGCACACCACATTTTCTTTGAGGATTTTTATCAAGGCTTTGAGGAAGAAGATGTACCAAATTTGAATCATTCATTATATTCATCTAATGGTTAAGATTAATGCATTACCTTCTGGTACCTGTAGACATAAAATGATATCTCTTGAACTGAAATGATATTTTTGTATTTTTGCGTGTGATTTGTGCAGGAATTGTGAGGCAGCACGACCAGTAGGGAGCTGACGGGTCGCCGACGTGTTGTGGGTGGCGCGACACATCCGACGTAGGTGTTGCGCGGGCGGCGGGATCCGTGAGGAGGCAACGAGATCTGTGAGGGAGTGAGGAAGCTGTAGGATCTGTGCGAGGAGACGAGGCGGCGGCTGGATTTGCGAGGGGAGTGGTGAGGTGGCGCAGGGGTGGCCAACGGTGGGGTGGCAGGATTCGTGAGGAGGCAGTGGAATCTATGAGGGGGCGACGAGGAGGCGGTGGGATTTGTGCGAGGAGGAAAGGTGGGACTAGATCTGCGAGGGGAGCGGTGAGGCGGCATAGGTTGGCTGGCGGCGGGGTGATAGTGACGATATGCTACATTTTTTCCAATAATACCTATGTCAAATCAATGATTAGATTTAATTTGGTATTTATTGATATCTTGTACCTTATGTTACCTCCCTGAGGATGTTAAAATACCTCATTTTATTTACCAACATACTTCTGAGTTCTGACAATTACAATTTTCGCTACATGCATATACATATATTAAAATTGACCAAAAAAATTATAACAAATAAACCTAATAGAGGTGTCTCCAACATATATCGCTAAAAATATTTTATGATTGCCGCTAAATTTCCAAATCTCGACTACACTTGAAAAACGAAGTCTATCCGAAACCAAAAGCGGATGTTCATGTTTTTAGGGTTTGGACCCAAAATGGCTTTCGAGGGCTAATGGGGAGTCACTGTCCCGGCGGAATCCAATTACACAAAGCTAGCTCCTCCCCTTCCTCTCGATCTAGCTAGGTCATGGACGTTCAGTGTGATGGCATGCAATAAGATGCTTCTTGATGTTGCCATCGCCATGTGAAGCGTGTGGAAATGGCTGGCTAGAGCCTCCGTCCAAAGGGAGCAAGCATTGTTATTGGCTTTCCCATGATATAATGTTCGGTGCCTTTTGAGCTTTATTTATCTGTTCCATTCGCTCTTGTTCCGATGAAAGAGGGTTCAGCTAGCTTATTCTATGTTTGGGATTGGGAGCTACCATTTTGTTTATGTTTGGTTTCTCCTGAGTTCAAAGAGATGGGGTCTAGTTATTAATTCTAGTGTAATGGGGAGAAGGATCTCTTTTCACGAGTTGTATATCAATTGTATCCATTAATTCCTACTCTATTCATCTCGTATAATATCAGATTTGATATTTTATATTATAACGGATTTAAATAGTGTCATGCATCGTCTAAATTCATTGTATTATAAATTATCAAATCCGATTCTAAATTATAATATTATTGGATAGAGAAAATACTTATGAGAAATAATTAATTCTATGGTATTTGGTGAATGTCTTTTTAAGAGTTGTATATCAATTGTATCCGTTAATTTGTACTTTTTAGAAATAATTATTTTTTGTAGAAACTTAACTAACTAGATCTTATATCTTATATGACATAGACACCAGATCTAATAAGTATAATAAGTATAGTACACTAAGGGAAAGTTATGATTTGCCGAGTGCTACATGCACTCGACGAAACCACAAAAACACTCGGTGAACGGTTTGCCGAGTATTGCACTCGGCGAACCGCACTCGACGAAACCACAAAAGCACTCGGCGAACGGTTCGCCGAGTATTGCACTTGGCACATATCCCCTTGGCTAACACGGGTTCATCGAGTATTTTTTATCACGCACTCGACAAACTTTTCGTCGAGCGCCACACACAACACTCGGCAAAAAATGACTTGATGGTGCTTTTATGGACGTGACATCGAGTTTGCCGAGTGTCAAAATATGGCACTCAACAAAGTTAAAAACAGAAAATAAAAAAATAGGATGCACCAACCGTTGAATGGTTGGCGAACATGGCGCAAAGGGTGGGCCGTCGGGGGCGTGGCGCTAAGGGTGGGGCCTTAGGGGAAGGGCGCGGCTAGGCCCCACGCAGCCGGCGGCAAGACATGGTGGGGCAGGGCGGGATGGGGCGACAACGACGACGGCGTGGCAGCGGCGGCGGCGTGGCGTCCCGCCGGTGGTCAGTGAGGGAAGAGGAGGGAGGAGGAGGAGGGTGGGGAGTATTTAAAAAGAGGTACGTGAAAATTTTGAAAAAAAATGGCGCCAATTTTGAAATTTTGCGGGAAGTGGAGTGCGGGAAGTAGATTTTTTGTTTGCCGAGTGTTGCACTTGGCAAACACAAGATCTTTGCCGAGTGCCTCAAATTTGGCACTCGGCAAACATTTTTTTATTTTTTAAATTTTGTTTATTTTTTTAGAATCTTTTTCTTGACAAAAATTGTGAAACTATAGTGAATAAGATTTAAAAATAAACTCAACAACATAAATATATTTTTTTGGATAATTTATTTTATTAGTTTATGCACTTTTAGTTCAACTTTAACATGTTTTAATTTAAATCCTAAAAATATAATTAATGAATTAAAAATAGTTGACCGACCTAGAATAAAACTAAAATAATTTATGGGATAATACACGTCGTATTTTGATTGCAAAAAAAATCAAGTTCAAACAAAGATTTAATCATTAATTTGTTTTCAAACCTATCTCATTTCTTCTCTAAACTCTAATTCTTTCTCTCAAAATCTCTAATTTCTAAACATTATATGTGACAACTTTATCGAAATATTTTTAAATTTTTATCACAATATCTTGATATCATATCATAATACCATCTCAAGTTTAATATGTTTCAGAATTTGTTTGATTTTTTAGAATTAAAAAACTATTAACATTGTCGATCGAGTGTCACAACCAATATTGATCAAAATTCATTTTAATTCAGTGGATAAAAATTAAAAATATACTTTAAAACATGAATATTATTTTTTAATAATATTTTGTTTATTATTTCATGCACAGTTCAAATTTAACCTATTTTTAAATCCTGGAAATGCACTTATTGAAATAACTCACTCGGTAAAGTTTTAGACACTACTCTTGGTGATTTTGGGTTTTCGGTGGTGGTACATGCATAATTGGATATTTTTTCTACGTATATTATAAACTAGCCACGGAAACTATTTTAAGAACAGCACTTTTATATTTGCATTCTTAGCGAATAATAGAAAACAACAAAAACTCCTAGATGAATTTCTAAAATTCAAATTTAGCTGTGGTGTAACTCAAGCACGTACGCATGCATTCGGTGAATTTCATGCTCCAGATAGTTTATGAACTTTGCTCGCGAGCCCGCGCGTGTGTATATATATACATATGTACATATATACGTACACACACATATATATAAATAGATATACATATATACATACATACATATATATATACATACATACATATACATACATATTTATGTATATACATGGGTCCATTTACCGTACCCATTACTTTCTACAGAGATAATAGTTAAAATTAATCTAGATTGTTGATTAAATGTGTTTAAAATAAATAATTAAAAAAATAAAATTGGCTAACCAACTTAATTATGAAAAATAATATGCATGTATGTCATCCGTATGAAAAGTTATTTATTGATTATTTCCTTTTTTGTACATGTAATAATTAATATGCTAACATCTAAATAAATGAATTAATTGTTGCATACATATGGATCCACACATATTAAATGAAGATTATATGATCTATTATTTTTAGGAAGTAGTAGTTCACCGATATTAAATCTGAACCATGAAATCGTATAGATCGTAAGGTGCACAAAAATTAGAGGCACTATAAAATTCTCAATATATATACGACACACACGTTGGAGAAACCAGCATGCATGACACATGTACACGTGAATTAAGATCTCTAGATTAGCTAGGATCGATGACACTAGATTGTGACTTGTAATTAAATAAGTTCTACGCCATTAAATTTGTTCGTTGGCTGAATTAAAATCCATGGATATGTCGGCAAGCTGAGGCTCTTAATTAATTATTACAACTTATAGAAGCATTAGTCCCGCTATCATGGGACGCATGTCCAGTCGATCACTCATGCATTCGTGTGAACAGCATGCATATATTGTCGCAGAAAAAAAATTTCAGAGTTGTGTTGACGACGCAGGCTCATCCAGCCAGCTGCTGCTTAATTCGTGGTCCTCTCCGCCGCTAGCTGATGAACAGTATGCAGATTCGCATCGTCCAGTACACATATGTATTCCATTATATTCCTGAAAAAGGAGATGCAAATCTAATCTCTGCATCATGCAAGAGGGCGCGCAGCCCACCTTTCGAATTTCATTGCTTATTAATCCGTCAATTCATGCATGGCTGTTTCTTTCTCCTCCTTCTCTTCGTGAGAGAGAAGAACCGTACCGGACACTTGTACTCTGTACGCTAGCTGTTTCGATCCGTATCAGCACGTATTATACGTGTATGTGATAGAGATTGCGATTGTGATTTCTGCCCCTGACAAGAATAATACAAAGGATGATTAGCTAGCTTTTGAGTTCTGACAGCTACGTCTTGTTAAATTCTAGACCTTTTTCACGAAAATTCATGTGATTTTGCCACGGGGAGTTTAAAATCAAGAAACAGTTGCAAATGGTTCAAAATAACCGTAGCCGCTTTAAACAATACTACGGATATACCGACCGAGGTTTGACCGTACACAACTTTGACCTGCAAACAGGTGTAAGAAGAAAACAGGCAAATAAATTATCCGGGACGGATAGACGACACGAGTCAAAAAGGCAGTAGTGTCATGGGGGATCTCTCGATGAAAACCGAAGCGATCCCTTTTTCATCGCAAGCACGTTTCGATTCAATGGTCCATACACTCCATAGCATCCATTGGTTATCTGACTTATGAGCATGCAGCCGCAAAACGATGTCAATCCAGCAAGCAGGCCTACAAAGGCAGTCTGTCTGTGCAAAGTGATTACACCTTTGTTCCCTCTTCTTCCGTGTCATATTCTTTATCTTACCTGTAATTATGAATCATGGGAGCACTAAAAAAGATTCAGAAAAAGAATTACTGCGAGAGGGTAGCAGTCTGCAGAGAGGAGAAAAGGTTGGTTTTAAAAGTGCATAGAAAAAAGAAGAAGGGAGGAGAGAGAGAGAGAGAGGAAGCTAAAGAGAGGAGCACCACTCGTGGGGTTAAAACCCCGAGACGGCATAGCAGCAGCGCACACGGCGCAGAAGCAGCGGCAGAGGCGGCAGCACCGAGAAGGAAGCCAGCGAGCGAGCGAACAAGCGGAGCAAAAAAGTAGGGATGGATATGGATGTCAGAATATCCGAATTATTCGTATTCGTATTTGAATTACTGTAAATATGGATATCCGTATTCGTATCTGAATTAAATATGGATGACATTCGGAAATATCCGAATTCGTTTAACAAATGTGGATATGGAAATGGATATCCGAATTCTGCTGAATGTAGATATGGAAATGGATACATCCGTATTCGTTTTAGGATTTCACACAGATTAAACTTAGATTCAAGATAATATATTATCACTATATTAATGGTTTATTTATTATTTATATAATTATGGAATACTTAAGTTAGTGAATATTAATAAGTTATGGTTTAAAATAAATTGATGGTTAAATATTTGTTTGAACTTTAATTTTTTTATAATCAAAATACAACATATATCATTTCATATAATTTTTTTGTATTTTTTAGATACATTTGCTATTTTTAACTCATTAATTGTGTTTCTAGGATTTAAATTGAAATATGTGAAATTTGAAATGCAAGTACCTAAAATAATGCACTAAAATTTATAGAAAAATTGCATTCACTATTTTATGTCCATTTTTAGTTCTTATCCATGAAATATAAAGAAATATTAAAAAAATTATGTTACGACACTTCATCGGTAATGTGGAGCTTAAGGGTTTTTTAATTATAAAAAATCAAATAAAGTCTAAAAAATATGAGAATTATCACAGTGTTATAATATTATACTTAGATACCATGATAAAATTTTAAAAATGTTTCGAGAAATTTATCATATAGAATGTTAAAAATATGAGATTCTCTTAAGAAGAAATAGAGTTTTGAGAAGAAATAGGTTATGGTTTAAAATAACTTTATGGTTAAAAATTTGTTTGAACTTGATTTTTTATATAATCAAAATACAAAATATCTCATACCATATAATTTTTTTGTATTTGTCCAGATCCATTTGCTATTTTTAACTCATTAATTGTGTTTCTAGTATTTAAATTGGAATATGTGAAATTTGAACTGCAAGTACCTAAAATAATACACTAAAATTTATCTAAAAAACACATTCACTATTTTGTATCCATTTTTATTTCTTATACACTAAATTTAAAGAAATGTTAAAAAAATTATGTTACGACACTTCATTAGTAATGTGGAGCTTAAGGATTTTTTAATTATAAAAAAATCAAATAAAGTCTGAAAAATACGAGACTTATCACAGTGTTATAATATTATACGTAGATACCATGTTAAATTTTTTAAAATGTTTCGAGAAATTTATCATATAGAATGTTAAGAAATATGAGATTCTCTTAAGAGGAAATAGAGTTTTGAGAAGGAATAGGTTATGGTTTAAAGTAAATTTATAGTTAAATATTTGTTTGAACTTGAATTTTTTTATATAATCAAAATACAACATATCTCATACCATATAAATTGTTTGTATTTTTCTAGATCCATTTTCTATTTTTAACTCATTAATTGTGTTTCTAGTATTTAAATTGGAATATTTGAAATTTGAACTGCAAGTACCTAAAATAATGCACTAAAATTTATCCAAAAATCACATTAACTATTTTGTGTCCATTTTTAGTTCTTATACACTAAATTTATATAAATTTTAAAAAATTTATGTTACTACACTTCATCGGTAATGTGGAGCTTAAGGGTTTTTTAATTATAAAAAAATCAAATAAAGTCTGAAAAATACGAGACTTATCACAGTATTACAATATTATACGTGGATACCATGATAAAAGTTTGAAAATGTTTCGAGAAATTTATCATATAGAATGTTAAGAAATCTGAGATTCTGTTGAGAGGAAATAGAGTTTTGAGAAGGAATATGTTATGGTTTAAAGTAAATTTATGGTTAAATATTTGTTTGAACTTGAATTTTTTTATATAATAAAAATACAACATATCTCTTTCACTATAATTTTTTTTGTATTTTTCTAGATCTATTTGCTATTTTTAACTCATTAATTGTGTTTCTAGTATTTAAATTGAAATATGTGAAATTTAAACTACAAGTACCTAAAATAATAAACTAAAATTTATAGAAAAATCACATTAACTATTTTTTTTCTATTTTTAGTTCTTATAAACTAAATTTAAAGAAATATTAAAAAAATTATGTTACAACACTTCATTGGTAACGTGGAGCTTAAGGGTTTTTTAATTATAAAACAATCAAATAAAGTCTGAAAAATATGAGACTTGTCACAGTGTTATAATATTATACGAAGATATCATGATAAAATTTTTAAAATGTTTCGAAATTTTTATCATATAGGATGTTAAGAAATTTGAGATTCTGTTGAGAGGAAATAGAGTTTTGAGAAGTAATAGACTATGATTTAAAGTAATTTGATGGTTAAATATTTGTTTGAACTTGATTTTTTTATATAATTAAAATACAACATATCTCATACCATATAAAGTTTTTGTATTTTTCTAGATCTATTTGATATTTTTAAGTCATTAATTGTGTTTCTAGTATTTAAATTGAAATATGTGAAATTTGAACTGCAAGTACCTAAAATAATGCACTAAAATTTATAGAAAAATCACATTCACTATTTTGTGTCCATTTTTAGTTGTTATCCACTAAATTTAAAGAAATTTTAAAAAATTTATGTTACGACACTTCATTAGTAATGTGGAGCTTAAGGGTTTTTTAATTATAAAAAAATGAAATAAAGTCTGAAAAATATGAGACTTGTCATAGTATTATAATATTATATGTAGATACCATGATAAAATTTTGAAAATGTTTTGAGAAATTTATCATATAGGATGTTAATAAATTTTTGAAAATGTTTAATTTTTAAAAACAATAAAATTCAGCCAATTCTTTTCAAATTGCCGCCTGTTTTTTCTGCATTTGCGCATCTGGACTCAATTTGTGTGTTCTTGTTGGTTGAAATGTATGATGAATTTCGGTTCAAGACTTTATGTAGTTCTTATTGGTTGTTGCGTATGATTAATTTTAGCTAGTGTTGTTTAAAAAATTATTTTGTGCATGGTTTATTGTGTATCATTGTTTTTTATTAATTATTATTTTAATTTGGTATATTGTACCCTTTGGATTTTTAAAAATTTTGTGAAACAACGAACCTTTGGAGTTAAACCGAGTAAACATCCGAATACATATCCGTATTCGAAACATTCGTTTTGTATTCGTATTCGAGAACATCCGAATCCATATTTGTATTCGAATTAAAATGTGGTAAATAGCGCTATCCGGATTCGTTTCCATCCGTATCCGATCCGAATCCATCCCTACAAAAAAAAGCCAACAAGGAGCGAGCTAGTACTAGATAGCGAGGAGGAGCTAGCTGCTAGCAGCCTAGCAAGCTTTCTTCTTCTTCTCTCTGCTTAGCTGCGGCGGGCGCCTGGCGGAGTTTGCGAGTAGGAGGAGGAAGCGGGTGAGCAAGGTGGGAACAGTGGCGGTAGGATGCTCCTAGCCGTCCCCTCCGGCGGCGGCGGCGGAGGAGAAGGAGGTGGTCGGATCTGCCGTGGAGCGGCGGGTTGGTCCTCTGGAGCTGAGAGCTGTGGTTTGGGAGCTCGTGGCAGCGGGATCTAAGGCCGTGCGTCGTTCAGTTGAGAGGTTTTGCTCTTCCGGTGCGTTTCTTGCCTCCCGGAGCTGCAAAGGCGTCGCCTTTGCGCATTCCGACGTCCGGCGACTCCCCTCAAGCTTCGCTGATTTGCACTGGTGTGAAGAATTTGAGCTCTTGGGATCGGAAAGATTGCGCCTCTGGGGCGGCCGGTCGTGCAGAGCGGAAGGTTTGGCCAGTTTGGGGAAGGAGAAAACGACGGTGCTGGGTTGCTTGCTCCAGTACACGAGCATGTTTGGAAGGACTCGTGATTTGTTGTAGAAAGGAGGGGCCTTTCTTTCGTTTTCTATTCCGTTGCGTGCACTCCTTTGCATTTTAGATCGGTTAATGTTGAGTTCGCCGAGCGGCGAGGGAAGAATGAAGCTCTCTCCGTCGGCCGGCGGCGGCCTCCAGGACCAGCCGGCGTCGCCGGAAGGTATAGCTTCTCCTAGCATTCAGTTGACCCGTCCCGTTGCATTTTTTTTGTTCATTAATGCTCTCCTCTTCCATTGGTAACTTATGTTCTCAGGACAAGGTAGTTAGGTTGCTTGCTTCTCAGGTTTTAAATTTCTTGGTAATTATGTGATCAAAATCAATTTAATGCGGCAACCTGTCAATTTATTGTCTTTGGTGGGATTTATTGTATGCTTTTAATAACAGAACTATTCTCTTACAATGATAATACTCCCTCCGGTTTCAAAAAGGATGTCGTTTTGGACATGATTTAAGATACCAAGGAATGATTAATTTGTGTATATTTTTCTTGTTTGCCCCTATTAAATACAATGCATTAGTAAAGATAGCACGGGAAACGAGAAGAAAATAGTACTACTTCGGGGGTATAAACGTCCAAAATGCACAATAAAATATAAAACGACATCTTTTAGGCAACTTTTGCTTGACGAGACGGCTCATTTACTTGTTTACATACAAATTAGTGCGTGATATTTCTTTGATGCGGTTTTTCCTGTTAATCATTTCTTTCCAGAAATATGCAAAAAATCATATTGTTGGAAATTTTATCCCTTCAGCTCATTTTTTTTATATACCATTTAGATATCCATCCATCACTGAGCTGCTCTTAGTACATTCTTTAAGTATTTTTGGAAGTAGGATATGCTTATGGCATGCTTCTAGAGTTACCTCTGACAGTTAAACTTTGTGTTGTGTGTTCTTCTCAAATGCTTTTTTTCACCTTTTCAGTAGCAGAGGAACAGAAGTGCCTAAACTCTGAGTTGTGGCATGCTTGTGCCGGCCCCCTTGTTTCGCTGCCTGCGGTTGGTAGTCGGGTGGTTTATTTTCCTCAAGGTCACAGTGAGCAGGTTAGACTTCTTCCTCTCAGTAAATATTCTACAAATATTAGACTAACTTGTTGCAGAACTTGTACCAACAAATTTATTTCTGTAAATTTTACAGTTTTTCTCAATGAATTACATATATTGAAGTGTCGCATTGACGCATTGTCAGATCTTAAATGGTTGAGAACAAAAGATTTGTTTGAGATGTTAATGTACTTACATGAATTTCTTCATAGGTAGCTGCATCAACAAACAAGGAAATTGAGTCTCAGATCCCCAACTATCCCAACCTGCCTGCGCAGCTTATATGCCAACTGCATAATGTGACCATGCATGTAAGCCTGGAGAAATACGGTACATCTGCTTGTTGTTACGTTTGTCTTTGTGTCTCATCATCTTTTCTGTTTTTCTTCCTCCAGGCTGATGCAGAGACAGATGAGGTCTATGCGCAAATGACGCTACAACCACTCAGTCCGGTAAAACAGGTTTTTCTACATGCTGGCATGATGCCCATATATTTGTATAGTCTTGTTTGTATCTAAAAAGCCTACTCTTCCTCTGTTTTTTCTGGGTGCAGCAAGAACTTAAGGATCCATTACTACCTTCTGAGTTAGGCACTGCCAACAAACAACCAACAAATTATTTTTGCAAAACGTTAACTGCTAGTGACACTAGTACACATGGTGGATTCTCTGTGCCCCGTCGAGCGGCAGAGAAAGTATTTCCTCCGCTGGTATGCGTTTTGGTCGGCTGTTGTATGTGGCAACTGGCAATCTATCATCCTTTGAAAAGATATACTTCTTCAGAGAAACACTAAGCAATTAGCAGATCTGAAGTTAAATTTTCCTTTGATGATCCTGTAGGATTTCAATCAGCAGCCTCCAGCACAGGAGTTGATGGCAAAAGACCTACACGGAAATGAATGGAAATTCCGCCATATCTTTCGCGGTTAGCTATTTTCTGTTTACATCCATTGGTCCTTAATATTGTTATTTTTTTCATAGTGCTCACAGACTTGATTACAACTATGTGAGTAACACGTGTATCAGTGGCATTCTATTGTGTATTTTCATGTAAGAGTTCCAAACCTTTATGATGAACATGTGTAATGAAACTTGTGTAGGCCAACCGAAGCGGCATCTTCTGACAACTGGTTGGAGTGTATTTGTAAGTGCTAAGAGACTGGTTGCTGGAGACTCTGTCCTTTTTATCTGGTATGTTCACTCCTTGAATTTTTTTAAAAAATCATTAAATGCTCTCCATATATTTCCCAGCAAAATAAATTCTGCTGTATTGATGTATGTCTGTGGTTTATCAGGAATGACAATAATCAGCTTCTTCTGGGAATTCGGCGGGCAAATAGGTCACAAACGGTCATGCCATCCTCAGTACTATCGAGTGACAGCATGCATATTGGTCTTCTTGCTGCAGCTGCTCATGCTGCATCAACAAATAGTCGGTTTACTATTTTCTATAATCCAAGGTAGAACACTGTTTTACATACAAATACAGAGCAAGCCCTTCAGAGTTTGTTATACCTGATCATTTTCATAGAAATACTCAATTCCAGTTCATTTTGCAGGGCAAGCCCTTCGGAGTTTGTTATACCACTGGCTAAATACGTAAAAGCAGTTTACCATACCCGCATATCTGTAGGCATGCGTTTCCGGATGCTTTTCGAGACAGAAGAATCCAGTGTTAGGAGGTATGCCAAATATGTGCCCTATCTCATTTAATTCATTGTGGTCATCACACAGTTTAATTTCTGTCTCTATTTCAGTTGCCCCCTGTTATCTGTGTTTATGCATTGTCTCTATACATATTCATGGTTTCATGCTCTGTGGTGATGTGCTGTGCGTTTGCAGCCTCTGCATCATATTAAGTTGCCTAAATTGAATAAATTTCACAAATGCTCTTATTTGCAGATACATGGGGACAATAACAGGAATAAGTGATCTTGATCCTGTTCGTTGGTCAAACTCACACTGGCGTTCTGTCAAGGTAGATCTGCAAACAATTAAACATCTGTTTGTCTATAGACCACTCTACACACACTTTTACACTTGATTGCCGGTATCTTAGTCTATCATATTGTTAGATCATGTGTTTGAGTACTTTTCTGCCTTCGCTATGAGCGAGTAATTTGCTTCAAAATTAAGCATGTGACAAGTTTTTCCTTGAACCGTGCAGGTTGGATGGGATGAGTCGACCGCAGGAGAGCGGCAGCCAAGGGTGTCTCTTTGGGAGATCGAGCCTCTTACGACTTTCCCAATGTATCCGTCTCCTTTTCCTCTTAGACTAAAGCGTCCATGGCCCACAGGCCTACCTTCTTTATATGGTATGAGAGGCATTAGCATCATTAGCCAGCCCTTTGAAACCATAGCAGTGCAGAATGATGTATCATCATATACATTGTTAATGCATTGCCCTGATGGTACTGATGATCACATCTCTGAAGGTTTTGGCAGGTGGTAAGGAGGATGACTTGGCGTCGTCTCTTATGTGGCTTCGAGATGGCCAAAATCCAGGTTTCCAGTCTCTGAATTTTGGAGGGCTTGGCATGAGTCCTTGGATGCAGCCAAGGCTGGATAGTTCCCTGCTTGGTCTGCAGCCTGACATGTACCAAACGATAGCAGCAGCGATGGCTTTACAGAACACCACTAAGCAAGTATCACCTGCAGTACTGCAGTTTCAGCAGCCCCAGAACATTGCCGGCAGATCTCCTCTTCTATCTAGTCAAATTCTGCAGCAAGCACAAACTCAATTTCAGCAGATGTACCACCAAAACAACAATGACATAACAATCCAAGGCCATAGTCAGCCTGAGTATCTTCAGCATTGCCAATCATTTAATGAACAGAAGCCTCAGTTGCAGCCGCAGCAAGAGCAGCAGCAATCTCAGTGTGTGCAGACACCACAGCATCAACAAATGCAACAACAGCAAGAATCACACCAGCAGCAGTCTCTGTGTGTGCAGACACCACAGCATCACCAAATGCAACAACAGAAGCACTTGCCCAACTTTCAGTCTATACCAAATGCAATGTCGGTCTTTTCTCAGCTTTCCTCCACCCCTCCTCAATCTTCGCCCTCCACATTACAGACAGTATCAGCATTCTCACAGCAACAAAACTTCCCTGTCACAAATACCACTTGTGTCTCTCCATCCAATGTCTCACCCATGCATGATACATTGAGATCATTCCCTTCAGATGCGGCTTCAAACCTCCCAGGTGTGCCAAGAATCACCCCTGTACCTGTCTCTGACCCATGGTCATCTAAGCGAGCTGCAGTGGAGTCTATGATCTCTTATCGACCACAAGTAATTCCATTGCAGACAGATAACTTGGAATTGACATCTAATATTCCTCAAAACTCTACATTGGCACCACTGCCTGGAAGAGAGTGCCTGGTGGATCAAGATGGGGGCTCTGATCCTCAAAACCACTTCTTGTTTGGTGTTAATATAGACTCACAGTCACTTTTGATGCAAGGTGGAATTCCAGGCCTTCACAATGACAATGGTTCAAGCACGATTCCATATTCCACATCCAACTTCCTGAGCCCTTCTCAAGATGATTATCCCGTGAATCAAACACTAACTATTCCAGGCTGCTTAGATGAATCGGGATATGTTTCGTGTTCAGATAATTCCGATCAAATGACCGTACCTCCTGCGACCTATGTGAAGGTGAGTCAATTGTTAGATTATGTTATTCACAGTAAGATCTTTACCTAAATTAGTCACCATTTTATCACATTGAACTGACAAACTTGTGCCCTATAGGTTTACAAATCTGGAACCGTCGGAAGGTTGCTTGACATCACTAGATTTAGCAATTATCATGAACTCCGTAGGATGGTAGGGCGCCTTTTCGGCCTTGAGGGCCAGTTGGAAGACCCTCTGAGATCAGGCTGGCAGCTTGTATTTGTTGACCGGGAGGAGGATGTTCTTCTCGTTGGCGATGACCCCTGGCAGTAAGTTTTAGCAATCCTCATGGTTTCTTGAGCTTGTTTCTTTCCTCTTTACGTCTTGTTCTCACATCCACGAGGCTCGTAATCTGCAGCGAATTCGTGAGCAGCGTGTCGTGCATAAAGATACTCTCGCCGCAGGAGGTTCAGCAGATGGGCAAGCAGGGCATTGAGCTCTTCAGCTCAGCTCCTGCTAGGAGGCTCGCCAACAGCTGTGACAACTACATGAGCAAGCAAGAATCAAGAAGCCTAAGCACTGGAATCGCATCAGTGGGTTCAGTTGAGTTCTGATCAAAGAGGGTTCAGCTCATTCCATGTTTGGTTTCTCCAGAGTTCAAGATGGGATCTAGTTAATTCTAGTGCATTTGGAGAAGGTCTTTTTATGAATTGTATATGAATTGTATCCGTTAATTCGTACTTAGTAGAAATAATTAATTTTGTCGAAAATGAACTAACCAGATCTTTACGACATCGGACGATCTAACTAGTACAATTAATTGAATGACTGGGTACGTTTTTTTCTTCTGTATATTACTCCGTATGAACTAGCAACGGAAGCTAATTTAAGAATAATTCTTTTATATTTGCGTTCTTAGCGAATAATAGAAATCAATGGAAAACATCTAAATTTATTTCTAATATTAAAATCTAGTTGTGGCTCAAGAACACAGTGAATTTCATGCTCCAGAGTCCAGACAGTTTAACAGCTCTGTACCATGCATGATTTAATTAAGATCTCTATATTTGGTTCAAGCTCAATGACACTAGATAGTGACTTGTAATTAATTAAGTTGTACAACATTAATTAACTAATAACTAAGATAACGTTTGGTTTAAAAGTTAGGTGGAAGGGAGCAATTTGTTTCACTTTATGTACGTTTGGCTTAGAATTATATAGAATAAAGCAGCTCTTAAAAAATATTCCTCGTCCGAAACCATCCGCTCTTTAACCAAACGCTATTCCATTCTTAAAACTTGAAACGGAGTCATTCCGTTCTATCAGATTCTTAAACCAAACGTCGCCTAATACGACTAAGAAGCATGCATCCTTGTATCATGGGGATTCATGTCCATTCACTCTTGCCCTCGTGTGAAATGCATGCATGGTTGCAGAAAAATTCAGGTTTGTGTTGACGACGCAGGCTCAATTACCAGCCAGCTGCTTAATAATTCGTGGTCCTCCGCCGCTAGCTGATGAACAGTTTGCAGATTCGCATCGTTCAGTACACATATGTGTTCCATTATATTCCTGAAAAAGGAGATGCAAATCTAATCTCTGCATCATGCAAAGAGGGCAGACCACCTTTTGAATTTCATTGCTTAATCCGTCAATTCATGCATGGCTGTTTCTTTCTCCTCCTCTTCGTGAGAGAGAAGAACCGGACACGCACGCACGTACACTTGTACACTGTACGGTGTTTTGATCCGTATCTACATGTATTATACGTGTATATGTGAAAGAGATAGGGATTTCTGTCCCTGACAAGAATACAAAGGATGAGTAGCTTTTGACAGCTACGGCTTAAAATTGTAGAGTAGTTTTTGACAGCGACGTCTTCTTAAATTCTAGACATTTTTTTCACGAAAATTCATGTGATTTTGCCACAGGGAATTTAAAATATTTATATACACATACACAGCACTCAACTTTGATCTGCAAACAAGTGTAAGAAGAAACATGCAAAATATTCAGGATGGATAAACTCAAGTCAAAAAGGCTGTAGTGGCAACACGTTGTCAAACAATCAAGCAGGCAGTGTGTGTGCGCAAAGTGATTAGACTTTTCCCCTTTTCTTCTGTGTCATAATAATCTTACCTGTAATTATGATGTATGTCAAGAGCGATGTATATACGTGAGTATACTTTTTGTAGTAAACAAAGATTCGGAAAAGAATTACTGCGAGAAGGTAGCAGACTGCAGAGGGGAGAAAAAGTTGGGTTTAAAGTGCATAGAAAAAAGAAGAGAGGAGAGAGAGAGAGAGAGAGAGATGAAGCAAAAGAGAGGAGCAAGCAAGGCCGAGTATGAGTAAGCAGCAGCGACTGCGACTAGGTAGTGAGGAGGAGCTGGCGCACTTTCTTCTTCTTCTCTCTCTGGCCTCTGCCTAGCAGCTGCTGGCGGAGTTTGCGAGTAGGAGGAGGAAGCGGTGAGCAAGGTGGGAACAGTGGCGGTACGATGCTCCTAGCCGTCCCCTCCGGCGGCGGCGGAGACAGCGGAGGTGGTGGTAGGATCTGCCGTGGAGCGGTGAGTTCGTCTTCTGGAGCTGAGAGCGGTGGTTTAGGAGCTCGTGGCAGCGGGATCTGAGTTTTTGCTCTTCCGGCGAGTTTCTTGGCTACCGGAGCTGCAAAGGCGGCGCCTTTGCGCATTCCAGCGTCGTCCGGCGACGTACTCCCCTCAAGCTTCGCTGATTTGGACCGTGATGTTAAGAATTTGAGCACTTGGCATCGAAAAGATTGCGCCTCTGCGGCGCCCGGTCGCGCAGAGCGGAAGCTTTGGACAGTTTGGGAAGGAGAAAACGACGGTGCTGGGTTGCTTGCTCCAGTACAAGAGCATGTTTGGAAGGCCTCGTGATTTGTTGTAGAAAGGAGGGGGCTTTCTTTCGTTTTCTGTTCCGTTTCGTGCACTCCTTTGCACTTTAGATCGGTTAATGTCGAGTTCGCTGAGCGGCGGGGGAAGAATGAAGCTCTCTCCGTCGTCGGCCAGCGTCGCCCTCCCAGACCAGCCGGCGTCGCCGGAAGGTATAGCTTCTCCTCTTAGCAATCAGTTGACCCGTTGCATTTTTTTTGTTCATTAATGCTCTCCTCTTCCATTGGTAGCTTATGTTCTCAGGACAAGTTAGTTAGAGCATCTCCATTGTAATTGCTATTTTGACTTGCTATTCATAGCAATAGCAAGTCTCCCTATTTCAATTGGCTTGCTATATTGCTACTCACCTCCATTATACTTGCTATTTGACTTGCTATTTTAGAAAACTTGCTATTTCTTTCATCAAACTTGCTACATGTAGCAAGTTTGGTGAGAGAAATAGCAAGCCCCCTAAAATAGCAAGTCAAATAGCAAGTACAATGGAGACAACTTTTTGACAATTCTTGCTATTTTTAAGGATAGCAAGTTGGATAGCAATTACAATGGAGATGCTCTTAGGTTGCTTGCATCTCAGGTTTTAAATTTCTTGGTAAATATGTGATCCAAATCAATTTAATGCGGCAACCTGTCAATTTCTTCGTCTTTTCGGTGATTTATGCTTTCAAAACATAACTATTCTCTTACAATGATAGTACACATCAAAGCAATTGCTTGATGAGGTGATTCAACTATTTGCCACTTTTAAGTGAGATTGCTCATTTACTTGTCTGCATACAAATTAGTGCGTGATATTTCTTTGATGCAGTTTTTCATGTTTATCATTTCTTCTAGAAACACGCAGAAAATCGTATTGTTAGAAATTTTACCCCTTCCACTAATTTTTAAATACCACTTACTTAAATATTCAACCATCACTGAGCTTCTATTAATACCTTCTTATATTTTTTGGAAGTAGGATATGCTTATGGCATGCTTCTAGAGTTACTTCTGACAGTTAAACTTTGCATGTTCTTCTCAAATGCTTTTACCTTTAGTAGCAGAGGAACAGAAGTGCCTAAACTCTGAGTTGTGGCATGCTTGCGCTGGCCCCCTTGTTTCGCTGCCTGCAGTTGGTAGCCGGGTGGTTTATTTTCCTCAAGGCCACAGTGAGCAGGTTCAACTTCCTCCTCGCAATAAAGATTCTACAAATATTAGACTAACTTGTATCAACAAATTTACTTCTGTAAATTTTACAGTTTTCTCAATGAATTACGCATGTTGAAGTGTCTCATTGTCAGATCCTAAATGGTTGAGTCTCATTGTCATATCACAATTTGTTGAAAACAAAAGATTTGTTTGAGATGTTAATGTACTTACATGAATTTCTTCATAGGTAGCTGCATCAACAAACAAGAAAATGGAGTCTCAGATTCCCAACTATCCCAACCTGCCTGCACAGCTTATATGCCAACTGCATAATGTGACCATGCATGTAAGTCTGGAGAAATACTGCACATCTGCTTCAAAGCTATGTAAGATTGTTGTTTCCTTTGTCTTTGTGTCTCAACATTTTTTCTCTATTTCTTCCTCCAGGCTGACACAGAGACAGATGAGGTATATGCGCAAATGACGCTACAGCCACTCAGTCCGGTAAAACAGGATTTTCTACATACTGACATGCTGTCATATATATTGTATACTCTTGTTTGTATCTAAGAACCTTACTCTTTCTCTGTTTTGTCTGGGTGCAGCAAGAACTTAAGGATCCATTACTACCTGCTGAGTTAGGCACTGCCAGCAAACAACCAACAAATTATTTTTGCAAAACGTTAACTGCTAGTGACACTAGTACACATGGTGGATTCTCTGTGCCCCGTCGAGCAGCAGAGAAAGTATTCCCTCCACTGGTATGTGCTTTGGTCATCTATTGTCTGTGGCAACTGGCATCCTTTGAAAAGATATACTTCTTCAGAGAAACAGTAAGCTATTAGCAGTTCTTCAAATAAATGTTCCTAAGTTCCTTTGATGATTCTGTAGGATTTCACTCAGCAGCCTCCATCACAGGAGTTGATGGCAAAAGACCTTCATGGAAACGAATGGAAATTCCGCCATATCTTTCGCGGTTAGCTATTTTCTGTTTACATTCATTGGTCCTTAATATTGTTAATTTTTCGTAGTGTTAACAACCTTGTTTACAACTTATGTGAGTCACATGTCTATCTGTGGCATTCTATTTTCTTCTATGAATTCCAAACCATTATGATGAACATGTGTAATGAAACTTGTGTAGGTCAACCGAAGCGGCATCTTCTGACAACTGGTTGGAGTGTATTTATAAGTGCTAAGAGACTGGTTGCTGGAGACTCTGTCCTTTTATCTGGTATGTTCATTCCTTGATTTTTTTTAAAATAAATAAATGTACTCTTTGTCACTCCCAGCAAAAAAAATATGCTGTATTGATGTATGTCTGTGGTTTACTAGGAATGACAATAATCAGCTTCTTCTGGGAATTCGGCGGGCTAACAGATCACAAACGGTCATGCCGTCCTCAGTACTATCTAGTAACAGCATGCATATTGGTCTGCTCGCTGCAGCTGCTCATGCTGCATCAACAAATAGTCGGTTTACTATTTTCTATAATCCAAGGTAGAACACTGTTTTACATATATCTGATCATTTCATACAAATACTCAATTCCCGTTCATTTTGCAGAGCAAGCCCGTCGGAATTTGTTATACCTGTGGCTAAATACGTAAAAGCTGTCTACCATACCCGCATATCTGTAGGCATGCGTTTCCGTATGCTTTTTGAGACAGAAGAATCCAGTGTTAGAAGGTATGCCAAATATGTGCCCTATCTCATTTAATTCATTGTGGTCATCTCACAGTTTAATCTCCATGTTTCTTTCAGTTGCACCCAGTTATCTGTGTTTATACATTGTCTCTATACATATTCATGGTTTCATCCTCTATTGTGATGCGCGGCGCATTTGCAGCCTCTGCATCATATTAGGTCACCTAAATTTAACAACTGCTCTTATTTGCAGATACATGGGGACAATAACAGGAATAAGTGATCTTGATCCTGTTCGTTGGTTAAACTCACACTGGCGTTCTGTCAAGGTAGATCTCGAAACAATTATACATTTGTTTGTCTATAGATCACTCTACAATCTACATGCACTTTCACACTTGATTGCCGGCATCTTAGTCCATCATATTGTTAGATCATGTGTTTTAGTCATCTTCAACCTTCGCTCCGAGCCTGTAACTTGCTTCAAAATTAAGTATGTGACAAGTTTTTCCTTGAACCGTGCAGGTTGGGTGGGATGAGTCGACTGCTGGAGAGCAGCAGCCAAGGGTGTCTCTTTGGGAGATCGAGCCTCTGACGACTTTCCCAATGTATCCGTCTCATTTTCCTCTCAGACTAAAGCGTCCATGGTGCACAGGCTTACCTTCTTTATATGGTATGAGAGATGAGAGGCATTAGCATCCTTAGCCAGCCCTTTGAGGGCACAATGATGTATCTATCATACTTATTGTTAGTGCATTGCCCTGATGTTACTGATGATCACACCTCTGCTGGTTTTGGCAGGTGGTAAGGAGGATGTCTTGGCTTCATCTCTTATGTGGCTTCGAGATGGCCAAAATCCAGGTTACCAGTCTCTGAATTTTGGAGGACTTGGTATGAGTCCTTGGATGCAGCCAAGGCTGGATAGTTCCCTACTTGGTCTGCAACCTGACATGTACCAAACGATAGCAGCAGCAATGGCTATACAGAACACCACTAAGCAAGTATCACCTGCAGTACTGCAGTTTCAGCAGCCCCAGAACATTGCCGGCATATCTCCTCTTCTATCTAGTCAAATTGTGCAGCAAGCACAACCTCAATATCAGCAGATGTACCACCAAAACATCAATGACAACACAATCCAGGGCCATAGTCAGCCCGAGTATGTTCAACACTGCCAATCATTTAATGAACAGAAGCCTCAGTTGCAGCCGCAGCAAGACTCACACCAGCAGCAGTCTCAGTTTGTGCAGACACCACAGCATCAACAGATGCAACAACAGAAGCACTTGCCCAACTTTCAGTCTATACCAAATGCAATGTCGGTCTTTTCTCAGCTTTCCTCTACCCCTCAATCTACGCCCTCCACATTACAGACAGTGTCAGCATTCTCGCAGCAACAAAACTTGCCTGTCACAAATATCAGCTGTGTCTCTCCATCCAATGTCTCATCCATGCATGATACATTGAGACCATTCCCTTCAGATGCGGCTTCAAACCTCCCAGGTGTGCCAAGAATAACCCCTGTACCTGTCTCTGACCCATGGTCATCTAAGAGAGCTGCAGTGGAATCTGTGATCTCTTCTCGACCACAAGTCATTTCATTGCAGACAGAAAACTTGGAATTGACATCTAATATTCCTCAAAACTCTACATTGGCACCATTGCCTGGAAGAGAGTGCCTGGTGGATCAAGATGGGGGCTCTGATCCTCAAAACCACTTCTTGTTTGGTGTTAATATAGACTCACAGTCACTTTTGATGCAAGGTGGAATTCCAAGCCTTCACAATGACAACGGTTCAAGCACGATTCCATATTCCACATCCAACTTCCTGATCCCTTCTCAAAATGATTATCCCTTGAATCAAACACTAACCACTCCAGGCTTCTTAGATGAATCAGAGTATGTTTCGTGTTCAGATAATTCCGATCAAGTGAACAGACCTCCTGCAACCTATGTGAAGGTGAGTTGATGACTCATACGCCTCTTGCCCTGTTGGTCACAAAATTTTGCCCTTAAGAATTCTTTTTTCCCTCAATCACGTTGAATTGACAAACTTGTGTCCTATAGGTTTACAAATCTGGAACCGTCGGAAGGTTGCTTGACATCACTAGATTTAGCAATTACCATGAACTTCGTAGCGTGATAGGGCGCCTTTTTGGCCTTGAGGGCCAGTTGGAAGACCCTTTGAGATCAGGCTGGCAGCTTGTATTTGTTGACCGAGAGGAGGATGTTCTTCTAGTTGGCGATGACCCCTGGCAGTAAGTTTTAACAATCCTCATGAATTCTTGAGCTTTTTTCTTTACTGTTTATGTCTTGTTCTCACATCCATGAGGTTTGTAATCTGCAGCGAATTTGTGAGCAGTGTGTCCTGCATAAAGATACTCTCGCCGCAGGAGGTTCAGCAGATGGGCAAGCAGGGCATTGAGCTCTTTAGCTCGGTTCCTGCTAGTAGGCTTGCCAACAGTTGTGACAACTACATGAGCAAGCAAGAATCAAGAAGCCTAAGCAGTGTAATCGTGTCAGTGGGTTCAGTTGAGTTCTGAGAATAGGGAACTCATGCGTTAGGCGGTCTCTTCTGTACGTCTCTCTGTGGCACTAAGTTTTGTGACCTGGAACCAAAGCACATAGGTCAAGTACAGCTCTAAGTTATGTTGTCTGGTAATTATGTCATATTAAATTGACTTTTAGTAGTAATTATTACATTTTGGTATACATGCCAACACTTTGTTTCCTGGAATACTAATCCTGTTAGCTTAGGTCTTATAATTATTAGACTTATGCTGTGTAGTGCTGTAGTGCTGCAGGTTCTTGCTTTGGCCATATTTTGTATATTGACAATGTTTTTCTACTGCAATGTACTAGTAATGAAATCAAGGAAGGTTCTCCATGCAACTGTGGAGCCTTCAGCATTGTAAGTAGGAGATGATTGCATATAATTCAGCTCAAGAACTGTGACCAAGCTAATCTTATTGGGTTTCAGATGCAAACTTATGTATGTACTACCAAATTAGTAGCAAGTAGCTTGTGCAAGGAATGCTCTAAGTGTTCCCAGATTAACATTACAGTTACTGCCATGGTGATTACCAGTGCTATTTTCAGTAAAAAGCAGTTTGATGTGATCCAGGAGTGAACCCATCTGGGTCCCCATCTGACTGAACCCTTGATGAGTGCACATCCATTGAACTAATGGCTGAAAAAAGATGACCTCCCTTTCCTGAGGTCAGTGGTGTATGAGGAGGTGAATGTGATGCCCTCTCTCCCCATCACATATCCATTTCTTCATGTCCTAATGCCTATCCTTGTTGTGATCCCAACCTTCTGGTCCTGTCCTGTTCTGCCCACGTGTTACAATTGGTTTGGTCTGGTTTTGCTGGTTGTGGATTGTGACAAATTTTAAGTGGAGTCCAATGGCATACACCACCACCACTCACTCTTTTCAAAGATATGGGCATCTGTCTCAACCCCATCAATTTGTTTGGTGATTCCTCCATCTCTTCCAGATCTTTGGCTGGGACCCAAATTTGGATCCTGCATCTTGTCATTTCCCAACCTGGCTATGAAAAATGGAGGTGGAGCATTGCCTGACAGTTTTCATCCTTCTTTTTTTCCCCTCCTGATGTCTGTGAACATTGAACAATAGTATTGTGCCAAAACTGTCAGTATCTTAACTTTCTCCCTAGGCACTAGGCTAAGATATAGCATCATCATGTGCAAGAGAACTCTCCTGCTGTTGTATTGGTTTAAGGAGGCAGATTCTCTGACCTGCTTTCTGTGGATATTGTGTGGTTGAATAGTGTTGTCTCATGTCTGCTTGAGAATTGAGATGCATGTGGTAGTGTATAGTTGGATGGTGGTTGCATAATCTTGCAGCCTTACTGCAGCTAGAATGCTGAAGCATTGGTGATACCATGTTGACTTCTCTATCAATTTAAGATTTTTGAAGTAGGACTTTGCTTCTGATTCCATAATTTAGAACAAATGTAAACCTTCAAAGGGGGTTAGTTGCAGGTTGGGAAATTTTGTATCAGCATTACAAAAGTTAAATAGACCTCTACAACTTCCTTGCAGCTATGTGAGGGCATGAACCAGAGCCTCAAATTGTTAAAAAGATCTCTCCTTCCAGGAGCTGAAAATTTAAATGCCACTCTTCTTGATGAACTTTACTACCCAATGATTATGTGAGGACCCCCCCCCCCCCACCCACCCCCCACACACACCCACACACACAAAAAAAAGAGAGCACATTTTCTGATTTGCACACAATTGCATTGGACCAACTGCCAAACCTGAATGCCCAGGGATGGCGCGGCTGTGCAAGCGTGTTTGCCTCACCTTGGCGGAGGAAGGAAAGATCAGCGGCGCCGTGGTGGAGGCCGTTCAGCCGAGGTGGCGGCGAGGTCGGAGCTCATCCCGACGGACGACGTGATCCTGGCGCGTCAGGTTTCAAGTGGTTTTGATCAACTGGATGCTGGACCGAGTCAACCTTTATGTGCTTATTGCATCGGAAATGTCACAAATTTACAAAGTTTAAATGATTCGACATATTTGATAATGTACCGTTCTTAAAAAAATTACTTTGCATTTTTGTATTTATTAACACAAATAATCCTCAGTCTCAAGGGAACATCTTGAGAGTGATAAATGATTATTTTTTTCTCATCCAAGTTAGTAAAATCTCCATCACAATTTGCATCAAAGGAAATTCTACAGCGATGAACTACTTTACTAACAGTTCATGGTTGTGATCCAAGGCTGGTTTATAGTGTTTTCTCTCACAATTTACACCTGCATGAACACACTGCTGGACTTTTGTGATTCAGAACTAAGAGCCCCCTATCTGAATAGAATATTGTTATAGTGCATTTTATTGATAGCACAAAATCTATCTTAGCCAACGATTTTAAAGAGTAAATTAGTATTTTAATTGATCGTAGTTTTGATATAATCGTCATTAGATAATTTTATATATCTTTTTCACTTGTCGGTTGGCACGTCCTCATCACTCTTTTTTACGATTTTACCCTTTTAAAATTATACTAATCAAGACAAAGTAAAAAATATTTTTAACCTTTAGATGAAAATGGGATATTGCATCCTTGAGTATCAGATCTGCACTTTTACGGTTTCACTAGTAAGAGATCTGTGCTTTGCGATGAAGCTTATTTTATTGCTACGATAATAAGAATTTTTCAGCGAATCTAATTGCCTATACGCAAAATTCATCGTTTTGTGTGATTTTTCAGAAATTCAAGGGCCTTTGCACAAAATTCTTAGTTTTTGCATGAGCAAAATTCGTAATTCTGCGCAAAATATAGAAATTAAAGGTCTAGAATGCAAAAAACTATATTTTTCTTTTTTTTCTTTTCTTTTTCTTCCCGTGCCTTTCTTCCTGCGTGCAGGCGGTTGCATCTTGCATGCATGCGGGTGGGCAGGGCGCTAGCGCACGGAGAGGGGTTTGAGCGACACGCGGATGGAATTCACAGACAAAGTAGACGCTTTATAATAGTAGAGACTAGCGGTCTTTGTTTCACTAATACACCAGCACTTTTTAAAATTTTAACAACAGAATTCAGCAAGTCCATAAAACTGAACTGATGAACAATATGAATTGAGATCCTCCACTCTATGCTTGAGAGCTGTAACTGACTACTTAGTCTAGCTATCACCATGAAACCTGCAGAATCATACATGGAGCCTTCAACCATGTTCTAGAGGCTGTTGATCGCTTCTGCCGCCCTAGCACGATAGCCGAGGATTCGGAGCTGATTTGCATGGTCAAACCAGCCGGTTTCATTCAGATTTGAAATTAAAAATTTAGAAATTCGAAATTTTTTTCTAAAAATAGTAGGTGAATTAAAATAATGTGAAATTAGTTTTTTAAAATATTGAACTATCACAAAGTTATGAACCGAACCAGGTGAATAAAAATATAAAATACAAAAATAATTCACTTTTAATATTCTCCGCATGTTATTGTTTGATTCTTTGCTTATACTTCCGCGCGTCTACTCATCTTTTCTAAAATAAAGCTATTTCTAATATTTAAATTTTACCTATTTACTCATCTCAATCAATTACAAAGTTTTTTATTTAATTCCAGACCTCTACTTAACTCTTGCTAAAAATCGTGTTATCACATGTGTTACCTATTAATACATGTGTTATGTGTTATTGTTATGTAATATGAAGTTGTTTGACTTGCTTGTAGCTGCGGCACTGAACCCAAAACATAGTGTACTTCGGTCATCGGTAACTCTATTTTTAAGGACTTAATTATAGCATTTGAAGCAATAAAGGATACAACCATCGCTATGGTTGCATTGTAAGGGCATTCTCAACCAAGAAACCATCTAGTAGTTTCTATACATGTCATATCACTAAGAAACTACTCATAGAAACTCACTCTCACAATGCATGGTTTCTTATCCCTATTTATTTTTCCCTCTTTTGCCCAATCATAAATCACTACTGGAAAATAAAAATTTGCCAAGTGTCACATTGTTTGCCGAGTGTATTATTTCGGGCACTCGGCAAACATGTGTTTGCCGAGTGTTTTTCAAAAAACCCTCGGCAAACTAAAAACGCTCGGTAAATCAATTGTTTGCCGAGTGTTTTTTGAAGATACACTCGGCAAACAATGATTTTAACGGGCACGTCACGGCGCCGTTCTTCTGCGGTAAAAAATTTTTTTTTTGAGGGTTTGCCGAGTGTTTTTTGAAAAACACTCGGCAAACATTTTTTTATTATTTTATGTGAAACCATGTTTCAACTCTATGTGGTATTTGCAATTTCTTTTTAACTTGATTTTTTTCTGCACTGACAATACAACATATATGATCCCTTGTAAAAATTTCATATTTTTTAAAGTCATTTAGCTATTTTTTATTCATTAATTATGTTTCTAGGATTTAAATTGAAATAACTGAAATTTGAACTACAAGTGCCTAAAATAATAAACCAAAAATTATGGAAAAATCATATTCATGTTTTAAAGTCTATTTATGGTTCTTATAAACTGAATTAAAAGAAATTTTTAACAATTTAGGGTGTGACACTCGTTCAACAACGTGAAGCTTAATAGTTTTTTAATTATAAAAAAATCAACTAAAGTCTAAAAAACATGAGACTTGTCATGGTGTTATTATATGATACATAGATGCTGTGATAAAAATTAAAAAATATTTCGAGAAAATTATCACGTAGAGTGTTTAGAAATCCTAGATTATGAGATAAGTGATTAGGGTTTAGAAAAGAAATGAGATAGGTTTGAAAGAAGTTTAATAGGTAAATTATTTTTTGTACTTGAAAATTTTTCTACAATAAAAAAACAACACATATTATCTCATGTAAAAATTACACATTTTTTCATTCAGTTTGTTATTTTTAAATTATTAAGTATGTTTCTAGAATATAAATTGAAATAGGTGAAATTTGAACTACAAGTGCCTCAAATAATAAACAAAAATTTATAAAAAAAATCATATTCATGTTTTTAAGTCTATTTAGAGTTCTTATCAACTGCATTGAAAGAAATTTTGAATAATTTAGGGTGCGACACTCATTCGACAACGTGAAGCTTAATAGTTTTTTAATTATAAAAAAATAAAATTAACTCTAAAAAACATTATACTTGTCATGGTGTTATTATATGATGCATAGATGCTATGATAAAAAATTAAAAATGTTTTGAGAAAATTATCACGTATAGTGTTTAGAAATAGGAGATTACTAGAGGATTAATTAGGGTTTAGAGAAGAAATGTGATAGGTTTGAAAGAAGTTTGATGGCTAAATTATTTTAAACTTGAATTATTTTCTATAATAAAAACACAACACATATTATCTCATGTAAAAATTCCACAATTTTTTGGTTCAATTTGTTATTTTTAAATTTTTAAATATTTTTCTAGAATTTAAACAAAAATAGATTAAATTTGAACTACAATGGCATGAAATAATAAACAAAATATTATTAAAAAATCATATTTATGTTGTTGAGTTTATTTTTAGTCCTTATGCAATATAATTTTATAACTTCTATCGAGGAAAATATTGTAAAACAAATTAAACAAAAATAAAAAATAAAAAAAACTCTTTGCCGAGTACCAAATTTGAGGCACTCGGCAAAGATTTTGGGTTTGCCGAGTGCAGCACCCGGCAAACCAAAAAAAATTTCCCGCACAAATTTTCAGCCAAATTTCAAAATTGGCGCACTTTTTTTTTTCAAAAATTTCAACAATTTTCTTTTAAAATCCACCCCTCCTTTTCTTCTCCCTCCACTCTCCTCTATCTCTTCCCTCCCACCGGCGCCCTCTCCCCCAGCCACCGAGCTCCTGCCTCGCCGGCTGCCGGCCCCGCCGCCCCGCCCCGCCGCCACTGGCCGCCCCGCCCCGCCGCCACGGCCTCCGCCCCGCCGCCCCGGCCCCCGCCCCACCGCCCCTGGCCGACCAGCCCCGTCGCCACGGCCTCCGCCCCGCCGCCACGGCCGTCCGCGCCCGCGCCGTCGCCTGCGCCCACGCGGCGCCCACGCCGTCCGCGCCGTGGCCACGCCCGCGCTGTCGCCCGCGCCCGCGCCGTCCGCGTCGTGGCCACGCCCGCGCCGTGCGGCCACGCCGCGGCCACGCCGTCCACGCCGTGGCCACGCCCGCGCCCGTGGCGCGCGCAACTTTTTTTTATTTTACACTAAATTCTTTGTCGAGTGCTTTCTTTTGACACTCGGCAAACCAACCGTTAAAATTTTACCATTCCGTTTGCCCCTCTTTTTCGCCGAGTGCCGACTTTTACACTCGGCAATACATGTTCGCCGAGTGCCCGAGATTTTACACTCGGCGAAGTGTTGTTCGCCGAGAAATTTTTTGCTGTGCGTCATTCGCCGAGTGCAACACTCGGCGAAGCCTTTGCCAAGTGTAAACAAGGCTTCGCCGAGTGCCCGAGATTTTACACTCGGCGAAGTGTTGTTCGCCGAGAAATTTTTTGCTGTGCGTCATTCGCCGAGTGCAACACTCGGCGAAGCCTTTGCCAAGTGTAAACAAGGCTTCGCCGAGTGCTTTTGGCACTCGGCGAACAAAGGTTCTCCCGTAGTGAATAAGTGGGCCCCATCTATAGAAACTACTACACTCTCCCAATGCAGGTAGAGTGGTTTCTTCATCCTTGGTATTAGTGATAGAAACCATTTCTTGCATGAGAAACCATTTCATCAACTTTTCTCATCTTTCCTCATTAACTCGATCTCATGCCACATCAGATTTTTGCTTATGTGGACTGCTATTTAATGCTATAGAAACCATCCTAGTCATTGCATTGGGATGCCCTAAGAGACCGATTTGTACAAATTGAAGTATAATGAATTTGGTAGATATTGACTTGGTTTCAGCAATGATCGCACATAAATACAATGTTACTTATAAACAATGAAGCTAACAATGATAGTTGAAAATGTTTGAATTGTCAATTAGTCGTATTGTTTTGTAATTTGGATGTGATGTTGTGAATTTATAAATTTTATGATATTGTGAGTTTTCAATTTATCTCAAGAAATAATTTTATGTAGTTTTATGGTTTTTAAATTTTTTTAAAAAATTGTCTAACCGGTTACCGAGCTGATACCGTGATAATCGAGCCTAGTACCATGGTCTAGTTCCGTTTTAGTGGTTATCGAGCCTCACACTGTGGTATTTGATGATGAAACCGCGGTAACCGATCAGTAAAACATGGCTACTGATCACCAAATTATTTCACGAACTGATTTGAATTCAAATTTGGAAATGCAAATTTTGGCCGAATTAGGCCGGTTACATTCCGGTCTAGGCGATAGCTGGTCTAATAAATAACGGGATTGTGAATCACACTTCTATGCCCTAGCATTGTTTTCACCGTTGCCACGCCGAGTTAACATTGGGATCTCCACCTCAAGTATTATATTAGTATTGCATTTGTACCGATTGCAACTTAACCTCAAAACCAGTGAAGGATGATGCAAGTAGGTGCGCAAGGATAGCCTCCATTTTTAACCGCAAGTTCAGTAGTACGTACTACCGGAAAGAGTTTATTTGCCGAGTGTCACACGCTTTGCCAAGTGCATTTCATCGGGCACTCGGCACAAAGGTGTTTGTCGAGTGCCCTGTGAAATGCACTCGGCAAAGTGTGTGGCACTCGGCAAAAACTAGGGTTTGCCGAGTGTCACACCATAGGCACTCGGCAAAGCACCTGAAAAATCGTCCGCTCATTTTTTTACTGGCGCCGTTATGGCGACAGGGTTAAAAATCAATTTTGCCGAGTGCCACTAACGGACACTCGACAAATTCTATCCTTTGCCGAGTGCCACAAATAAAAACACTCGGCAAATAATATCTAGTTGCCATTATTTCATGTGAGATCACAATTTAAGCCTACATCACATTTTAAACATGTTTTGAACTTGAATTTTTTTTTACACTCATAATGCAACCTATGTTAGGCCATGGAAAAGTTTCATATTTTTCTGAGTGGGTTTGCTATTTTTAATAAATTAATCATGTTTCAAGGATTTACTTCAAAGTGGGTCAAATTTCAACTAAATGTACATGAAATAATGACTCAAAAATTATGAAAAAATCATATTTGTGTTCATGATTACATTTTTAATATTTTACAACTAAATATAACTAAATATTTAAAATCTAATTTACGACACTCGACCGGCAATATGCAGGTTAATGGTTTTTTAATTATAGAAAATGTAATTGATGCCTAAAAAATATGACACTTGACATGGTGTCATTATATCATACATATATAATATGGTAAAAAATTCATAATGTTTCGACAAAGTTTTCAAGTATGACCTTTAGAAATTGGACAATCTTCGAGAAGGTTTAGGAGTTTAGGGATGAAATGAGTTAGGTTTAGAAGCAAATCGATATTCAAATATTTGTTTGAACTTAAAACTTTTTGTACTACTAAAACTCAATTTATCTTATACCATGTCAAGAATTGGCCTTTTTTTGAGTTAGTTTGCTATTTTTGGTTAAAAAAGTTGTTTATAGTATTTTAAGTAAAAGATCCCAATTTTAAAGTAAAAGTGCCTTATATTTGTTTATTTGAACTTAGAAATTTTCTAGGATGCAATATTAGTGTATATTATATAATACCAAATTTTGGGATTTTTAAAGTCTTTATTCTATTTTAGTTTTTTTTAAAAACAATTTGCAAAAATCTTTGCCGAGTGCAATTATCTGTGGCACTCGGCAAAGAGCAAATAAATATTCTTTGCCGAGTGCTATTTAAAAAGCACTCGGCAAAGTACTATAGGAACCCATTATTTCATGTGAAAACACATTTTGAGTCCATATCACATTTTTAAAAATGTTTTGAACCTGAATTTTTTTTACAGTCATAATTCAACATCTGTTAATCCTTGGTAAATTTTCATATTTTTATGAGTGGGTTTGTTATTTTTAATAAAATATTTGTATTTCTAGGATTTACTTCCAACAAGTGGGTCAAATTTCAACTGCATGTACATGAAATAATGACTCAAAAATTATGGAAAAATCATATTTGTGTTCATGATTACATTTGTAATCTTTTACAACTAAATATAACTAAATATTTAAAATCTAATTTAAGACACTAGATAGGGAAAATGCAGGTTAATGGTTTTTTAATTATAGAAAATGTAATTGATGCCTAAAAAATATGACACTTGACATGGTGTCATTATATCATACATATATAATATGGTAACAAATTCATAATGTTTCGACAAAGTTTTCAAGTATGACCTTTAGAAATTGGACAACCTTCGAGAAGGTTTAGGAGTTTAGGGATGAAATGAGTTAGGTTTAGAAGCAAATCGAGTTTCAAATATGTGTTTGAACTTAAAATTTTTTGTACTACTAAAACTCAATTTATCTTATACCATGTAAAAAATTGGCATTTTTTTGAGTTAGTTTGCTATTTTTGGTTAAAAAAGTTGTTTATAGGATTTTAAGTAAAAGCTCACAAAATTAAACTACAAGTGCCTTATATTTGATTATTTGAACCTAGAAATTTTCTAGGATGAAATATTAGTGTATATTATATAATTACAAATTATGGGATTTTTTACTGTCTTTATTCTATTTATTTTTTTTTAAAAAAACAGTATAAAAAATCTTTGCCGAGTGCCTCCCTAATGGCACTCGGCAAAGGTTTTTTTTTTTAAAAAAATACCCGTTTGCCGAGTGCCTCCCAATTTGGCACTCGGCAAACCTTGAATCCAGCTAAAAAAGGCCCGCACAGATCTGGGCGCAATAAGGCCCAGATCTGCGCCCCGCTCCCCCGTAGCCCCCCCACCGCCGCCTGCTCCCCCGCCGCCGCCTGCTCCCGCCCGCCCGCTGCTCCCCCACCGCCGGCAGCCCCCTGCGCCCACGCTGCCGGCCGCCCAGCTCCCTCCCCCGTCGCCCCCCGGCCGCCGGCCCCAGCGCCGCCCCCGGCCGCCGCCCCCCCCCCCCCCCCCGCCCGGCCTGCGCCCCTTGCCGCCCCGGCCGCCAGCCCTGTCGGCCCCGCTGTCCCTGGCCGCCGGCCCCGCCTCCCCCGGCCGCAACCGAGCAGCCGGCCAACCTAGCCGGCCCCACCGCCCCCGGCCACCCGCTCCGCCGCCCCCGGCACCGGCTCCGCCTCCCTACCCCGCCTCGCATAGGTATACATGTATATCTCATTTTTTTAAATATAAATACGTATAAATATATACAAATTGGATCTCAAATAGTAAATGCAAAATAGTAAATGTATCTATACTATTTGAAACATGCATTATATTGCATATATATATTTGAACTTAGAGTTAGTGTCTCATGTGTTGAATTATTTAGTATAGTCTTTGATATTTTATAATTTTATGTTGTTTAGTGTAGCTTCTCACATTGTTTAATTACTTTATCTTATAACTAATTTTTTTAATTATTTTTAGATAGATATAATTTGGTTAGCGCTCTCTTACCGGTAACCTTAGAACCTAGGATTAATATTTTGCTTGAACATGAATGATTAATATGCTTTGTACATGTTTTTTATTGTCTAATACAACGTCACATGTTTTGTTTGCTTTCAACATCCCTTCCTCGTAAATGATATTACAATTTTATTTACATGCATGTCAAGAAGATTAATATAAATAAATGCTTATACATGTTTTAGAAATTTTAATATAATCGTTGTAATTCTTGTTATGTTTTAATGGTTATGTTGATTAATATCTTGTGTATGTGGATGCCGGCCATCGTGCCGTGATATATATATATGTGTCTGTGGATGTCGGCCATGACGTCGTGATGTGTGTATGTGGGTGATAGCCATCGTGTCGTCCTATTGATGCAGATTTGCTATGTATTAGAGACAAGATGTTGTCAATTTTTTTTTTGGTTATTGTCGCGTAACCTAGGCGTCTCCCGTTCGGAAGAGTTACGGTTTGGAATATGCATGTGTTTGCATATTTGTCGCCGTAACTGTTTCGAATTGTCCACGTTTGGACAGCTGGAGGATGCGTAGATTGAGCTCGTTTTCATGCTCCGTTCTGATTTGACCCAGGGTTTCGACAGCACCTCCCCGTTGTTATTCGAACGCACATCCTCTTGGCATGTTGCCCAGACGTGCGTTTGGAGAGCAGCGGGGAGGTGCTGCCGAAATTTTGGGTTGGATCAGAACGGAGCGTGAATACGAGCTCAATCTACGCATTGTCTGGTGGGATTAGGACCTATCTTACCTATTAGACTGTTATATTCATCTCGTTTCTCACTAACCCCTAAACACGAGTGTTGTTTCCTAGTTTAGTACAATATGGATCATCGTGAGTGGATGTACACGGGTCGCCCTAGTCAGGCCGAGGTGACCATGGATTGGATCAAGAACACTGAAGTATTCTTAGAGACAGCGTTTGGTAGACAGAATGTACGTGACAAGACCTGGTGTCCATGTAGTCGGTGCGAGAATAAGCGTCGACAAACAAAGGATGCTATGGGTAAACACCTATGCAAATATGGGTTTATGCCAAATTATACCCGTTGGACGTATCATGGTGAGTCCCAACATCCTAGAGAGGAGGTGTTGCGACATCGCATGGACGATGATGAGGGAGGGGTTGGATTTATGCTAGATGACTTTGAAGATGCGCATTTTGACGAAGCACGTGAAGAGGAAGTGCCGGAGCCAACGGCAAAAGCGTTTTATGACATGTTGTCCGCGTCAAAGCAACCTCTTCACGGTCACACTAAGGTTTCTCAACTGGATGCCATCGCACGGCTATTGGCCATCAAGTCGCAGTTTAGCTTGAGTCGAGAATGCTTCGATGTTATGCTGACGGTTGTTGGTAGCCTTCTTCCAGAAGGTCACAATCTTCCGAAGAGCATGTACGAGTCTAAGAAAGTCCTCCGTGCACTTAAGATGCCTTATGAGCAAATACATGCTTGTCCCAACGGATGCATTTTATTCAGAAAACAATACGCAGACGCAACCTGCTGCGTGAAATGCAAATCCTCTAGGTATCTGGAGGTAGACTCCGATGATGGTGTGAAGAAACAACTCTCAATTCCCGTGAAGATCCTTCGGTACCTTCCCTTTGTACCGACGATCCAACGGCTGTACATGACCGAGGAATCTGCTAAACAGATGACATGGCATAAAAATGGGATTCGTTACAACCCAGACAAGCTAGGTCATCCATCAGATGGAGAAGCGTGGAAAAAATTTGATCAGCTCTATCCCGAGAAAGCTTTAGAGCCACGTAATGTACGAATTGCTATAGCAACAGATGGGTTCAATCCATATGGTATGACGGCTGCCGCATACAGTTGTTGGCAAATGTTTGTTATTCCCCTCAACCTTCCTCCCGGCATCATCTTTCAACAACAGAATATTTTCTTGTCCTTGATAATTCCAGGGCCTGAATACCCGGGGAAAATATGAGTGTGTATATGGAGCCTTTGATGGATGATTTGGTCCATGCGTGGGAAGACGGTGTGTTGACATATGATCGATGTACAAAGACAAACTTCAGAATGCATGTCTGGTATATGTACTCTCTACATGATCTACCGGCATATTCGATATTTTGCGGCTGGTGCGTGCATGGGAAGTTCACATGCCCGATTTGTCGGTCGACTCTAAAGTTCGTTTGGCTAGCTAAGGGTGGAAAATATTCCTCGTTTGACAAGCACCGACAATTCCTTCCTCGGAACCATCCATTCAGGAAGGATAAGAGGAATTTTACAAAAGATGTGTCTGTTAAAGGCTCCGCACCAATTAAAATGACCGGAGCCGATGTTCGTGCTCAATTAGAGTCTTTGCAAATTAATACACAAGGAGCTGGTTTTATCGGATATGGTGAGCATCATGCATGGACTCACAAGCCATGTTTATGGAATCTTTCTTATTTCGATGATCTTCTCCTTCCGCACAACATTGATGTGATGCACACTGAGAAAAATGTTGCTGAGGCCATTTTCGGCACAATCATGGATATTCCTGAGAAGACGAAAGACAATGTCAAGGCCCGACTGGATCAAACGGCTATATGCAACAGACCTAAGCTCGACATGATACCTCCTAGAAGCGAGAAATCCTGGACGAAGCCAAAGTCTGATTTTGTTCTAACAAGGGGACAAAGGAGGGAAGTACTTGAGTGGTTTCAAACATTGATGTTTCCTGATGGCTATGCAGCTAATCTGAAGAGGGGAGTTAATCTAGCTACTCTGCGAATAAACAGACTCAAAAGTCATGACTATCACATATGGATTGAGAGGTTGCTCCCGGTCATGATTCGTGGCTATGTGCCCGAGGATGTCTGGCGAGTTCTAGCTGAATTGAGCAATTTTTTCCGTCAACTTTGTGCTAAACAGTTGTCTCACATTGTGGTAGCAGACATGGAGACACTAGCGCCCGTGTTATTATGCAAGCTAGAAAAGATCTTTCCGCCCGGTTTTTTCAATTCGATGCAACATATGATATTGCACCTTCCGTATGAGGCCCGGATGGGAGGTCCGGTTCAGAGCCGTTGGTGCTATTCAATTGAGAGATTCCAAAAGATTCTTTGGAATAAATGTAAGAACAAATGCAAAATTGAAGCATCCATAGCTGAGGCATATGTTTTGGAGGAGGTGTCAAACTTCACAACTAGATATTATGCGGACAATCTTCCAAGCGTGCATAATCCACCTGCCCGTTACAATCTTCCAGAAGAAGAATCAAATCTCAGCATCTTCAGAGGCCAACTAGTAAGTGCAAGTGGTGCTGCTAACAAGACCTTACAGCATGAAGAGTGGCGTTTGATTATGTTGTATGTCCTGACAAACCTTTCCGAAGTGGAACCGTACATTGAGGAATTTCATTGACGATTTTGGCGTGGTTCGAGGGAGGCTAACATTGAGGAATCCACTGCCCTTCTTAAGTATGGTGTGGGAAATGGCAATCCCGATTTCATTTCTTGGTTCAAAACTAAGGTATTTCTCAAATTAACTTTTAGTTAGTTATACCTTTCAATTATATCTTATATGCGACTAATATACATGTTCATCGCGTTTAAACCTATAGGGAAGAACCGACACGACAATGAGTTCCGAGTTGAGGCAAGTTGCGAATGGTTGTGCCTACAAGGTCAAGACATTCAAAGCTTACGACGTAAACGGCTATCGTTTCCACACAACAAGCCATGAACAGAGCCGACCTAACCGAAGAACCACAAATTCCGGAGTTTTTACTTCGGGCACAGATGGGGTTGACTACTATGGACGACTCGAAGAAATATACGAATTGAGTTTTGATGGGAGCAAACCTCTTAACCCCGTTATATTTAAATGCCACTGGTTCAATCCCAAAGTAGTGAGACAGACTCCCGAACTTGGCTTAATAGAAATTCGTCAAGATACCACCTTGCCGAGTGAAGATGTTTATATTGTGGCTCAACAGGCAACACAAGTTTACTATCTCTCTTACCCGTGCAAAACCGTCGCACGTCTTAAAGGTTGGGATGTTGTGTATAAGGTGTCGCCACACGGTAAACTGCCTGTTCCCAACAACGAAGACTATAACATAGACCCGAACACATACGACGGAGAGTTCTTTCAAGAAGATGGGCTACCAGGCATGTTTGTTATTGACTTGACGGAGACGATGGAAGTAGATAACGAAAGTGGTGCCGATGCCGACGAAGGAGACGAGATTCATAATGGAAGAGACTTAGAACTTCTAGAGAGATTGCACTCAAGCACTCAAAGTGATGACAACATAACACCTCCTGAACAGCTCGACGATTACATCATATCACGTGATAGTGATGACGATACATATGATCCAGCAAATCCGGACGACGATGACTATTTCTAGCAGCTGTATGAGAATTATGTTTAATTTTAGAATAAATGCGTTTAGAACACATTTCACGGTTTATCTAAAGTGATTTACTCTTTTTCGTAGCAGGTGATTGAAATATGGTGGGGGTTTAAAGAAATTAATAAGTGCAGTAGTAGGAAAAGGCGGTAGATCCACTCCCTCTCAAGATGAGGTCGGGTCCTCATCTAGACCTCGAGGTAGGAGAACGAAGAAGTCAACAGTGAGAGGAAAGGCACCCGCGCCCTCGAGTGAAACTAGCCATATACCGGCATCCCGTCGCGACGATGATTACGTGCCGGATGAGGAGGAGGAGGAGCAGGCTAGGGTGGAGGAGGAGGAGGAGGTGGGGGCAGAGAGTGGGGAGGTTGGGGCAGAGGGAGAGGAGCAGACTACAGAAGCGGCTGCAGTGTGGTTGCGTGGTCCTTCGTCACTCCCGAGGCGACCAGTGGCAGTAGCTGATCGTCCTCTCATTCGACCAGATGGAAATAGGTAAATTGTTGTACAAAATCTATAATATATTCTTTTCGTTAGTTTAATTTTTAATATATACTAATACTTTTTAATGATATCGGGATAGGAACTGGATTATGGTTGAACGAGTAGGTCGTGAGTGCTCACGCCATGTAAACGGTATCCTCGGGCTTCTTATCAAGGAAAAGTTCCCTGGTTTGATATCTTTGGATGGGAGGACGGAGCCGGCGTACTCATGGAGGCACTATAAAAGTGCGCCGAACGACCCTGACCGAGAAGGGAGACAATTTGCCCACCTAGCCGATCGAGTCAGGGCTGAGCTCTGGGTAAGTTTATTTTCTTAATATATGTGTCAATACTATTAACATGTGAAAACATATAACATTCTCTTTACATCTATATGCAGGATTTTTATAGATGTGATGAGGGGTATGCGGATCAGGCTGCCGCAGTTATTAATAGAGCCGCCAAGAAGCTTGTCACCGACATGCATTATGAGGCGCGCATTCAAGCTGTTATTGACTTCTGCGCTCAGCACCGTCGAGAGAGGAAGAACAAAAAGGATGCCCGGACCACCTTTCTGACACGAGAGGAATACATGATGGTAAGTGTATTCTCGTGTATCTTGTAATACTTAATATTATGTCATTAACAACTTCACTTGCATCAAATAGGTCCCTCCACAGTGGTGTGCCGCTCATCTTGAGTGTTGGTGCCAAATTGTTGATAGGTGGTGTTCTGCCGAGTGGCAGAGCAGTCACGAGGCATGCCGCCAGCGACGCCTACTCATGCTGGGGGCAGCACATCATCAAGGCTCGCTGAACCTCGACCAGTTCAGGGCGAGATGGGTATGTAGTTACATGTTTCTTTTTTTCGCTTAATTGCACAATATAACTCTAACTATCTTCTTGTTTCAGTCAACGGCCAATGCGGGTCAGGAATGCTCCCAAGTCATGGCATATGCTCTGGCTCACAAAGGGAGGGCGGTTGAAGGCAATACTTACAATCCAAATGACCCCGCTGAGTCGTACACTAATCGGAATGCATATCAACGCCTCCAAGACTATTCAGAGATGGCAAGGGAAGTGCATGGCGCCGATTATGACCCAATCGCACATGACATTGATGGCGAGGTGGTCATGAGGGCTGGAGGAGGAAAGAGACATGGGCGATATTTGATGGGCGACGGTGCCATTGATACCTGTAGTACCCCCACTCTATCTGAGGTGAGAGCTCGGAGCTCGACCTCCGGTCCAGGTATACGCCCTCGCCGAGACACATCTATGGGTCTGATTGCTGATCTACAGGTTAGTTCATTTTCATCAATCATCGAATACTTCAATTTGTTTGTTTGAGAACATTAACTGTGAATTAATGTTTTGTAGGCCCAACTAAATGAAGAAAGATCACAAAGGACCGAGTGGCAGACCCAGATGGAGGCTCGGCTGCAGGCTCAGATGCAAGCTCAGATGCAAGCCGAGATGCAGACCCAGATGCAACAGTGGTTTGCGCAGATGGGTGGATCTTTCTCAGGTCATATGGGTCTGCCTGGACTTCCTCCTCAACCTCAACAATCTCCACGGACTCCACAGAGCGGCAATGTGAGTTTCTAATATTGTTATTGTCGTTTTAGTTATATACAATTGTTCTAACTATTTTTCTTTTTTTTTTTTCAGTTTCATCCATCGGCAGCAGGATCAAACACGCAGCCATCTCCACACACTGGTCATAGCGGTAATGATAATTTGTGAGGTGTGGTGTGAGTTGCCGTGATGAAATTGTTAATGAACTTGAACTTGTCACCGTTAACGCGAACTTAACTTTTGTATCAATTTGAACTTGTATTTGTGACGTGAACGTGAATTTGTGATGTGATTGTGCATGTGATGTGATCGTGAATTTTGTGATGTAAATGTGATTTGAGTGAAGTGTATGTGATTTCTGTGAATATCTGTGATTCAATGTGAATTTTGGGGCAAATTTTGTGAATAAATGTGAATTTGTGATGCATTTTGTGATTGAATGTGTTTTTGGGATGAAATATGCAGGAAATAAATGAAAAAAAAATAAAAACAATTTTGCCGAGTGTTACACTCGGCAAAGCCACCTACAGTGCACAGAAACGTGCCACGTGGCACGTTTCTGTGCACTCTGGGGAGGCTTTGCCGAGTGCCTCCACGTGGCACTCGGCGAAGGGGGTATGCCGAGTGCCACGGGGGCACTCGGCAAAGCCACCCTGTGCCACGTGCCCCCCCGGAGCCCCCTTCGCCGAGTGCCCCATGTGGCACTCGGCACACCCCCTTCGCCGAGTGCCACGTGGGGCACTCGGTGAAGCCCCACGTGCCACGTGCCCCCCCGAGCCCCCTTCACCGAGTGCCACCCGTGGCACTCGGCACACCCCCTTCGCCGAGTGTCACGTGGGGCACTCGGCGAAGCCCGTTAACGGCCACCCCGGCCGTCAACCGGCTAAGTTTGCCGAGTGCTATACGTGGCACTCGGCGAAGTCTAAAATGCACTCGACAAAGACTTCGCCGAGTGCCCGATAAAAAGCACTCGGCGAACCCTCACGTCGCCGACACGGCTAGTGCCGAGTGGGGTTCGTCGAGTGTGGCACTCGGCGAAGCCTTTGTCGAGTGCATTCTGGGTTTCGCCGAGTGCCCTAGACACTCGGCAAACCCCGGCAGTCCCGTAGTGTAAGTAATACGGTGACTATATAATATAATCTCGTTCTCAATCATAAAAAAGCATAAAATGGTAATGATTTTTGACCCACAATAGTTTTTATTTTACAAATTAAATTTAAGACTACGTATGGACAACCATCAAGACAAATATCCATAATCGTGAGCATGGTTATTTGAATAGATTTTACTTCAACTGAAAGTGTATATTTTACTCTTACGTTATGATAAAGCTTTTTATTGATAGCTAGGCTTTTTCACTATAACATCTAAGCAAAATAGAAAAATAAGGCTTTTTCAAAATAACATCTGAACAAGTTTTAGACCAAGGAATAGGAAGCGGAACCTCTTTATTTTCCCATAAAATCTTGCTGGTGTTCAACGTCTCAGTGCTTTTACACATATCACACGACAATATTGTCTTTCAGGACTTTTACACAAACAACAAGCCACCCGGGTGATTCAATGTTTATCGGCAATCAAGCCATCCTAAACCTTTTAAATACTTGACGTAGCAGTGTTCGGCGCTAAATTCCGTCGGCCACGTCAAGCCGACGGAAGTTAGCTAACTTCCATCGGCCGCCGACGGAAGTTAGCTAACTTCCGTCGCCTCGCTTTCGTCGGCCAAAGGCCGACGGAAGTTAGCTAACTTCCGTCGCCTCGCTTCCGTCGGGCCAAAGGCCGACGGAAGTTAGTGTTTTGCCGACGAAAATTGGCTTCTTCCATCAGAAAAGGGCTAACTTCCGTCGGCTTTGGCCGACGGAAGTTGCCTGTTTTGTTGTAGTGCTCGACGGTGTGTAAGATGTTTAAGTTTTTCCAAAGAATTGCTCTCCTTATGTGTCTGTGAATTCAGCCATTCGGGCCACAAAGATGAGAATTCGTGACCAAGTTCACAAACACATTTTCTTTTTTCTCAACACAGTCGATACTTGTGCCGTTTTTTTTAAAACATGTCACAAAAACACAATATAATGAATGTACACGAGCCATACATTTACAAAGATTAAAAGATAATTAACATCAAGGAAATCTAAGTGCAACATTTTTTTTAGGTTGTATCGACTTAATCGCTTGGCGTCGTGTACATCCTAAACATGCATTTATACAAAAGCAAAGTAAAATTGATAAAAATGAGATCAAGCATGGAAGACTCGCATAGGTCCCTAAATCCGCGTCTTCCAGCGCATTAACTTGATTTTCTTTCGAAGCGGTTTTTGCGCGTGTCTATGCTTTGCAAAAATTTATGTTTCTGTATGATTTTTTAGAAACCTATGTGTTTTTACATAAAATTCATACATCCATGTAAAAATAAAGAAATTAAAAAACTGAAATGCAAAAGTATATTTCTATTATTTTCTTTTTTCTTCTTTCTCACGTTTTCTTTTCGGTTGGTGCATACGTTTTCTCACGTTTTCTGGGCGCTGCACGCGTCGCGCTGCCCGCTACGCGTGTGGCAAGGCGGTGGCGCTTGGGGCGGGCGGTTTTCACGGGGTATAAGTTTTGGTCAATTTTTTATGGGATGTGGGAAGACACGTATGTGATTATAGATGGACGATATGGAAATCTGAACGCTTTAATATAGTCAAGACATATAAGAAAAGTTCGGAGTTAAAACGATTTTCCGAAGCATTTATGGTTTTTTTTTTCACTTTTCTGAAAATTGGAAGAGAACAGTGTCGTACTGTTCAAATGGCCGGTCCCGAACAACTTCACCCAAAAAGGCAAAACAAAAATGCACTTTTGGGCTTCTGGTTCTGGCCCGCAGATAATAAATCAAGAAAATGTCATGGGCTTATTCATAGGAGGCCCAACCCAACAGAGAAATTATTCACTGAAATTAACAGAGTGCACTATTCAGTTTTTTAAACAAAATAATACATTTTATTCAAAATTTTAAATCCGTTACGCGGATTTTAGAGTTTGTAAAACTAGCCTTATATTAGTAATTGATCTGCCGATCTAAGCTGATCGCCCTACATAGGTTTAGGTTAGCGTCACACTTCTATTAACACTTGATATGCCAATTTAGGCTAATTCAGCTTAGAAAAGGCATACCATTCATTGATCTAAGTTGATTCAACCCAGATAGATCGCCATACCATCCACCAATCTATGCCAAATCAACTCTAGATCGGTAGACCATCTGTCGATCTAAGACCAACAAAGACCAGAAGCTATTGATTTAGACGTCGATCTAGGGCCAACAAAGACCAGAAGCTATTGATTTAGATGGATAGGCCTAAATTGGCGGATGGTCTACCGATTTAGGCGATCTAGGGCCGATCGGTCTAGATTGAGCTATTTTTGTAAATTCTAAAATTCGCATAACAGATTTAAAAATTTGAATTAAAATATATTATTTGGAGAAAATTGCTGGGCTTTACACTGTTGTCTAAAAAGGAAAACAAGCCGCTCTGTTGGTGCGGTCCAGCCAAATGCATTCCTGCTAGTGGGCTCCAAGAGAAGTGCAAATTATTCGCGTGGCTAGTGGGCGGCTCACAACAAATGTTACACAGTTGACCAGCTAGAAAAAGAGTTGTCTCATCCTAATTATTGTCCCCGACAAGTATAGATGGCCATGTGCACCAGTTCATATGAGTTTAAGGGTTAGAGTTTAGGGATTTTGTCTAGTCTAAATCCAACACGAACCATCTTGCCTTGAGCTGGGTCAGCCCGACACGAAGCATCGAGCCATGTTTGGACCGAGGGACAAGCTTGTGGGCTATCTTGCACGGGCCGATAGTAGCAATTCAGTCCACATGCTTTTTTTATTCGGATATCACTAACTTCGAACAAAAGAAAATCACAAATGAGTTGTAACATAATGGTTATTCTCACTCAACCACATCCCGTAGATCTCGTGTTTAATTGTTCAAAATATAAAATATAATAAAACGATTTGTTTTAGACAACTCTTGATATAACAAATGACTTCTTTTTATGAATAGAGGAAGTTGCTGTGGTACAATCCTTAAAAAAACTGGAATAGGCTCCAGGCAAACGAAAGCTCCTTTTATAACCGGTGATCAATAAGTAGTAATTTTGTGTACTTTTAGATCCGTAAAGGATTCAACTCTAATGTCATTCATACTAGGAGCTTGGTCAATCTGGATACACCGAAATAATTGTGTGTTGAATAGTATCAGCCCCAATATATTATCAGAGTCTTATATATAAGGGTTAATTTTTTCTGTGCCATTACGATTTTTACGGTTTGCCAAAATGCCATCGTTGTGTCACTGCCAGATGGGGGCCGCCACAGTCACTGACAGTGGCATGTAAGCAATTTCTGAAAATTATAATGGCATGTGAGTAATTTTCCCTATATATAATTCTTCGTTGAAGAACTAAACTATTGGAGGTTGACACAGGGGCTAGATGAGTTAATCACTTCCTTAATGATCCAGGATAATTAGCTTCTGTTTCTTTTTTCTGTTTTGCTTTAGGCCAGATCTAGGATGTTCATATATGATCTATTACAGGTAGTAGGTAACTCAAGATGTAACTAAGAGTGGGTCGTTGACCTACATATTTTTATGTTCTTAATATATTACTTCCTCTGTTAACTTTTAAATGACGCATTTAACTTTTATCTTAATGTTTGACTATTCGTCTTATTCAAAAAAACTTTTTGAAATATCATTTATTTTGCTATAATTTGTTTTATTACTGAAAGTACTTCAACTATAACCTATATTTTTGTATATTTGCAAAAAAAAAATGAATAAAACAAATAATCAAACGTTATGATAAAAATCAACTGTGTCATTTAAAAGTTAATGGAGAGACGCGGTCTCATGCGTAGGTGAGGGGAAAAAACATAGCTCCTCCCGACGACGACGACGTGAACGTGATCCTGGTGCCTCAGGTTTCAAGTGGTTCTACTGATCAAACTGGACGCGGGAGTCAACCTTTGTTTGTTTATTGCATTGGAAATGTGTCAAAATTTTACAAAGTTGGAATGATATAGAGCTAAAGAAAATGGTCGTCATTTTGACTTTGAATTCACAGACATCTTCGTGGCGCCTCACATGCATTTCATCCAAATCGGACCAAATTCAATACAGAGAAGAGTAGTAAAATCCCCATCACACAATTTACATCAAAGGAAATTCTACAGCCATGCATGAACTATATACAGTTCATGGTTGTGATACAATGTTGTTCTATAGTGTTCTCTCTCACAATTTACACTTGCTGTTAGCACTAATCTTGACATATACAGTACATGGTTTAGAGTGTGTGTGCGCGTCAGCAACTTGCCCGTGTACTTAGCAAAGAAGAATTGCATGCAGTAGGAGCTACATGCAATTCGCTGGAGTGCAACCGCGTCGTGCGTATTTATTTGTGCACATCATGCATGCATGCGACTGGAGCGAGTGGATCAGAAGCTCGTGATGAGGGCAGCGGGGAGTTCATGGCTTCGTGCTACCACCATCAGTTCAGCGATAAAACTTCTTGCACTGCTCATTTGTGTTCTCATGGCAAGAAACGAAGAGTGTGCAGCGTGTGTGTAGCTGCAGGCGTTTGGATGCATATTGCTTTTCTAGTGCTACTGTTCATCATCTTCTTTCTCTGTTGCCTTTGTTCTTAAGTGTTTGGGTACGTGAGTGTACTTGAGAAATCTAACACTTACATGAACACATATCACAATATCACTGATTCATCGGAAGTAGCGGGAGATTGATGCTGGACTTTTGTGGTTCAGAACTGAGAACATCTTATCTGAATAGAACATACAACTAGTAAAATCGATCTTAGTCACTAATTTTAAAAGATAAAATAGTATTTTTATTGATCATAGTTTTTATAACTAGAGAATTTTTATATATCTTATTCGTTGGCCGTTTGGCATGTCCTCGTCACTCATTTTTTTATGATTTTATCCTTTTAAAATGCTACTATCAGTAATGAAGATAAAAATATTTTTAACCCATAGTCGAAATTAGATGAAGAGTTGAGATTCATAGTAGAATAAAATATAAAATTACTCTCTAAGTAACCTAAATGGCAATTACCAACACTACTAGAAAATCCACATCCAAAACAAATCACTTTTATCATAGCAAATGTCAATATCATCATTGTCATATATCAGTGACGAACGTATGACAAAATTATGGTCGTTCCCTTTGCCATGTCACATTTGTTGTACATTGACGATTTAGCTTATTTTGTCATAGATTAGATTACAAACATGACGATTTAGTCCTTGTCACTGACTGTTTCAGTCGGCGTATCAAGTGGACATGTGTACAATGAAGAGGTTGACACATGTATGGTTCCCTGGTTGACATGTGTATAATTTCCTAGTTGACATGTGACATTATCATGTGCATTGATGTGGCGTCACGTGTGCAATGATGTGGCAGAATCTGCATGATGATGTGGTGGGTGTTATGTAATGATGTTTGTTTTTCATCATAGAAAATTGACAAATTTGAAAATGCAGCGACTATAACATTTGGGTCCGGCCAGAGCCTCACAAAATTCTATTTGTACTCATACAATATTGGTTCATACATAGGTTCCACAAAAAATATTCCAATCCATCAAGCACAAATGTAAGTTCATACATCACAAACTTAATCACAAACTTAATGTTCATACAACCAAAGTTCCCAAACACAAAAACCACAAGTTCACATACATCATTGGTTCACATCACAAGAACCACAAGTTCACTGACCACGACACTACACAAGAACCCAACCAACACAGGAAAAAACAAACTAAATTTGTTTATTACCTGAGTTCAAGCTCAAAATGTGCTGAAGGATCATATCACTAGCTTCTTATCTCTTCTTGAACTCTTCCATCTCTTGTTGAGTCATGAGCACAACTTGTTGGGTCTTGCCATTGATTCATCTGTTTCTTTGACTTTCTTCTTTAGGGTGTCAACTTCTTGTTGAGGTGGATCAACCTGTTACTTCTCAGCCTGAAGTTGTTCCCGAAGTTGTGCGTACTTCTCTTGCAGCTGATGCAGCAGATTTTGCTCCTAGTGTTTCAAGACCAGCATTCTTGAGGAATGTAGAAGTGGCATTGTTTTGTGAGATAACCTTAGAAACAATTTTAGTACTAGATCTTAGTGTATCTAAACATTCAGCAAGTTGGGTCAACATATTTTTCATTATTCTCTACAACACAAAGGTGCAAAAAGAATAACTTAATTATACATAATCCATGTCACAAGCAAAGATATAAACATCAACACAAAACATATGGATGCATATATGTATAAGCACATGTACAAATTTTGCATTGATTTGCCATGTCACATTAAAGATATGAAAATCCTATTTATTAACTTTCCATTTGACAAGCGCAAATAGGACCATGCATACACAACATCCTTTCTATGTACTAATCCCATGCAACAAGCATATATGAGCAACTTTCCATTTCACAGGCACAAATAGGACAATCAACACATAACATATAGTTTCACTTCTATGATGAATTTATGTTAATTTATATGACAAATATTTTTACTTCGTCATAGTTGTACGAAGGGGTTAACACCCACATCCAACATTCATGATGATCAAGGTAGAATCATCATTAATTAACATTATTCGGTGACCAAAATCTGAATCATCATTCCAAAATTATCATAGAGCAAAGGATTTTTAGTAGTGCAATTCGGATATTGCATCCTTGGAACATCAGATCTATAGTTTTACACTAACAGTTGGGAGAAAGCATATAATCATGAGTTTCCCTTCAAAGTGTTTGTGTTGAGATCAACTTGAAGAAACATCCTCTTGAGGTTGGAGAGAAATCCTCCTGAGGGCATCCCAAACCACTGAAGGATGCAAGTAGGAGTCAAGGACAACCCCCATTCTTAACTACAAGTGCAGTAAGCAATATGGTGAATATATATATTAGCTAGGAAGGAAACAAAACATAGCTAAGGGCAAAAATTCCATACCATGTTGTAGAAGATGTGGACGAATATGGTCACCAAACCAAACTAGAACAAAGCGAAAGTCCATAGGTACTTATTGCTTGCTATTTCATAGAGGTAAAACAAATTGAAGGGACAATCATGGCCACCGGTGAGTAGAGACAATATATCCCACTGAGCAGAACACACGCAATAGATTCCATTAAAACATGGCACGTCTTGGATTTTCAGCAGAAATGCTGAAATCTAAGCTGCTTTAAATTTCACGTTGCACTAAACAATCGAGTAACTAGTTCTAAACTATGATGATAGGATAATAAATAAAATTTTGGAAAACAGTGAAGTACATTATGGTCCCCATTTCACTGTTTGGCACATCTATAGATCTAGGATTTTTTAAAATTGGTCAAACCCTGCTCTAAGAAATCTTCTAAAGATGTGGGTGGATTGAGTGTATTCAGTTGAGTCGTATGTTTTTTGACTAAAAATAAAAGTCTAAATCATTATATTTTATTATAAAAACTATATATCTAACATATCTAACATAAATTTTAGAGATGAAAATATTAGATATACAAAATAGGCCTTAGAGCATCTCCAACAAGCTATCTAAATGCCTCTCCAAGTTAATTTTTGAAGATTTTAGCCCACAAATAAGCTCCAATAGACTGGTCAACTGAATGGCTAAGCCATCCGGCTGGCCAAATTGATCTGTTTGCTAGCCAAACTTGGCCAACCAAGTTTATTGGGTGGCCAAATCTGGGCCAAATTATATGTTTGTCTCTAGGTAAAAAGGTCTTATAGTTGTTAGAGATAGACTTAGTTATCTATAGATAGAATCTATTATATTATGTAAAGCTGCCATGAATTATTAGGAAAGCCAGGTTGGTTATATAGAAATGATTGATTGATTGTATTTTGGAAATCAACCTTTCCGGCTATCTTGAAAATCATGGCAGTCCCTTGTGATCACTCTAGGCGTTTTAGCCCTATATAAACATGGAGGGACCGCCAGAGGTTCTTAAGGGCAAATAGAAACATTTTCACATGGTATCAAAGTCTTCCTCATCCATGGTGAACTCCTCTTCCCCATCTATCTTTCCCTTTGTCGTACCTATGACAAAGAAGCTCACCAAGTCAAACCACATGCCATGGAAGGCACAAATTCTACCCACCATCTGAGCAGCCCAGATGATTAAAGTTAAACAAGGAGAACAAATGGTCAAGAGTTTCAATCCCGAGTACACTCAATGGGTGGTCAAGGATCGGTAGATCCTCAGCTATCTCATGTCCTCCCTAACCAGGGAGATCCTTATTCATGTCGTTGACAAGAGAACAACGGTTGAAGTTTGGCAAGCAATTGAGGGCATGTTCTCATCACAGACTCGTACGTGGTCAGTGAACACATGCATAACCTTGGCTACAACTCAAAATGACAATATGAGTTTGGACAAGTACGTCATCAAGATGAAGACCCTTGTAGATGAGATGACATCTATAAAGAAACCATTAGATTAAGAAGATTTGGTCTCCTAAATCCTTTCAGGCCTTGACATAGAATACAATCCAGTCATGTCAAATCTAGTTGGGCGTCTAGAACCAATCTCAGTTGGAGAGGTCTACTCCCAACTTCTCAGCTTCGAGCAATGGTTTCAACTACTACAAGGCGAATCGTCATAATCCTCTACCAATTCTGCCATGTGCGGACGTGGAGGTTTTCAGCGTGGTTTTCAAAAAGGTTGTAGCCACGACCGTGGCAATGGTGGCCACAACAATGGTGGTGGTGGCCGTAGCAACAACCACCACGGTTACATCCATTTAGGCAATGAAGAAGACAATCGCCCTATGTACCGACTATGCAAGAAGAAGGGGCACACGATTGAGACCTGTTAGCATAGGTTTGATGTTGATTTCATTCCAAATGAGAGAACAGTCGGATTAGCCACACCTTCATATGGCATTGACACCAACTGGTTCACCGACACGGGCGCCACGACCACATCATCAACAAGCTTGATAAGCTGATAGTGCGTGACATGTATAGAGGTGGAGATCAGATTCATGCTGCCAATGGAGCTGGTATGGACATTATGCATATTGGTCATTCACATATTCATACCCTAAACGTAATCTTCAACTAAGAAACATCCTTCATGTTCCTAAAGCTACTAAAAATACTGTTTTTGTTCATCGTCTTGCCGCTGATAACCAAGCCTATCTTGAGTTTCATCTTGATGTTTTCTTGATTAAGGACCAGGCAACGAGGCAAACCCTACTACGAGGGAAATGTGAATGGGGTCTTTACCCTCTTTTAGCCATACCCATCAGCCAAAGGAAACAAGTCTATGGTATGATGAAGCCACCCCTATCGTTGTGGCATAGTAGGTTTGGTCATGCATCGTCATCTATTATTTAGCATGTCATTAGTAAAAAAACTTCCTTGTTCTTTGGAGTCAAATAAAGGTTCAGTTTGTGAAACCTATCAACATGCAAAGAGCCATCAACTACCCTTTTTGAGATCTTCTAATGAGTCTAGTCTACCTTTAGAACTTGTTTTCTCTGATGTGTAGGGACCTGGACCATAATATGTGGGCAAGAATAAATACTATGTCAATTTCATCGATGATTTCAGTAAATTCACATGGATCTATTTGTTGAAAAATAAATCAGAAGTCTTTCAGAAATTTCATGAGTTTCATAATCTCGTAGAAAGACTATTTACTAGAAAAATTATCTCAGTTCAGACCAACTAGGGTGGTGAATATGAAAAACTTAGTCATTTCTTTCAGAAATTTGGTATATCCCATCGTGTATCTTTCCTTCACACTCACCAACAAAATGGTACCGCCGAACGCAAACATAGGCACATTGTTGAGGTCGATATTTCACTTCTTGCTCATGCCTCAATGCCTCTCAAATTCTGGGATGAAGTCTTCATTGCTGCCACTTACCTCATAAACCACACACCAAGCAAAACTATTATTTGGAATACTCATCTGGAATGTTTACACAATATCACTCCTGATTATTTCTCTCTTCGGATTTTTGGGTGTGCGTGTTGGCCCAATCTTTGCCCATATAATTCCTGCAAACTCAAGTTTCGCTCCAATATGCATAAAGGATTCAAGTGTCTAGATATCTCAACTAGGAGAATTTATATCTGTGGAGATGTTGTTTTGATGAGAATGTATTTCCCTTTTCCCATCTTCATCCAAATGCAGGAGCTAGACTTCAATCTGAGATTCTTCTCATTCCAAAAGAGTTGTTGAATCCTATTGATCACGAGGATGAAACTATTTTTGATCAATCTGCTAATTGTCATACTAATCCTATTGAATGATATGATGTTGCAAAAATTATTTCACAACATAAACTCTTAGAGAAAGTTCCTGCATCAGCACCACAAATTATTTTAGAACTTAACCTCTCTCCTCAAGAGGAAGTTCCTGCATCGGCACCAACTGTTTTGAAGATTTGACTACAACAAAAGATTGACCGCTTATTACCAAAGTTTACAACTGATGTCTTAAGTCTGTCACACCTATTCATAAAGATGAATCTGCTAAAATTCAATCTGAATTAATGAGTGCCACCATTTAAATCTCTGTACCAAGTTCTGAAGATGACAGAACATTAGTACCTCCCTCTCTTGGTGCTACAACACCAACCTCAAAACATCGACTAGTGAAAAGATTACAAAGAGGTATTGTTAAACCTGTTGTTTTCACTGATGGCTGAGTCAAGTATGCAGATGGACATGTCAAATATGGTTTTCTCGCTTCTAATGGTGAACTATATAACATAGAATAGGCTTTTCAAGATAAGAATTGCAAATATGTTATGGATACAGAATACATGGCTCTTAAGGATAACAATACATGGCATCTTATTCCTCCCAAAAATGGAATGAATTTAATTGATTGCAAGTGGGTTTATAAAATTAAAATAAGGGCTGATGGAAGCATTGATAGATATAAGGCTCGTTTAGTAGCAAAAGGTTTTAAACAAAGATATGAGATTTATTATGAAGACACTTTTAGACTGGTTGTTAAGGCTATATCTATCAGGATAATCTTGTCTATTGCCATTGCAAATGGATGGAGTATTCACCAACTTGATATCCAGAACACGTTTCTTCATGGTGTTCTTGAGGAAGATGTCTACATGAAACAACCTCCTGGATATGAAGATCAGTAACTCAAGAATTATGTGTGTAAGTTAGTTAAGTCTTTATATGAGCTAAAACAAGCATCAAGAGCGTGGTACTCTAGACTTAGTAAGAAGCTACAACAGCTCAGCTTCATTCCTTCTAAAGTTGACACGTCATTGTTCTTTCTTAAACAAGGAATCACTGTTATTTTTATGCTTGTATATATTGAAAACATAATTGTTGCCAACTCTAGTACAGATGCTACAACAGATCTTCTTCAGGGCTTGAAGGTTGAATTCCTTGTGAAAAATCTGAGTGAATTGCACTATTTCTTAGAAATTGAAGTCAAGAAAGCACATGATGGTATTCTATTGACTCAAGAAAAATATGCTTCTGATTTATTGAAGAAGGTACAAATGTACAACTACAAGTCAGTTAATACACCCATGTCAACAACAGACAAACTTATAGCTCAAGGAGAGCAGCTTGGGCCTGAAGACAGTACAAGGTATAGGAGTATTGTTGGAGCATTGTAATATTTAACTTTAACCAGACTTGATATATCATTCTCAGTCAATACAGTTTATCAATATCTACATGCTCCAACCATTATGCATTGGACAACAGTTAAAAGGATCCTCAGATATTTGAAACATACACTCGGAATTGATTAAAAGATAAGTAACTCATCTTCAATTCTTGTTTCAGCTTTTTCTGATACAGATTGGGCATGATGCTTAGATAATTGAAGATCAACAGGAGGCTTTACGATTTTCTTAGGAAAAAATCTTGTTTCCTAGAGTGCTTGAAAATAAGCAAACGTGTCTAGATTAAGTACAAAAGATGAATACAAGTTTGTGAATAATGTTACAGCTGAAATTATATGGGTACAAACTCTTCTCAAAGAACTAGTGTAAAAAGTCCATCTGTAGCAAAATTATGGTGTGATAATGTTGGTGCAACATATCTCTCAGCTAATCCTGTTTTTATGCTCGCACAAAGCATATTGAGATAGATTATCACTTTGACGGAGAAAGAGTAAAAGATAAGTTGTTGGATATTGGACTTGTGTTCAAGAGATCAAGTTGCAGATGGATTCACAAAGGCTCTTCCACTGAAACAACTTGAAGAATTCAGATACAATCTCAATTTAGACAAGTTGTGATTGAGGGGTAATGTTAGAGATAGACTTAGTCATCTATAGATAGAATCTATTCTATTATGTAAAGCTGCCATGAATTATTAGAAAAGCCAAACTAGGTATATAGAAAGGATAGCTAGATTAATTTATTGTATTTTGGAAATCAACCTGGCTGACTATCCTGAGAATCATGACAGTCTCCTATAATGTATATAAACATGAAGGGATCGTATTATTAGAAAAGCCAAACTAGGTATATAGAAAGGATAGCTAGATTAATTTATTGTATTTTGGAAATCAACCTGGCTGACTATCCTGAGAATCATGGCAGTCCCCTATAATGTATATAAACATGAAGGGATCGACATAGGTTCTTAAGGCCAAATAGAAACATTTTCACAATAGTTTCATACACAATGTACCAAACTCATAGTTTCTCAACAGTGGAAAGCGAGAGGTAAGCAAATATTTCATTACCCATGGAAGAAAAGATGCCAATGAGATAGGAGAAAATCAACGAAATAGCCACCGCACGTGATCGCATATCAGTAGCCTATTCAAAGTTCCAACAGATGGATTGATTTCACATTTTTCATGTACACATAAAATTCACATGATGGAAAGCTAAAACAAGAAGCTTAACACAAACCAAGAGTTGCTCTAAGAAACAGAAGTACGCAAACATGCTGACCATGGCTAGAATCGGTGTTTCCTGCCAAAATCTGTTAGAAACTAAGGAAAATTTAGCAAGAAGAAGACAAGCATTGCTGATATTTATTATAGTTGAGAATTGAGACAGAAAAAAGGAACACAAAAATCTGCCTTTCATAAAACAAGAAGAAAAAAAGTGTGCTTTGAAGCACTTGTATGTTTGTGGTGCTCTTTGCTGAACACCGTTTGGTGGTCTTCTGTTAACAATTCGACTCTGTATTCTCAACAAAGTCACAGGTAGATTCTGAACTTCTTAATTGCAAACATGGCATGTTTGTTTCCCTTGATGCTGAACCATTTTATTGCACACTCCTGGTTTGCAGCTGCAATCCAGTTTAATAAGAGTTTCTCCTGCTTCATTGAGTTCAACTAGACAAATCCTGCAGACAGTATCTTCAATCACTTACATTGAATATAATCATACAATTCTTGTAAGGTAAGCTAAGTAGAAAGAGCAGCAATGTAACAAAAGAGAAGGAAGGAAACACCATGAATCATACGATCTATGTCAAGCTTATGTTCACATTCAGACATGGAACAAGAGCCCAAAGGGTCTCAATTAAAGATATTTGCATGTACTAAACTAGTGTTAGTTGGTTATCCTGGACAATTGCCACGCCTTCTTAGAAGGGCTGTAAATTAGTTAGCTTTTATCATAAAATTTCAACCATGAACACAAATGCCTGCATTGCTCTAAGAGGCTTAGTTGAGTAGCAATGCTACCTTTAATTTCTCAAACAGTTTGGTCTATTCAGTTTGACAGTCACTGCATAAAATTCAGTATGGACTGCGTCCTAACTTGAAATGACATCATCTGCAGTCGGTTTTGCCGACTGCAGAGGGCATGCACTCCTTCGCACCGTTGGATTTTGATCTGACGGATGATGGAGGGGCTTTGCTGGTCGGCTCCTCACATGGTGGGGACAACCTTCGTACCCTTCGGAGGCCTCTGCACTGTTCGATCCGCGCCGAACGGTGCGGATCATGACTGCCCTCTGCAGTCGACTGCAGAGGAGCCGTTCCCCCTAACTTGAGCCTTGCAGGGTTCATCTTTGAAAATAGAAAATAATATTGAATTCAGTAACTAATATAGCCACAAAATGGCATTATTACAATACGGACTACAAGTCTACATTGGCAACACATATGTACTGCTCTTTGTAATGAGAGTTTCAGTGGAACAGTTTGATAAGAATATCAGATCAGCCTAGTAGCTGGAATTTCCTGCCATCTCCTGTCATAAAAGTTCTCTCTGATAAAAAAAGAAAGAAAAAGAACGACTCTCAAACTGCTAAGACAAAGAAAATTAGAGAGTCAAACACAAAAGAATAAGGAATCAGATTATGCAAAAGGAATAATGCTTCAATGCTAATAATTGGCGTGAACTTTAATCATTGGTCATCAAGGAGGTAACTAAACTAACAACCACACCTACCAGAACAACCAACTGATAGATAATCCATGTCCCAACCAAAATATTGTGAAACTGCCCTGCTACCTACATGACAACGGACGAGACACAATATATAGGGAAAAAGCCAAACTTATTTATTATTCATATTCAACTATATACAAAAGAGGAGATAACCCCTTTATTTATAGGCAAAAACCCCTAAGATGATATGCCCACAACCGAATTCGGTTATTATAATCTTCGAGATTTCGGTTTTCTAACACTCCCCCTTGGACACTTCTCGCGACATACATATGCATTATCAAAACTCCCCAAAAATCCAGTAGAAAAAATTTGGAGAAAGAGTACATAATCGTGTCTTGTTGCACGAATTGCCTCATTAAAAACCTTAATATGAGAAACTTCAGAAACCCATTTAAGAGAAAAAGAATATAATTCACCTAAATATTTCATAAGATCTTCAAGATCAATTCGGGTACTTAGTCTACTTAACTAAAATTCAATTCTTCTAATCGGTGCTATGTGAAATTTCTCCTCCTAAAATATACAAGTCTTTAAGTCTAATGTACATATTTTTCAGAGCTAGATGTTTTGGGAAACTTAGTGAATAATCTGCGAGATTTTCACATGACTTAGTGTGCGTCACCTTTAGTTCATTTGTCTTATGCAATTCATGAGCATATAATAACTTGGGGTTTATGAGTTTCTTCAAATTACTCTTCACATATCATAACTGTATCTGTGCAAATCAAGTTACATTATCTTCATGGATAATAGTTAAGGTGCTAACATGATTCAAGCCACATGACTATTGGATGTGATGAACCTTTCTTCTTCGGGTTAATTTTTTCCGTGCCATTACAATTTTCACGGTTTGCTAATATACCATCGGTGTGTCACTGACAGATGGGGGCCGCCACAGTCACTGACAGTGGCATATAGACAATTTCTGAAAATTATAATGGCATGCGAGTAATTTTCCCTTCTTCTAAACCATACACATTCTAGACTTCTAGTGAGGCTTAATACAAAAAACTATTACTTTCGAGTGGTTCATAGAAGTCGATGCATGACTTTACTTTGACGATTTCTAAGATATTTCAGTTCGACCACATAGGAAAACATAGCTAAATCATGCTAGTAGGTTTACAGTAAATGTAATGTCTAGCCTAATGTAGTAGGATAGGTACATTAACATAGTTGCATCACTCAAGTATGAGAATTCTAGTCTCAAAATATCTCTCCCTCTTCTCTAGATCTGTATGGATTGTGGTCTACTTGCAATAATCTTATGTCCATAGGGGTTTGAAGGAAATGACTTTTCAAAGCCAAATCTCTTTAACACTTTCTAAGTGTAAGTGGGTTGATGTGCTAGGATTCATCAGTCACATGCTCTAGCTGTAAGCCTACGCTAACTTGGTTCTATCCAATTGTTTTGCTTCAAACTCAAATTTAAAAAATGAGTTTTCTTCCTCAATTTCACATGGTATTCAGACCATATTCATAATCCATACAAGGATCTTCATTATTCATGCATCTTTTCTTTCATAGAAAATATACTATATACTACTAAGGCTGTTTCTATTCTTTTTATCTTGGTTCAAGACATGATACTTTATATACCTTCATACAATTATCCGATCCAAGCTCACATGTAAATAACAACATCAATTTCATTACTCAACATAATATGACTTCAAGTAAATTTTTAACTCCTAGTTGATTCCAATATTCAACAGCTAGTTGACTACCATTGAGATTATATTTCTAAAGGTAATTCAACCCATGATCAGAGAATAGATTTCACAATCAACTCTTGCTAGTTGAGTAAAACTTTATACAACAAGCCATGTTTTATCTCTTACTATTGTTCTTCTTTGTCACACAATTCAGTTATCATTACCTTCTTACAATCTTCTCAATTTGACCTCTTCATTCATTCAATGAGCGATATAAGCTCAAGGTCAAGATTTATGATTGTGGCAACAATAAATAGTAAGTGCAGATAATTGACAGATTCTATATCACATGATTTGTACAAACTTATATAACTTCTAGTTATTTCATCATGGGTTGCACATTCTGATGATTCATCATCTTGCTTGCCATTATTTCCCATCATAGGATCAAGGCCCTTTAGTGTATCGGTGACTATTTTGGTGCGCACCTTATAGCTAGTTTCTTCCTTCATGGAAAGATTCATATTGGTATACCTATTTCTAAGGTTCCATACCATTTTCAGGTCTCAACTGGTTCCCCTTATTTTTATGGGGCAGTTTTCATGATTAAGTATGATAAGCTCTCATGTCATGTTTTCACCAAACATCTCCGGTTACTTAAGGACATGAAGAACCGGAGTTCTCGTCCTAATATTTTTGTTCGAGGCCACTGGACGAGGTGAGAGATACCTTTCTTTCTTTGGTATTTCACCCTCTCCGGTGTATTACATTTAGGTAATGCAACTTAGTCATGCTTTTCATATCACAAAAATAATTAGGTAGTATAACTTTTAGTTATTTAGCACTTCAGCTACTTTTGTACTTCTAGTACTTTTTACATTGTATTCACTAGTATGAGGTAATGTGCACAATCCCTTTCATTTCTACCATAATTTGCTGACATTTTTATGCAAGGGTTCATTCTCTCCTCCCTAAATGATGGAAAATCATAAAAGTAGAAGGCTACATGCAAATCTTCGTTCATAAGTTTTATGGACTTTTTAGAGGAGCCTTTTCAATCTACTATGGTAGTAGGACATACAAATACTTCAAGTAGAAAATTCAACATTAGTTGTACTTTTGTTTAGTAAATGTTGTATGCCAATGGTTTGAATTATGTTTGAGATCCACTGTATTTAGAACTATGTGTCCCATTCATGACAGATAAATTACAACTCTACAATAATGGTATAGCAATTCTTCTAATTCTCATTGCTTATGCTTAGTCCATTCAGGTGGACACATGATACTTAATGCACTATTTTGCCTCTCATGTCAATGCATTAGTCATCAAGCACTATTCTTTAGTGTTGTCCATTCAGATAGACTACTTTGATGATCAAGACATGAGGATCAAGCAAATAATAGATTACATATGTCTATTACAAATAATTATGAGCTTCAAGTAGTATCATATTATCCCATACATGGGTTCAATAAGAGCAAGACATCTTCTAGATACAGTCTAAGAATGATTTCACAATGATCTAGTGATTAATTTTTTAGTGGTGCATGCAGGCACACTAATCTTCATAATTTAGGAAATTATTTCACTTTTAAGCTATAACCATATGAGTTGTTAATTGCTTGTTCTCATAATTGAAAAACCAAAATTTACATAATGCATAATTCAAAAGGGGATAAATAAAGTCTTAAAGTAGAATGCACTTCAAGTGCATTTATAGTATAGCCCAAATATTAAAGAATGTATACTTCTAGTATCAAATTTTGTAAACCTTAAGAAATCTTAAGTGGGTTCAAGATACAACAATGCTTCATTGCTATGCAAAGTTATCCCACAAGTAATATAACAATGGCTCTTCTAGATAAAATGTATTTCTTTCTTCTAGCAACGGTCATAATATTTCTTGTTCTCATTCATCTAGAAACATTTCTTCCTCAAAGTTATATTTTTGGATCTACAAGCCATAATCGATTCATTCTTTTTTATTTAGGCACTACACAAGATTAGAAATAATAAACGACTTAAACATGCTATGACATATTGGAAATAATTCATTCATTGCAATGAAAGATATTTGCTCTTCGAGAACTTCCAATCTTTCATTAATTTGCTCTTTTTGAGTTACAATTATTCAATCCTCTAATATTTAGCTACATTCAGATGATATAAAAGCTCTTATTCTAGATAGAGTCTCCATGTAGGCTAGCTACTTCTTTATTGGTAGCCGCTTTTCAGTTGTGATGACATTGGTAGACTTTTATTGACATCATGAGAAAATCAACCGAGATTTCATTGACACTTCTATCTATCATGGGAGATGTGTAGTCTCAACCATGAGAGTGTCCTTACTCACTGTGATGGTCAGGTGTATCTCATGCTGTTATTTCTGGTATTTCTCCATGATGTGCTTTAATGCTTTTACAAATTCTAGAACCATATGGCTTGACATTCTTCTTCGTTGTCTCACCATTCTCATCACTAGGCATTTCACTTCATATGCCTCTAATTTTATTTCATCCTCATTGTAGGACCGAGAGTAGCGACTAGAGGGGGGTGAATGGGTGCCTTAAATTTTTTTTGAATTGATGGCCTTCTCCCAACACCTAACGCACCTCACTAGACAAACAACAGAACCAAAACAAATCATAGGCTCTAAAATAATCTAGCCTAAAAACAATCGGTGTCCTGATCGAAAAGACATCTTCAAAGTGCTTAAAGGCAAATTAAAAACAACTCATAGTACAAAAGACATTCCCACAAAAATTTCACCAAATCAGAGATAATCCATCGAGCACATGTAGATCATTCTCAAATCATAGGAAATTCACAAATATGATCAAGCACAATATTTAAAGCATTTAAAATAACAAAATAAATGCAGAAAATAAATAGTGCTATCAAATATATCAATGAATATTCATGATGTAATCTGAAAAATAAATCACTCGTAGAAATTTAATCTACCACAATATTCAGAGATAAATTTTGGTTCACAAAGATAAGGAAAAGATTACTGATCTATTCTCTGAAATTTAACAAAGGATTATTGTGCTTGCCTGCACTGCACACATCCACTTGAGGTTCCCTAGCTTCTTGCGCACTGCTACCTGGCGTGCATCCTTGGACTTTGCTGCACGAGACTTCAGACCCTCGTGCTTCTTCTGGATACATGCGTATCCCCCTGGTGCCTCGCACGCACCGCCCTGGAACAGCGTCCAGTGCCTTGCGCCGACTGCTCCACCTTGAACCAGGCCCGAGAAAGAACCCAACGCTAGTTTGTTTTACTCCCGAGAAAATCCAGCTAAAAACCGCAGTGTATCAGCACACATCTCCTCCGACGATTCTTGCTGAGGAAAACTGGTTAGGCGCCGGCTGCTGTAGCTCGAGGATCGACATAAAAAAGATCGAACATACGACGGTGGCGGTAGTTTTCTAGGAGGAAGAAAAGATTTCAGGAGACAAAAAGGTAAAGTTGAACTCAAGATTTTTGCATTGACAGAGTTGGGAAACCCTAGGGGATACAAGGCCTTTATATAGGCAGTTCAAAAAGTGGAAAAGACATATTTACCCCTAGGGTAAATTACACACAGACGCAAAAATAAAACTACGGGCCCAACGGGAAAAATAGTAAAATCCTATCTATAGACAGCTTGTCCTGACGCGGAGCTTTCGTAGCAGCTACGACTTCGCTTCAAGACCGTCGGATCTCCGATGGGCGGTCTGGATAGATGCGTCGGTTTTATGCTGAAACCGACGAAGCATTCGTTGTCTTCACACCGGGTATCTAGATTGGGCCGGCCAGATTCTGCGGCTCCTTCAGCCCAGCAATCACTCATCGTCCATTTACCTGGGTCAAACCTGGTCAACAGACTAGCAGATCTCCTATCGTTCTTGTCCCATGTACCCGGATTGGGTCGGCCCGACTCCACGGCCTCTCTGCCCAGCAGTCGCTCGTCGCCCGTGTACCTGAGTCACACGCGGCCCAAGACACGATAGGTCTCCTCTCGTCTTTGCGTCTCTCTGTTGACTTCCGTTGACAATCACTCATCACTTCTGGAGCCATGAGGCCCATGATCTTCAACATGGCTCCTCACCCATGCCATTTCTTATGATGGGTTTTGCACAAATTTCAAAGAAACGACATTAGCTTCAAGGCTATTGCACTTTCATTGTGGCTACAAAAATAAAGTTTTTATTTAGGAGTTCATCCTCAACATCGTCAGGCTATAACATGTTAATCGATTCATAATACTTCGTGTATTTTGATTGACGACGATAGTTGCATGCAAATTCTACCTCGTTCGGGGGAAAATGACAAGAGTCTTTTAAATTTCTCCTTGATCTAAAATATCTTTCTAGTGGAGATTCAGAAACATGCAAATTCAATGCAACATGGAGTAGAACTCTTAGGCATATTCAAAAAAAGTTAGAATCAGATCCATTATTGCTCTACTAGAAGTTTCATGGTGTATTTGACTCCTTCAGGGTATCTCGTAGCACTCTCTCATTTGTTGTGACCATATACTCATACTTCAATGTGGAGAGATATGCCAGAGAAAATGAAATGCTCAATTATTTTTATCTAGCATGAGGCAAGTTCATTATTGTCCATGGTATACGGTGTTGTGGAGCTTCTTAGCTCCAAGTACGATCTGGACGTTCGATAACTAGGTGAGATGGTTGTGACCATCTACATTTTGATAAGCAAACTACTTGGCCATGATGCAAGTCATCTATAATGCACAAGTTACTTCTAGTAAAATTGCATCACATTACTAAATAGAAATATGAATAAAATTACTGCAATTTTCTAGTATTTTTCTATGCAATTCATATTTACTAATAAAAAGTACTGAATACATATAGACAATTAAATATTGTAAAGTAGTAGGACAGTAAATAAGCATATAAAATATTACTGAAAGGAAAAACAGATTCAGATTTCGGGGGTCCTTTTATGTAAGAAAGGGTACTTCTAGAATTTTCAGCGAATACGAGGGTCCATACACATAATTCATAGTTTATGTGTGATTTTTCAAAATTCAAGAGGCTTTTGCGTAAAATTATTATTTTCGTCGTGATTTTTCAAAAATCTAGGGACCTCTACGCAAAATTCATATTTCTTCACAAAATACAGAAATTAAAGAGCTAAAATGCAAAAGTACCTTTTTTCTTTTATTTTATTTTTATTTTTATTTTTCCTTTTCCTTTTTCTTTTTCTTATTTTCTTATTTTCTTTTCTTTTCTTCCTTTCTTCTTTTCTTTTCTTCTCTAGCTTTTATTTTCTATTTTTTAAATAATATATTTTTTCAAAAAAAAAATTGGTACACATATTTAAAAGTTAGCTTCTGTGCCACCGTTATTTTTCGAAATGCCAAAAATATCATTACTATTCGTCTATTAACCTATGTGCCATTACAATTCTCCGATCGATTCCCATATGCCATTAGGCCAACCTGTAGGGTGTATGATTTTTCATATTGCCCTGTTTGCCCGTGCTAAAGCTGCAGCGACGTTGCACACAGCCGCCCATCACCCCTCGCGCGCACGCCTACGATGCGCCTCCCACAACGCACAGGACGACACCACGGTGCCACCTGTGAGTCCCGCTACCCGAAACCATCATCGAGCACCGTCCACCGTGTTTGGACGACGCGATGCCGAAGAATATGGGCATCAAACCAAAGGTAGAGGAGGCCCGCAAGTGCTGCTCTGCCACAGAGTCCGACCACCGGGAGCACGTCGAGCGGGCCAAGGAGGAAGAGTACTGGCGTGAGGCCGAGGGCCCCAAGTCCCGCACCGCCTGCCACCGGAAGGAGGATGCCGAGAAGCGCGCCGCAACTGCCGTCCGCAAGGCCGAGAACTACCGTCTCGCTAAGGCCGAGGCCACTGCCACCGCCGTGCCATCCAAGATCGTTGCGCGCAAGGCCTCCCACATTGGCACCCCAGTGCCCAAGGTCATTGAGGCCAAGCTCACGCGTTGGCGCAAGGAGGAGCGGCTCTGCCTACGACAGGGACACGAGGGACAAGTTGGGAGGCAGTAGAGGCCTCGAGAAAGCGGCAAAATCCATCAAAGATGACGGCGAGGAAGCAGATGAGCTAAGAACCTACACGTGCAGCTGCTGCGGTGCTCCTATGCCCGCCACCGCCATCGTGTACTGGTGATGTCGAATGATTGCCGAAGCTCACAAGGGATGACTGAGGGGAGAAGAAGGGTAGTATGGGAAAGGAAAAATTACTCACATGCCATTATAATTTTCAGAAATTTCTTATATGCCATTGTCAGTGACTGTGGCGGCCCCCATCTGTCAGTGACACACCGATGGCATATTGGCAAACCGTGAAAATTGTAATGGCACGGAAAAAATTAACCCTATGGGAAATACGAAAAATCATAGATCCTGCAGGTGGGCCTAATGGTATATGAGAATCGATCGGAGAATTGTAATGGCATGTAGGCTAATAGACGAATAGTAATGGTATTTTTGATATTTCGGAAAATAACGGTGGCATATAAGCTATTAACTTAAATAAATATGCTTATAACTTTTTGGGTGGCTTGTTATCTAACTATGTAATGATTTTACTTATAAGAATCAGAATCAATTTCACTAGCCAAATGATATCACAACTAATTCCGATTCATCGTAAAATCACTCTCACAAAGAATTGGAATCAAAAATAGAAGAATTAGAATTTGAAGCCATACCAAACAGGCCCTTAGTGTGTAACCAAAAGTTGTCTCGACGGTGGAGAATTAGTCCATGAGGCATGGTGAAGACCAGGGACAGATGAACATGAGGATTATGTGGTACATAATACTTCTAGTAAATTTTATTTGACAGTTATGTTAGTCTATTAGTGATAGGTGGGACACTCCATAATGCACTGTATGGGACACTTAGTGTTTAGCCAACTAGCTTAAAAAAGTTGACATATCACACACATACACTATATTGTTCAATATTTAAGTATATCAATTTGTGTAAGATCAATAGAACATATTTTATGCTAATGTTGAGCGAAAGAGTTGCAGTAAGAGCATCTCCATTGTACTTAATATCACACTTATTATCCTTAAAATAATAATTATGGTTTAAAAAATATCTTCCCTTGTACTTGCTACTTGACTTGTTATTTTAGGTGGCTCCCTATTTTTCTCTTCACACTTACTACATCTAGCAAGTCAATCAAACTTGTCATTCCATTAAGTATTGAGCTTGGTTAATTATTTTTATTTTCTTTATATGTATATAAATTGATAAAATATAGTTACATTCGAATATGAAGTTACATTTAATAAGTAAATTAGAGTGGATAGTAAATTAAAAATAATAAGTACCATAAAGATTCTTTGACATAGTAATTCAGACGAGTTCACCTAATCATTTTTGTTTTGTATTCATCACCGGTGCAGAGGAGCATTATTAGTTCGCCAATCATTTTACGCCGCTCGGTCCATCGTAACGGGGTCCCACTTGTCGGTGAGTGTGCAGAGCTGCCTCACCATCCACCGGCTGAATTGTTTTTACCCACGCAATTGACACATTTTCTGCTTATTTTTTCATACTTCGGTTCCGAATGCGCGACATGAACTGTTTGAAATTCAAGTTTTTCTAATTTGTTGCTGCTGAATATGATAACATGTGACAGATTGCTGTATATTTTCTCATTTTTATTCTACTTATTTTTTTTCAAATATAAGCAGTTTTAGAACTTCTATCATTTTTTTTAATTTTTTTCTGTCATTCTAATAAATATTATTTCTCTTATAATATATATAAATAAATAGCTCGTTTTTTTCCAAATCAGAATAAATAAGGGGTAGTTATTTGGATTGATTTCTTCATTCTTGTTTGCAAATCGTAAACTACGTATACAACAAATCAAAGGGAATATTATTGTTTATATATAGTAAAAAGTTAATATACTCCATCCAATCATCAATATTTGACTTGTTTTTAAATGTCACGCTTGATGACGGAACGGAGTCTTAAGATTACGATGGTTGATTTAGGTCTACTACAACTAATTATTAGCTAGAATTAATTAATTATTAGTTAGTTAATAATTAGTTGGCTAAATATTAATTTATATCTGTTTGGATACTTTATACTAATACCTAAAAAGGAGTAAAGCACTCCTATTAGCTCCCATTAGTTTACTTTTGTGAACTAATAGCTAACTATTAGTTGGCCCATGAATTAACAATTAGTTTAGTAATTAGTTAGACTTTTTAGATGAACTAAGATTAAAAATTAGCTACTAACAATTAGTTCACGAGATCCAAACAGAACCTTACTTAACTCACTTGGTTACTATACCAAAGTGATATTTAAACAGCGGTCTCAAATAATTAATCAATTTACTTCAGAGCTTAATTCATCTTCAATTGGTGTGTGCAGAACATGTCAACTTACCCCTTTCTTGCTGCTGGGTGAACATGATATTATATATACATATATATATATATATACATATACATATATATATATATATATACATATACATACAAATGCTATTCTACACCACGGGTGTAGAATACTATTCTACACCGACGTGGAATGGAGGGGTTGAGATTGGGTGGGGGGTGGGCACGATTGGGATGATCGGTGTAGAATAGCATTTACACCCATAGTGTAGAATAGTGTTCCCGTACATATACATATATATATATATACATATACATATATATATATATACATATACATATATATACATATACATATATATATATATACATATATATATATATATATACGGGAGCGCTATTCTACACCGACTACTTTCAGTAGTAGATTTTTTCAATAAAATACTAATTGAGTAATACTTTTTTCTCAGTAATAGATTTTTCGGTAGAATAGTTATTTTACACCTATGGGGTATGATAACATTTATATATATATAGCAAAACATATCAAGTTGGTCATAATAATATAATAGTCTTTAGCTTATTATTGTACGACGGGTATAGATGGATCGCTGTGTGAAAACGTGAAACGATCAACGACTGCCAGCAGTTTCACGCAATCGCTAACTCATCCTCTGCATGCACCAGCTAAGTAACCAGCCATGCTGAACTGGCGAGTCACTTCAACTTGGACTCAAACCACCACATGCGATGCGATGCAGCTGCCACCTCAAATTATTAAGATAAATCAAATTACTACTATTACTGAATTGGAAAAGACAATTAGATTAAACGACAATACAATAAATCCGCCGTACTGAATCCAAACCCAACCGCGACGCGACGTGACCCGGCTCGCCGCTTGGCCCCACACGGATACGCGCCGGCTCCCGGCTCGGGGCCGGACCGGTTGGGCCGGACAACACGGCCACGTGGTCAACGGTTTGACCGGTCCGGCTTTTCTCCCGTCCTCCTCTTCCTCGTCTTCCTTCCCCGCGGGCGCCCGGTCTCTCACTCCTACTGCGGAGAAGTCAAATACGATCACCTGCTGCCTCTGGCTGCAACGCAACCAAAGCTGCCATTTTTTTTCCTCCACCTCACCAAACGAACGCTCGCCCCTGCTGCTGCTGCGGCTGCGCTCCGAGGTGGGAGGCTTCCCGGAGCTTTCCAGGAGAGAGGAGTCCCGACTCTTCTTTTGTTGGCGCGCCGCCGGACTAGCTGCTCGGATTTTTGTTGCTTGCGCGGGTGGTGAGAGGGTCTGGTCTGCTGCGTTCTTGGCTTGCCGCCGTCTCTTGGCGTTGCTTCTCTCTCGCTTGTTTCACCGCGGCGGCTGATCAGGTGAGTCTACATGGTTGATTTCTCTGAATTCTGCAGTTAAAGGTTGGGTTTTTCTTGCTCCGGGGCTCTTGTTGCTGCCCTTAACCTTCTTAGGTTTGTTGCTGAGCAAGGAATTAGGGTCTGTTTTTGTCTAGGCTGATTCCCATGTGTTAATTGATCGAAAATTTGGGGATAATCCGTGAGACCAGGCCCAGAAATCAGAGAGGCTGAATTGAATTCTGTTCTAGGTTGCCCTCGCACGCCTGCTTACGGACTAGTCTTCAGTTCTGTACCTTGCCCTGTACAATCGGTGCAAAAACAGTCTACATCTTCTGTCTTCTGACTGGCAATTTTGGAAAGTGGGAAATGTGCTAGGATTATGATATCAACAAGGTGTGGTTGAACGTTCGTTTTTTTGGACATTAGGTGTAATCATGCATTAATTTATTGTGTGTGGGATATATTAGTCTAGTTACTCCATATCGCAAGCAGAGTTTTGTTAGACTATGAAATCATATTTTGTTGACAAAGGACACCAAGTTTTTTTTTCTGTTTTCTTCAAAATTAGTTGGTCGTGTTGACAAGCAATCAATTTTCAATGCGGTGGCGTCTGTTAAATGATACCGTCTTTTCTGGATATAAATTATTAAATGTAGATAAGTTCTAGGAATATGGACTAATTTTTATTAGTTGGCTCTAAGTCTATGACTTTAGTTCCTTTCACCTGCTACCGCCTACCGGCATGCATCTGCCAAATTTAAACACGCTAGTACCCAACTTTAGGTTTTAATTGCATCATGTTTATTGATGCTGGTTGAGTTCTAATCAATTAACAGTCTGTTGTAGCTGCTTACTGTAAATGTTGATCAAGAAACCCTTATAACTGCTGCCTTTAGTAAAACAGTTGAAGCAAGATCAGCCTGGCAGCCTGTATTCCTAAAAAACCATCCTGCTAGGCCTAAGACACAGAGCAAATGAGGTTTGTGGGGGCAATGTTCTTTCTGCAGTATATTCAGTGTATACATCTATCAATGGAAGCTTTCTTGTAGTTTGGCTGTAGTTTTGGACCTTACTGACGAATAAGAAGGCCTTTTCCATTCCATGGCACCATGATACTTGCAGCATTCCTGGATTATAATGTTTCAGTATAATACTAATCATGAATTTAATATGTGAAATTATCAGCATTCACTATAGCTTTCTTTATAGGTAACCATTACCTACATTATTATTTTTTCAGGATAATATGATGACAGCTGTTGAAGCTTGATGACATGCTTATGTGGATATCATAAGTCACAGATATATTTATTGAACTGCTGAAGAAGGCCATTATAGCAGTTGTGGATTCTCGGTAATGGGTTGTTTTTGTATCCTTGGCAACCAGAGAAGGGCAACTCGACAGCCAAGTTCTCAGCATAATGATGGTAGCAATCTCTAACACAGACTACATCCTACACTATTTAAATATGATTTGTTTGTTTTCATCCTTGATATGTTTCATGTTGTAACATTTAATACTATCTGTACAGACCTCTCTGGTGGTACAAATATAACAAAATATACTTACAGGGAGCTAGTAAGGGTGACGGAAAATTTTAATCTGTCAAATAAGATTGGTGAGGGAGGTTTTGGATCTGTGTATAAGGTATTATACATAGTCTTCAAAGTTCAAACAATTTTGACAAGGAAATTCTAATGAAATGAATGCTCATGTGTTTATCTTGACGGTGCAGGGGAAGCTAAGGAATGGAAAGCTTGTTGCTGTCAAGGTGTTATCTTCAGAGTCGAGACAGGGAGTAAAGGAGTTTTTGAACGAACTCATGGCAATTTCAAACATATCTCATGAAAATCTTGTCAACCTTTATGGCTATTGTGTGGAAGGAAACCAAAGAATCCTTGTCTATAATTATCTTGAAAATAATAGCCTTGCACAAACACTTCTAGGTAACTTTTGGTTACTTGCATCTTTTCTATCACTTTCTTCTCTGAAAAATTTACATACTTTTTCCTCAAAAGGCTAAGATATCCTAATAATTTCATTTGATTTTCTCTTTTTAGGTTCTGGCCACAGCAACATCCAGTTCAACTGGGCAACTCGAGTAAATATTTGCCTTGGGATCGCTCGTGGATTAGCATACCTCCATGATGTTGTCAATCCCCACATTGTTCACCGCGACATCAAAGCAAGCAATATACTTCTTGATAAGGATCTTACACCGAAAATATCTGATTTCGGTTTAGCAAAGCTTTACCTCCAGATGCATCACATGTTAGCACAAGGGTTGCTGGAACATTGTAAGTAAACATTATCATATGAAGTTCTATTTATAACGAGTTATCGAGTACTGAGCATTTTTCCAGTATCTTGTCTTTTTCTTGGGCACCTTTGAAAGGTAGTGCTTCTAGCATTCCTTTCAGTTCAATGGGTGCCATACTACCGTGCATCCCAAGAATTCCTTTTACATTTTTGGAAATCGTCTATGTCAGTGGAAAAGCCAAGGCGATTAAAATTACTTATACCAAATGAGTATCAGAGTATGTAGTTATTTATAGATATATTTATGACCCGTCAAATAGCAACATGCTTGCAGCTTTACTTACTAAAATTCACTTCACAGAGGTTACTTGGCTCCTGAGTATGCCATTCGAGGACAAGTGACACGGAAGTCAGATGTTTATAGTTTTGGTGTTCTGATACTAGAAATAGTCAGTGGGAGATCCAACACCAATACAAGATTACCCTATGAAGATCAGATACTTCTTGAAAAGGTAAGACAAAATTCTAGACAGATTTTGATTCTTTTTTTGCCATTTCTTGCATAGAAGTTGCTATATTTTTTACCATCATTACTAATTTATTTATTTAGGCTGAAGTAGTCTTCAATATGAGTGTTATATTATTACATAGTAATAATTTTGGAGTCCACAAGAGGGGTCTTGGTTTAATGGAGATATATGCAATTATCGCTCTTCAGAATATTAGCCATCACATTTCATGTTTTCAGTAAAAGCATACTATGGTTTTAATAGCTGACACTCTTGACTGTTGCACGATTTGCTAGACAATTACTTTTGTTTTTGTCACGTGCTAGATACTATTCATGCGGGCTGGCTGGGCTATGCCCAAAACCCTAGCCCATAACAGTTTTTTTATGGAATGTGAACAAATTGCCCTTGGCAGCCTAGTCTCCTCGTTAATTGTGCAGGCACATTAGCAATGCCTTTGTCTTATATATACTGCTGGATGGGCAGGGAAAGTCGATTAGTTACATGGGTACAATGGAAAGTATATATTGGGAGTCGTAAACTTGTAAGCATCCATGAGAAAAGTTTGATAAAAGTGTTGATTCAAAAACAGAGGGAGTATGATTATCATAATTAAATGCTAGTTGCATGCTACCAAGCACACCAGCTGCTACCTTTTCCTGGATATGAAAGCATCATCATCATGCAAAAGTTATTTCTCATCTCAGCTAGGTAGCAAATGTTCTGAATTGGAGCTTTTGTTCCTACTGCTACAGTTCCCAGAGATCACAAATGGGGTTCTCCTCTTGCAGACATGGGTGCATTACGAGGAGGGTGATTTGGAGAGAATCATAGACGCTTCTTTGGGTGATGACTTGGATGTTGCACAAGCCTGTAGATTCTTGAAAGTTGGGCTCTTGTGTACACAAGATGTCACAAAACGTCGGCCCTCAATGTCCACAACCGTCTGCTTGCTAACAGGTGAAAGAGATGTCGACTCGGAGAAGATCAGCAAGCCTGCTATAATCAGTGACTTTATGGACCTTAAGGTCAGGAGCATGAGGAAAGACAATGGCATACCTTCTACATCATCCACATTGCTATCCTCCATCATGGCACACTCTTCTCCTTTGTTGTCTGAAGAGACAACAGAAGCCTCCATGACATTCACTGCAATATCAGATCGGGAGTGACCTGAAGCTGGCTGCAAGTCTTCAAAAAAGAGAGAGAGACAGAGAGAGGGGGCAAGTTGGTTGCAAATTTGAAGATCACATCGAGAGAAAGTAGCATAGGAGAACCTTTTTTTATGAAATCTTTTTGCTGGCTTGATTTTTTATGTACAGATTTACTTCATTTATAGCCTGAACATCACTGTTGTTGAGCGAAGAAAGTACATACCAATGACTTGTTTGTTCATGGAACGGCTTTAGATTTGTTTACTTCTTCATTATACACGCACACCTTGTCTTCTGATTGTATTGTATTCTGTGATAAATTGTCAAAACAATTGTACATTTAACCTGTGTCTCCACCTTTTGCTTCCAAACGGGGAAAGCCGATTTACTTTCAGGAGATGTTCTCATTTTTTGCATGCTATCCAAATAGTCGCAAAAAAATACGTGAAGATAGATTAGCCCCCGTTTGATTCCTTTAGTCCAATGACTAAAATTTAGTTCATAGACTAAACTTTAGTCAAGATTCCATTTAGTTCCATAGACTAAAATTTATAAATGTAGTTCAACAAAGACTTTTTTACCCCTAGACTAATACCTTAGTTCTGACGTTATAAATGCAAAAACGAGGGTTGGGGTGTTTTTTGTGTTGTTTAGTCCAGTTTAATCTTTAGTCCAAATTTTAGTCAACTTGTTTGACACTTTAAAGACTAAAGTGCCACAAAACTGAGGACAAAGTTTTCTAAGGAACCAAATGGGACCTTAATACGTGACAAATTTGATGGATCCAATGTTGTAGCATAGTTGTTACATGACAACAATGTCTTACCGTATTATTTTTTAATTTAATATTGATGACAACAATCTAACGTATTTAATGCTCCATTAAAACTCGTGATTGACTTGAAATCCTATGTCACTCCACGAACATACAAGCTAAAATTCTAGCTCTACAAGTTGAGGAAAAAAAGAAAAAATACGGCTGTCTTCTAGAGCCTTGAGCCTTTACAGTGCAATATGTGTAATGCTGAGATACAGAACACATCTTGTGATCAATTTCTTGCCCTGCTTGCTTCCTTAACACTGTAATTTTAATGCAACTAATTTCAGCTTCCACTGGGGTGTGGATAGTTGAGAGCAGACACTGATGCATTGTCTCACAGGTCCCCAGCATCCACTGCCAGGTGGTAGAGACTAGAGAGTACCAAGAGCAGCCAGTGCCATGCTGTCTGCATCATAAATCATAATGTGCAAGGGGGGGACCCAGGGGTTCTTCTCTCCCAATCACTGGGGACTCTTAACTTGGCTACAGGCTCCTCACCATCAGCATCACTGTAGCTCACCTTTCCTGCTTGTGGTCACCTATAATGCACATCCCTGCATGACCTGCATAAATTCTTGTAAAAATTGCATCTTTAGTGCTGGTACTACTGCCATTGGCCCAATCATGCATGATTCATGCATGCAACAATGGCCAATACATCAGAAACTGACACGCGAGTGAGTTGGTCTCATCACCTACTAATTCTGACAGTTTAAAACATGGAGAAATACAGCTGTGTTTTTAGGAACATGGTCATGTAGAAAACATATATTACTCTTTCAACAGATTGCGAGGATAAGAAATTGGGCTAGCTATGAACAGCTGAGCACTAAAAGTTTGTCAGCTTTCCTCAACAAACTAAATTTTGTGGATTGAATTTGTATGGAATTTTTGCACGATGAATTGGGGAGCATTATGAACGAATGAATTGCAAGCTTGAACAGCGTACATAACGCACGTATCTCTGAACAAAAAAAAACTTTGTTCTGATGTAACAAGCACAAGTAAAATACATGCGTATCTTGTACGTAGCAGTACACAAGTATAATTTAAACTTTTGTTTTTTGTTTAAAATAAAATTCATATGATTTAGCCGGATACTCTCAATCTATTTAATTTTTAAAAAAAATTAGAGCTAGGTTTGACTAGCTCTAAGAATTTTTGAATAGATATGACAAACGGGGCTAATTGGGACAAATCATTAATCGATGCTGATAATCAACCACTTCACCCAGAGGAAAACATATCTAATATGTAGTTAATGAGTTAATTACAAATTAGAAAAATGATTGCCATATGCATTCAGCTCACCAGAGATGCATCCACAGTTCAGAAGGAAATTAACAGTAGCAATTTTAATTCACCCTGAAAACAAAGAAAGGGAAAGGCTAGGTACCTAGATCTACAAATAACTTAACATTTGATCAATGAGTGAATCACAAGGTAGAGCTGTGCATTGATTTTTGCATCAACCAGTTCAACACAAAAGTTTAAACTGAGAAGGAAAGACGGTCAATTTATTTTATATTCTAATACTTGATCTTATTGAGTTGCAGCATGCAAACGGTTCTGATGCCATATTGAGTTGAATGCACCAACCAGTTCAACTCAAAAGTTTAAGCTGAGCAATTCACTTTATATTCAAATATTGATCACAGAGTACAATGACCAACAAATCACAACCAAATGCATCCATCACCTTGCTAGCTCACACCCAAAAAGCTAGAACACAAATGAAAGACTTAAAAAATGTACACAACGTGGTACTGCCACAATTTCTGAAGGCTTCTGCAGCTTCAATGGACAGTGTGGACTAGGCATACACAGCTCTTTCCAGAAACTAGAAAAGCATGAGCATATGATAAGCACACATTAATGGATAAACAAATTGTCTCCAAAAGGGAAAACAAGTGCAATGGAAATTAAAATAAGTGAAAGAACACAGACATCAATCAGACACTAGATTTCTTGGTCAAAAAACATATATATTGACCAAAACGGACCTTGCTTGTACACAGTTGTACCCTGAAAGCTTGAACAATTGTAGCACAGATCCTAAAATACATGTACTTTCATCAGAGCAAAATTAAGAAAACAGGGAAGTAAGCATCGATGTATAAAGAGATGATCATGCATGGTTGCATTCACGGATTTAGGAAGAACAAATATTAATCTAAGAAGCCGTTTCTGTGGAATCAGCAAGCATAGACCAAATCAAACATAGCACAATTCCTCGGTGGATACATTTAATTAATAAGTAAATATGACTGATTAAAAACTACATGACATAGAGGTTTGTATGATCTGTAGGTAACCATGCATCTAAAGAAAATGTGTAGATATGATCTGTAGGACATCATGATGGTACGTTGCCAAGCTTGAAGCGTGCATTTAGGCAGAACAGAAATTAAGCCCGTAATTTCAATGAAATCAAGATAGACCAACAAATGCTTATCCGAGTGAACAAATCAGTCACATGCTAGAAAACGCAAACAAAGAAACATTATTCATAACAATTACTTTTAAAAACCATGCATATATAACCTCACTGATATGTCTGCCCGGCCAAAACAAACTTGGGAGAGGAGAATGAAACATGTAGATGTCAGTTCTTTCAATTCATTTGAACCTGCAAGAACAACTGATCGAAGATCAAAGTTGCACAGCACAAAAAAAACTTGCACATGGACACGCATATGTACTCATCAAATGACACTGGGAGAAGAATCAAAGGAGCCATACGAATGCATGCTTGGCTCCTTGCACGCCACCCAGTAGGCAACCACACTTTGGGTTGGGCTACATGTGTGGCATACAGGGAGCCAGGCACACACAGCCAGCCTTTGAACAAACCTCTCCCTCATCGTCCACATAACACTATTGCAAGAGCTAGATAACCATGGGAGCTAGAACAGAAGGGGATATATCTACACATGTTTCTCTTTCGACATGCTCCATCTGGAGCAGTGATGGTGCTAGAAATAAATCCAGATCTTGACGGTGGTAATACATATACATATATACACACTCGAGACACAGGAAGGCTACTACAGATAAAGAGAGAGGAGATAGCTATACATGTAACATGTTCAGGGAGTAGAAGAACAGTGCAAAGATGTGAAGGATGGAGGTAGATGCAAGGAGGAGAAAGTGGATTTATAGATGGAGCAAGATGTTCTTTCTCTCTCTCTCTCTCTACTACAGCAACTCCTTCTCTCTCCTACAGCAACTCCTCTTCCATGGCTAGTTGGTTATACTTGCTCTCCCTCCTAGCTGTTTGGCATAAAGTAAAGCAAGAGCAAAGGACATAGAGCACAAGACACAAGGATACTTCCCAAGGGGGTTAAAAGATGAAGCTTTTGATGCCATGCCACACCACTACACTAGCTAGCTAGCTGAGCAGTAGTAGTAGGCCTACACACTACACTTAGTGTCTTTCCAAGCAAAAGTTTCACATTTTATATACTCCATAACAGCTAGCCTCCCAGGCCGGCAGCACCACCCCTAGCAACGAATGGCATGCCAAAGAATGTCTCAAGCTTCTCTCTATAGCTAATGGATAGGGATTGCTACGGATAGGGATTGCAACATATCTTTCGCTCGACACGGCCGGTGAGAATGGTGATGAGCTAGAGAGCTAGTAGCTCATGCACTCTCTCCTCCCAGCTGCAGAGGCCAGGCTCGTAGGCTTTGATGAGGAGAGCATCCTGTTGCTTATATAGCGCACTGTGAGCTCTGGCTATGGCGACGATCGATGGTGACTACATGGAGCAAAAAGAAAGCGAATCGATCTTCATTTCTCCCAACCTTTCAGAGTTGCTGTGGCCTGTGCCACAGGCTACACACTATAGTACTATACTACACATGCACGCACCTTCACCATCCTCTCTCATACACGCACAACAAGCTCAGAGAGAGAGAGAGAGAGAGAGAGAGGAAAGAGAGAGAGAGAGAGAGAGATGTGAAGACTGTAAAAGTTGATGGCTCTGACTGGTGAAGTGGATTTTGTCCGGAGCACTTGGCCGAGCTCCAGATTCTCTTATACCAACCCTCACCACACACCAGTCAGGCAGGCAGGCGGGCATAAGATGATGTCTAGCTCCAGGGTGCTAGCTATGCTTACGGATGCCTTCTATTCCCTGCAACGCTGTGAGAGGCTGAATGGTGGGCCCACACGCCACGTGGGACCCATCCGTCAGAGGCTCAGTGGGTGTGTGTTGTCTGAACGATGTATGACCTAGCTAGGGCTATAGCTCCACAAGGCGCTGTCCCATGAACAGTTGGTAGGTACGGAGTACAGCCCTGTTTGATGGCTAGCTTCATGGCTTGGACCATGTTCATGTCACTGTTCACTTCTCCACTATAGCTCGTAGAGATAGACTGGTAGATCGATATTGCATTGAGCTTATGATGTGTACACGGTGCACACACTCACACTGCTGTAAATCTCAGGACATCTTGAATGAATGAACCATGTTGAATGGCATCAACTGTTCCATCTCCTACGTAGGCATATTAATTATCTGTGTACGGATTGAAAACCTAAAGCCGACCAGCTGCGATACTCGATCGATCACTTTAATTTAAAGCCGATCTTATATATGTGACCATTTACCACCAAGCATATATACATACATCAAATCACAGTGCAACTGAACACATTGTTAATTACCCAGACAGCTATCAACAAAAGATACAAAATCTTTCTTTCGCTAAAGCATGCACACAACATCGATCTTAACTTTGACCTGCCACACTTTGTCTTGTCTGCTGTTAGATACTTGGATATATGGCCGTTTTTAATCAGGTCATCACACAGTCATGCATGCATGCTACCTAATATCACATTGCAATTGTTTAGTTCTTTGCACCTTGCAGGTCTCATCACTCATATCTTTTGACTAGTAAGACACAAACAAGTCCAAAGTTTAAAAATGGTCATAGCTGAAGAATATATGGCTCTCACTGAAAGAATGGGATTAGAAAGCAGCTAGCTTGCATTGGACATATATATTTATATATAGCTAGGAAGAGAGTGCACACGCTGCCAGGCAAGATATATATGTAGAATAGCACACAGTATTAGTTACAATACAGCAAAAAAAGCTAGCTACAAGTAGACGCATGCACGCATGAAAAGATCGACGCATCGATCGGAGTAGCTATTGTGGGTTGGTTGGGGGTGGATGTGGTGATCGATCAGGCGGTGACCGCCGGCCGGCCGGCCGCCGGCTGCAGGGGACTAGGCGACTAGCTAGCTAGCTGGAAGCAACGCATGAATATGGCATCTAGCACTTGTTGCCTTCTTCCTCATCAGACAAGCTAGCAGGCATGCTTGCGGAATTAGATATTTGATTTGCAGTTTAATTACTACCATAAAAATGATCTTTATTAACAACTGAACTAAATGTGCTGCTAATACATCTTTAGTGACTGATAAGTTGACAGTTGTTCCTAAAGATGTGTCACAAGCCTCAATTATGCATATCCCTAAAAAGTGGCCACATCATTGGTGACAACTCACAAGTGTCCTAGAAACTCTTCACTAAATATGTGTAGTATTAATTAGTAACAAGCTTTTAGGATGTCTATCACTAAAGACATACCTCTAGTAACGAAAGTTTTATAATTATAGGCCCATCACTAATTGTCACTATATAAGTGACATAGTGACATATTGTGTCATCATCCTTCTCACGCGTCACCTCTCTTGCATGCCTGATAACTCGATGAACTATTATTGCTCCTCGTCAATGATTCATTACCAACATGATAAGAGTGACAGGTTCTACGCTTGTCACAAAAAACATGTTATTATTGTCTATCATCACTAATAGCCATTTTTAAGGCAGTGTTCTTGTTACATGCAAATCTCAAATGATATGTAGCCTTGTGTAATTAATTTGTGCAAAATAAGATAACTGAATCTACCCTCACATTTTATTTATATAGCCAAATATTTTTTCTTTTTATTTGTAAAGTAGGGTACCCGATTTATAATTGAAAATTTGAGATAGATTGAGAATGTGTCACTCATAGATTGAACTTGCTTGTGTGTGGGTTTTCCCTCCGGTCAAGGATCCCAAACTTGTGACAGGAATTAATTGTAAGGAGAACATCATAATCAATTGGTACATGCATGCTTGCAGGACTAACTGAAGAGAAAGTGCCACCAATAAATTGACAGGTGCAGCCACAGTCTCTATTCAGACCATAGGCTAATTATACTGAACAGCTTTTGTAGAAGGAAAAAAATAAAAAGAGAGATATTTCTTTTTCCCGGAAGACAAGGACATTGTCTCTGCAGAGTGTCATTCCATGTCTTTTGTAGCACGTACCCACCATTCGTTCAAAAGGAGAGCATGCACACTACACCACGGTTATTCCAATTCCGATTGTCCAATCTAACTGCCACGCATGCATATGCGTTTAGTTTTTGTTGCGTAGCATCTGTGACAACGACTGGTCGACAAGAACAACATACAATAATATACACTAATCCTTTTGGTTAATTTCTCCAAGCTCTAGCTAGCACGCCTTGAGCAGTTGCATTGAGCCCTAACATCTGAGATTTCAGAAAGGGAGATTATAGAATGGCAGTGCTTCGTTCAGATGGAGCACAAATTTCCCCTAGCTAGGTCCGGATGGTCGTCAATCGCTTTAATTTATTTAGGGAATTTCATAAAGGGGCCTAACCCTTTTTCAGTTTAGAATTAGGGATTATTCTGCTCCTACGTACCCAAAAAAACTATCTAAACCAATTTGACTATTGAATATTGAATATATATTGGCTTCTTGAATTAGTGATCCACCCAACTAATAACACAAACGACGGCATTTTTGCCCGGTAGAAAAACCATGGAAGGGACAACGATTCTACGTAAGATTATTCATGAGTTACGTAGAAAAAATTCATTTTTACGGTGCATTCTACTAGTATTCTAATCGTTGATCTTTATATTTTGAACGATTCAGATTAATTTTTACTACTAATCTAATGAGGGGTAAAATAATGTAAAAAGGGTAAACCCACTCAATTTTTTTATGTGAGGGTTAAAGTGGTAATTTTTAATGTTTGAAACCCCGCTAGCAATGCAATCTTCCTGGTACACCGCCTCTAACACAGCTCGATCTAAAGGTGAAGATGGGCTAGTATTATATGAAAAATCGCTACTGACGATTATAACTAGATTATAAGAAATTAAAAATATCAAACTATCCTTTAAAATTAACAGTTATGTTAATCTACTAGAAGTACAATACTACCGGCAGAATGCACCATACAGATACACTAGAAAAAACATGGATGGGGACATATTTAAAATTGACTTCAAAAATCTTACGACAAATTCAAATGGCAATTCATTACCACAAAAATAGTATTTAGTAACTAAGCTTTACCAACGGATCAATAACACGTGTCAATAATATGCTTTTAGTGACGAATTGTGTTTTCACGCGTCAATAACGATGTATTATTAATGACGGGTGGTAATGTGTCCCGTCACTAAAGAGAAAGCACCCCATTAGTGGCTCGTCACATTACGACCCATTATTGGGTCGAAAAAATAGTGACGAGCGACAACTACTGCCCATCACTAATGACACTGCTCATCACTATAGGTGCCTATTGTGTATAAATAGGTGGGGCCAACAATGAATTGGTCACACTTTTATATCACACATAACTCTAAACCCTAGGGGCCATGCTTCATCGTGCTCCTCTGCCATCATGTCCTTCATTCCATTGCGGCCTCCGTTCCATCCCGCCCTCCATTCCCTCATAGCATCCATTCCATCGTGCATCTCCTCCTCCTGCGTCGTGGCTAGGGTTTGCGACTTATTAATTTGTGAGTTTGTCAATATGTGGATAATTAATTTTTGAATATATTGTTCTGTGAATATGTTCTCTTATTCGCTCAATAAAGAGAAGACTATTAGTATGAGGATGTGTATGATAATTAGACTCATTTTTTAGTTTTTACAAGTTTATTCATGCAATGATCTTACATTATGTGCTACTATTATTGTTTATATATTTTGTTCTCATGTAATGATCTTACATTATGTGCTAACTATTATTGCTAGTCATATTTTGTTCATGCAATGATTTTACATTATGTGCTTACTATCATATAGTTTAATTTGGTTATTTACATCTTTTTTTCTTATATATTCTTTAGGGGTAAGATTTAATGAATCAGTTGTCACACACCTATGAATTTAAATATAGCTTAGTGGCGAGAAATTTATTAAGTTGACAGTCGAACATCTGAGAACAATCCATGTTTTTGTCTTATTCAACATGAATTAGGATTTACACTAGTATTATTGTACTTTTTTAGCATTGTTAAATATAACAAGAATAAGGGCCCTACGGTACTATTGTACTTTTTTGTTGTCTTGTACTACAAGTGTTATGTGTAGTTGTAGTAATACATGCCAACAATGTAGGTACCAACTTATGGTCCTAAGTGTTCCCTTCTAAAAGTCTGTAGGTACCAACTTATGGTCCTAAATGTTGCCTTATAAAAATTAGTCATTTCCATAGGCATCACATGGTACATATATTGTACATTGTATATTCTATTTATGTGGTAACAAAACTAATAAACTGATGTGATATTATCTCACTGTTATAGTATCTACAAAAAGCTTTGTCGCTAACCATAACATTCACGATGGTGACACCCATTAGATATCAACAAGAGATGGGTGCACCAATATGATTAAGGTTGCGAGCTGTAGAGGCAGCTTATGCCTCCACAGAGGGTGGGATGTATTTAGTGCCTGAATCCACCTAGTAGAAGCATACTTTATGGTACTAACAATGGGCTGTCTATTATGGCTACTATTTCTATAATTATGGCAAAGAGAAGACCACACGAGCCATAAAAGTAGACGATAATGATAGCGGTATCTATAGCAAACTCACATTAATCACCAGCCATCCATATCTTATATATGTACTTACTTTTTTATAATGTCAGGTGAGGGTCCTAGTGTAACACCCCAAAATTTCAAAGTAAAATAAAAATGAGGAAAAATAAAATTTCTGGATTAAAAAGAATTATTTTAATAGAGAAAAAGGATAAAAGTACCCAAATAATACAAAACCTAGAGAAATGATTCAAATTTAAAGTTAATAAAATTATGGTAGGTTCTATGAGCCAAGAAGTATTTTTGAGAATTTTTACAAAATTTTAGCACCTATGCTTCAAGTTCTAAACAAATAAATTAATTTCTGGAATTATTTTAAATAGAAAAGGAATTTTTAATACTCTTGGGCCGCCTTCCTCAAATCACCCTCGGCCCAGCCCAGTCCAACCCCGCGCTCACTGACGGGTGGGACCTGCCTGTCGGCACGCCCCCTCCCTCTCTCTGCGCGCACGCGCCCGCCGGCCCCGCTTGGCAGCCGCACAAGCCCTCCCCTTCCGCCGCTGACCGCTCGGGCCCGCTTGTCGGCACCGTTTCCCTCGCACTCACTCACCGACAGGTGGGGGCACCTATCGGAGTCGTCGTCTCCGATGGAAAGGGATCCTCTTTCCATCACCGGCGACCCCGTTTCCAAATTCGCCGCCGTCGGCCCCCTCCTTGCCAAATTAGCCGCACAGTTCGGCTTGCCATATTCCGGGGATTCCATTCCCTTTATTCTCCGGCGAAATTGAGCCCCTAATCGCCGGCGGCATCGATATGGAAAGTTCACCGGAGAGGAAAAGGAAACCTTCGGTTTCCTTCCGTTTGGACGCCGATGACCCCCCTATTTAAACCCCCACCCACACCGCACCTCCGGCCACACCAATTCAACCCTAGCCAAGCGCTCCCGACACGTTGCGTCGCCCAAAACCTCACCACCCTCTGTTCTGGCTCTGGCAGCTCCTCGCCGACGTCACCGACCCCCGTCGTCCTCACCGACGGCAGCACCAGAACCAGCATTGCCACCCCAACCCCGACCTCGCCTTCGTTCGGGTCCCCCACCACCGGATCGTCGTCACCACCATCGAACTGAAGGTCTTCACCGCCTCTTCTCGTCGTCGGTCGTCGTCGGTCACCCTTCGCTGCCGTCTTTGGTACGGTTGTGTTCCCCTCCCTCCCCTCTTTCTGTTTTGGCATAGAAGTAGGGCTTGGAACCCTCACCGGCGTCGTTTCCACCGCTCCCGAGCACCACCGTCGCCAGAGAAGAGGGTAATTTACCCTCGGCGATGCGTGCCATGCTAGACGAGCCCTCGGTCGTTCGATCAGATTAGACGGCTGAGATTATAACCCACACGGGTTTAATCTGGGTCGTCCATCTGGTCAAAGCGGTATCGAGCCCTCTTAACGCCCTACCTCTTTGTCAGCCACCCGAACTAGATCCGGCGGTCCAGATTGGCCTGGTCCACGCGCATAGTGCGTGGGTCCATGGTGGGCCTGGCTCACCATGGACCAGAGGCCATTTTTCTGTTTAAATAAAAATCAGAAAATTAGTTTAAACTTCTAAAATTCATAACTTGCTCAATTTAACTCCAAATTTGTCCATTCCAATTCTAAAAATTTTATCTTTTTATTCTCTTCACATTTATGCAATAAAAACAGTAGGTTTATTTTGAACATTTTATTTTTATTTAATAAGGGATTTAAAAACCTTTTAGGGTAAATTCTTATTTCTTTTTAGAAAATTCATAACTCCATGATTAGTTGTCTTAAAAATTAGATAATAATTGCAGAAGATTAATAACTTTATTTCCTTTAATTTAATCCACCCAAAGTCTATATGTTTGAATTGTGATTTTGGATTGTTTATATTGAATGTTATGTTTGTTTTTCATATCGAGAAGACTACGACACAGTCGAGGATCCGGAGTATTATCCATAGGTTCCACCTTCACCATTTGTTGATCAAGGCAAGTCACAACTCCCAAGTTGATCATAATTGAGCCCATTTTTCATAATTACTGCTATAGCTCATAGGATTATAATTGCATTAGTGGAATTAAAACCCCTACATTATATTTATTAGATCCTCGTCCTTGTTGTGTAAACACAAGTCATGCTTATTAAGCTAAAACTCCTTGTCACTTTTAAAGTATTATATTAGATAGTGTCCAATGTATCGACACAACTTCTATAGGATAAAAGAATGAGTCGTAGATAGATGGATTCTATTATATGATTTCTCTGTTATTTCTCGTCTCTGGAATTCTGTTCGAGTTTGGTTATGTTATAAGTATGGTGGGTTCCGGGTGCAAGTTAGGGAATTGGTCGGTAGCACTCGGGGCACTATAAGGACCAGTCTGTGGGATCTGTTGCAAAACAAACTCGTACTAACCACAAGTCTAGTGGGTAAGTCCTAACTAGAGGTATGGGGCGTTCCAACTTGAAGCACTATAGTGGAGGGGGCAAGTGACACCTGCGGGTGGCTTATACCGATGAGGCTCAAGGGGGGTATGGTGTTGGCCTGACGTGTCGAGGCGCCGTATGAAACCTATAAGAGGGTGCTATCAAATTGGTGCGTTCCATGCTAAAGGTTTTGGCATGAGTTCCTTTGGGGTGACGTGGTGTCATCACGACACACTTTGGTGTGCGGGAATGAGTGCCTTGTGGGTACAGTAATAAACCTTTGATCAGAGTATAATATTTTCAAAAAGTCGTGCCCATGGTCAAGGACGGGTTGGGCAATGTTCACCGCAGTTAGTTTACTTTTGTATGAATGATTGTATGATTCATGGCATGTAAGGACTGTTGAGCGAGGGCGGGCTGACTGTACCCCTCGAGTTAGAAGATGATGCATTCACTTATATTTAATTTTTTGTACTAATAATCTGATTACATTAAATGCTTTACAAATATGCTTTTCCGCAAACATGAACCACTACCATCCTTGTTATTACCTTGCATTATAATTGCATTTCGGTGGCTTGCTGAGTACGATTGTAATCACCCCCGTTGACTCACCACACCAGAGGTAGCGTACTACGAGGAGGAGGACATTCTGGAGTAGCGACCCAGTCAAGGCGCGAGACTGGAAGAAGGCGTTCATCTAGAGGATTTATTTTCCTAGTTTCTCTTTTATTTAACTCTTTTGTAATAATATGGTCTATGAACCATCTTTGATTGGTGTATTGTACGCAGTCGTGCGATTAACGTATTGTATTTATTGATTTTCTATGGAAATTCAATAAAGTCCTGATTTTATTAAATCTGGGCGTTACACCTAGCAATGTTGATAAGAAGGGGAAGCAAATATCTAAGGAGGGTGATACTGATCAAATGGACCAATTAAAGAATATCTGTTATTTTAGAAATTATACAAATGTAACTCTAGCAAGAAAGGCTCTCTCACAAGACATCTTGATAGGTTTGTCCTCTAGGACTCCGTTATATGTCTGCACAATAAATAACTCGATCATCAATAAGAAGTCAGTGATAAGCACTTTGCGCATGTTAGAAAAGCAAACATCTACATATATACAGTTGGCCTTGTCTAACTAGCTTTGTACAAATTTTATTGTAATATTACTTTTCAATGTAGTATTGTTAGAAGTACATCATGTTTCATCTATACCAGCAGACCATCTAGATTCAACTAACAGTGGTAGGTAATGAAGTAGTCCCAATTGTAGTGCATAAATCTATGGATGGATGGTGCTACTTAATTATTGGTTTTAGCCAATTTCTTTGAGATAACAAGATAGAAGTTGGCATAGTATGAACCTTCTATTTCAACATAAACAATGGTGCAATTAAAGCAATTATGTATATGGTGTAAATTGTTATTTCTCACATTCAAATCTTATGAAACTTTGTTTAGTCAATTTCTTCAAGATAACGAGTTAAAAGCTAATGTATGTGATATTAATTCGGTTCTGGAAATTTTGTGATGAAACATCTGTGATGTGTTTGCAATGTTGGATGTTGTTGGCTACCAAATTTTGGCTTTGATTCAGGATACAACATAAAATAATCATTTTTTAAAAAATAATCATACTATTAGTGATGGACGACAATAATCATCTGTCACTAAAGGGTCATGACGATGAGCCTATCATGGCCCTTTAGTGACAGACATGACCCTCTAGTAATAGGTGATTATTGTCACCCGTCACTAAAGGGTAAGCCTTTAGTGACGGGTGAACACATGTCACTAATGATATAGCTTTACTGACGCAATAAAAGTGACAGGAGATATGTTTGTCACTAATAGAGGTTATTACCTATCACTAATAGGGTTTTCTATGGTAGTGATTCCTCCACCAAACACTAAGAATGAAGGGTTTTCCCAAAGTTGTGATTGGGTTGCCAATGGCATGGAATGAGGTTATGTTGGTGTCAAGGTTAATAATGATACAGGGGAAATTTTCCAAACATGTAAAGGCATGAGACAAGGGGACCCAATATAATATCCCCTATCCTATATAATATAGTGGCTGACATGTTAACCATTCTTATTGATAGAGCAAAAATCAATGGTCAAATTAGATGTGTCATTCTGCATTTAGTGGATGATGATTTATCTATTTTGCAATATGCAAATGATGCGACTAGATTTCTACACCATGGATTTTTAACAAGGCAAAAACATGAAGGTCAAACTTTGTGTGTTTGAGCAACTCTGTAGGCTGGAAAATAAGTTTCATAAAAGTGAGATTGTTTGCTTTTCGAAAGCTAAGGAAATGTAGGACTAATACAAACAACTATTTGGCTAAAATGCTAGCATCTTCCCTTTTTTATACCTTGAGTCCCTATTCATTATTGAAAACTCCAAAATATTGATTGGAAAGGAGTTGTTGGGGGAAAATACTTCATCCTCACGACTTTAGAGATCAACAGCTAAAGATAATTCATCAGCTTCGAAGCATGTGTTCATCTCTAAGATGATGTAGGTTTCAAGCCGAAGGATACTTCGGCTTCATGGTTCAAAGGTATCCTCCGAGGGCTCTGAAGCTAAAGTGGAAAATAGCAAGACTGATAAGACGTTTGCCTTATCTATCTTCCCTGGATAGATTTTACTATTCTAACCCTATTCAGGGTACCGAATAGTTTCCACTATGTCGGTTGTAATTGAGGGGTAAATAGGTCTTTTCCTTAGAGTTTTTACCTATAAATACCCCCTTTTTACCTTGTAATAGGGATCGAATACTCAGCTATTCAATACACAACTTCGAACTACTTTGAGCTATTATCCTATTCAGAGGCTCGAAATGGTCCGCATCACAAACTCTTCGTTTGTTAGTTCTTAATCTTTCGAGAACCTGTTAGCGTAATCCTTTGCGCCAACAGTTAGCGTCGTCCGTGGGGAACCTAGTTCTAAAAGCTAGTTCTCTGCCACTGACTGCACTTCGAAGAGCACTTGCGGAGGGAGCTTCGGAGTCTTAGGATTCTGCGCACCCTTCGGTAAGGGGCTTCCTAGTGCAGCTCGAATGCCTTTCTTCGCCTTCCCAAACCAATCAAAGTCTTCAGTCCTCGGACCTCATCTTCATTAGCCATGCCTCCCAAGCAGAGCCTAGCCACCGATCCTCCCCAAAGGTTCCCTCGGACCAACGGTGCAGGACCTTCAGTTATTCCACTAACCCCCGAAGGGGTCGCCAGACGTCGAGCACCCAGAGGCCCCCGGGATGCTCCCACGGTGCTCCGAACCGATTACACCAGTTCCCAAGACCCGAAGCTCCCCTCCGGAGGAGAAGAAGACCTTCCTGAGGATGTAGCTACCCAAGTAGCGTGATTTTAGGAAAAAGTAGCAAGGTGGAGGCAAGAGGCTGCTGATCGACTTCGCTCCCAAGCCTTCACTCATGCTCCGGAAGGGCCTCAAGACGGCGGTCCTGGTGATCTTCCCGAAGCTTTCCAAGTCCCGGAGGAAGTCGAGAATGCATCCTTCGATGATGAGTCTCCGTTGCATTCGGACCTGTAGAAAGTGCCCTTCGACCCCACATTCAAGGCCTCGAAGCTGCACAAATACTCCGGTGGGTCTGACCCCGGAGAATTCTCTCGTTCGTATGCTTTGGCAATAGAAGCCAGTGGAGGGGTGTGTAACACTATGGTGAAGTGTTTCCCCATCGCACTAGAAGGTGTGTCTCTCCGATGGTTCTGGTCTCTAAAGCCAAGATCGATCAAGTCGTGGGAGCAGCTGAAGAGGAAGTTCGTAAGCAACTTCCAGGGTACGTTTGTAGCCCCAATGTTGACCAAAAGTCTGTTTCAGGTGAAGCAGCGAGTGGGGGAGACGCTCTGGGAGTATTTCACACGCTTCGCCCACACCAAGTCTCAGATCAAAGGCTTGTCTACCTCTTCGGTAGTCGATGCCGCGCGCGAAGGGGTGTTGAACCCAGATCTCCTCAGCAAGCTTCATCGAAAGCCAAAGTCTTTTGTGGCATAGCTGATGGCATACTTCGAACAATATGCCAAGGCAGAGGAAGGCTGCCTCCAAAGAACTGCAACACCTGTACCAGCCCTCCAAGAAGTGAAGATGGAACCCGAAGTCCAAACCTCTCTGCAAGCCCCCCTGGATAATCGCTTCAATGACCATAGGCGGGGAAAGAAGCACTTCTGCTCTGAGGTGTTAAACATTGCACCCTCTGCTCCGAAGGCACCTGTCAACTTTCAACAAGCACAAAGTTTCAAAGCTGGCACCTCGAAGCCCCAAGAAAGAGCGGCTGGCAGGCGCCAAAGCTTCTTCTGTTGTGTGCATGGTGAAAATAGAAGCCATGACACGAAAGATTGTAAGTCTGTGTTAACCCTTCGGGGTGAGTACCTAGGACGAAGCTCAGGGCGAGGTACTTCGGACCGAGCCCCTCCAGCAGTGCGTTCAGAGTCCGTGCAAGTCATGGCTCGAGCCGGCAACCCTGAAGCACCGATGCAGCTTCCAGTGGCCAATATTATGCCACCACTGAAGCAGGAAGATCCCCAAGATCACGGCAAGCGAGTGGTCCTGCCCATCTCTGGAGGGGGGGACCCTCAGTAACATGTCAAAAAGGCAGCGAAGAGAATATGTCCACGAAGTAGGGCACATAGGGACCTCGAATTCGGCGGCAGAAATGCCTGAGTGGTCCCATGTACCTATTTATTTTACTGCTAATGATGCTGCGGGGGTGAAATTCCCTCATGCTGACCCCTTGTTATTTCAGCCGATATAGCGGGAGTCGAAGTCCGAAGGATCCTGGTGGACGGTGGAAGCTCCGCAGACATACTCTTCGTCCAGGCCTTCGATCAGATGTGCATTCCCCGGAGACACTTACTTCTAGCAGCTCGCCCACTCCAAGGCTTCGCAGGTCCTCCTCTCGATGCCCTTGGCCAGATAGGCCTCGAGGTTGCCTTCGGAGAGGGGCCCCTAGCCAGGGTGGAGGAGGTGATCTTCGACATCGTCGATGCCCCATATGCCTATAATGCAATTTTTGGACAGGGAATGTTGAACCAGTTCGGGGCTATAGCACATCATAACTACTTATGTCTCAAGATGCCCACGCAAGTGCACAGTGTGTCGGAGCACACGGAGGAGGCTTCGGAGTATTAAAGCTCCTCGAAGGGCCCTTCCCTAAAGCCAAGCCCAGAAGGTGATGTGATCACGAAGATGATCCTGAAAGATGGAGGGAGTACCCAATACAATTCGGCAAGGGGCTACTTTTAGAGATAGCTACTTCACTAGAGGAGGTAGTTAAACACAATTTAGATATCTTTGCATGGACCGACGAAGACATCACTGGGTTGACCGGAGCATCATCGAGCACAGTTTGCTTGTCAACCCGAAGGCTAGGCCAGTGCGCTAGTGGCTCCGTAAGTTATCAGCAAAGAGGGCAGGCCTCGCCAAGGTGGAGGTGGAAAAATTGTTAAGGGATGGCATTATCAGGGAAGTAGCCCACACGGAGTGGTTGGCTAACCCTGTTTTTGTTAGGAAAAAGGGCTCCGGCAAGTGGCGCATGTGCATTGATTTCACGTCATTGAATAAAGCATGCCCACGAGACCCCTACCCTATGCCCCAAATAGACCAGCTAGTGGATTCTATGGCTGGCTCCGAATTGTTAAGCTTCCTGGATGCATACTCCGGTTATCATCAGGTCTGGCTAAAGCGCGAAGATGAAGCCAAGACGAGTTTTATAACCCCCTCCAGAGTATTTTGTTATGTTCGAATGCCTTTTGGCTTACGGAATGCCGAAGCCACCTTCTCACGTTTGATAGCTAAGGCTCTAGGTCATCAAATAGGTCGAAATGTCGAAGCCTATATGGATGACATTGTAATAAAGAGTGTTGTAAAGCACCGTCATAGCCTAGACTTAGATGAAACTCTTTTAAAAGTCCTAAGCGACTATTATTGGAGCCTACAAGTGTATACTTAGCTCCAAAACTTATAAACATCATAATACGAATGTACAGTTCAAAGAACTCTACGAAAGAGTGAAGTATGATTACCAAGTGTTGTGCAAAGCAACCGATTGTTATGTCAATCATTGTGTCTGACGGACCCTATCGCATTGCGTACGGTCCCCCACCCACAAGAAGAGGCAGGGGAGTAAGGAACAACAAAAAGATGCTTACAAAAGCAATTCATATTAATTGGATAATCATATTGTATTACATCAAGAGAAGTTTTGGTCTAAGCCTAGATAAAAGCGGAGACCCCTCTAACCTCTAGAGCTACTTCTAAGACCACTTCGGCCTTCAGAGCCCAAAGTCTTCGAAACCTTCTTCTTAGTCTGAGTGCTTTTCTTCTTCGAAGCTCGCAGTTTTTTCTGCTCTTCTTGAAGTTCGGTCCAAGACAGAAGTCTCTCGGAGCTAGCCTCCATCGGGTCTTCGGCTTAATACTCCGAGTTAAACCAATCTATGTATTTAGAGGATGAAGATGCTACTTCCTTATCCTCTTCCTTAATATAAGCTAAGACCCCATGATGAACGTCGGGTGCTATCTCCCCTTGGTCTCCTCGAGGAACAGAGAAGCGTGAGCATCGATAGGGCCTTAGGCCTTCGAGGGCAGCCCACTACCGGAGGAGCCCTTCGCTAGGTTCTAGTACTTCGAAGTCGAGCTCCGAAGTGCATAGCAAAACCTAAGAATAAACATCCAAACATAGTTTCCTCATTTATAAACTTTTCATTCATTAATAAAAGAGGCTTTTACAAGATTTCTTGTACATGCATAAGCGCCCTATGAAACTAAACCTGCGGGTCGGCTGGCGGAGTAGGTGGGTCGGAGCCGGCGAAGTCGGAAGCGGAGGCTTCGTCCAAGCTTGCTTCTGCCGGCGAGCTTCGTCGATCCAAACGTTGGCTGCAGCTTTGTGGTCCGTTTTCCAGAAGCTACATCCATTGAAGGACGCAACAAGTCTTCGTCGGCGAAGCCTGCAGGCATCGAACCCCCAACCAGAGCAACAGAAATTTCGAGAGCTTCGATGTGACGAAGGACTCCAATCCTGGCAACTTATCTAGAGATCTCTCCGTACCGAATCCCGAAGCCCATCATCATCTTCGTTGCCACTTGGATCATCTTCAGCTTCCGTTCGAGGGGCTCGTTTGCCACAGCTGAAGATGAAGGGCACTGCGTGCCAAAGTATTCCAGAGTACCCCGGAGGGTATCCATGGTATGCTCTGCAATGGCAGCGTGCTTCACTTCCGCCGCCTCCAGCCCAGAAGCAACAGCAGATACTTCGGCCATCTTGGATAGCAAAGTACTCTTCTGGGCCAGCGCTTGTTGAATTGAGTCTTGGAGTTCCACGAGTTGTGCGCTGGAGTTTGCTGCTGCTTGTCGGAGCTTCTCGACCTCTGCTCTGAGCACCACACACTCAGCCTCGATCTCTTGATCCGAAGCCTTGAGTGTGGTGTTGTTCTGCTGCTCGGCCCGAAGTTCTTCGTCGGTGGCGGCTCTAGCCCTCCGTTCCTCGAGGAGTTCCTCCTCTAGTCGCAGCATTTTTTCTTCGGAGCTCTTGAGGGCAGACTAGAGGGTAGTAACTTTCCTTTTGAGCCAATTAGTTTCGAGCTCATTGGAAGTCACTGCCGCTCTATCAAGGATGAATTGCTACAAAAAAAGCAAAGTGAGTACCAAATAATTTCATTTATTAATTGAATACACTTGTTGTATGCTGCATACCTGAAGGGCAGCCCTTTCGAGGGCCAAATCGAGCTTCGGGGCGCTAGCTTCACTCAGAACCGAGACCAATTCAGAGCTCACGACTTCTTGGCATTTGTCCACCAAGGGCTCCAGAAGTGTCCGGAGCCTTGTCCGTTGCTCCAAGAACGGAGCCAGCAGAGGGAGCCAGGACAGGGCCCGACGATTGTCTACTGCAGCCTCCTCCTCTGAGTTGCTCACCGAAGGATTGTTGGAAGAGGGCGTCGCTGTCAAGGCAGGGAGGGGACCGAAGCTCACCATGCTCTTTCCCCTCCTCGACACAAAGGTTGGAGCTGGAACTCCAGCTGAAGTGGATCCTCCTGCGATCGCCGCCCTCTCAGTCAGAAATGCTCCGCCTGAGACAGCTTCGGTAGTCGGAGCCACTTCATCAGCCAGAGCCTCAACTCCAAGAAAAGTTGGAGCTTCATCGGTGGTCGGAGCCATGCCGCTTCTCGACGCACATACAAAATTAAGGTATTCAGTGAATATTTGTGTATAATAATTATTGCAGGAATTTCAAAGGCAAATGCTTCGAAGCGTACCTTTGTCCGCGCCTTGCGGGAGAATTGTAGGGTCCTCCAGGACTTTGTACATTTAGAGATATTCTTCGAGGTCATCCCCCGAAGTCAGCTCTGGTGCAGTCACCACAGATGCCCCAATCTCCGGTACTATTACCCCAGCCACGGGCGAGTTGGGAATAGTTGCCTCAAGCTCTGAGCTCGCGGCGATGGGCTCGGGGGAGTGTGTTGTATCTGCTATCGTAGCTACTTGAGAAGAAGCTCCGGCTACACCCTACGACCCGTCCTCGCTATCTTCGGCAAGGTAATCTTCAAGGGCCTTCCCCATTCGGACATTGGAGTCTTTTTCTCTGGAGTCTTCCGAAGAAGAGCTCCGAATGTCCAAGGAGGAAGGCGAAGACGCCGGAGTTGGTTGAGGAAGAGGCTTCGACATCTTCTTCCCCTTCTTGACGGGGGTCTTGGTGGCCTTCTTAGAGGGCTCAGCAGTGGCTCTCCTCTTCCGAGGAGCCACTCTGGTTGAGTCGAAGTTTGGTAGAGGTGGAGACTCCATTCCGAGAGCACTCCACACCCTGTTGAAGCGCTCCCAGCTTGCCACCAGCTCCACCCTTCGTTGTTTTTCCACCACCGAAGGGGCTCTGAGCACCCGTTCGGTGGTCCTTGTGATCTGCTCTAGAGCTAGTGCCAAAGGAGCCACTGAAAAGAGGTAGCATTTCATAAGTATGTTATCTATTTCCTAATGTTCTAATGCAGGAAGTGCGAAGATATACCTAGGCTTCGAAGCTCTGCCTCCGAAGCATTTTGAAACGCAATCGGCCAATCGGCTCTGAGAGGTGGGATCCGGAGGGCGGTGAATTCCTCCGCCAGATCCCGCATGCTCATACGGCCGTCTATCGAAGAAAGCAACCCAAGCCGTGTCAAAAGCAGGGTTGGGTTTGGAGTAACCTCGGCTTCCTTCCGGAACCAGATCTCTTGGAGGGGCCCTGCAAGGCTGAGTCCTCTCCGACTTCGGCATAAAACCACCGGAGGATCCAGTTAGTGTACCACCGGTCATTGATAGCCTTCACCAGAAAATGTTGTGCATGCTCCTTCCGAAGCTGGAAGTTGACACTTCTGAACGCCGTCAGCACCTTGGTGTCTTCGAGTCCATCCTGTGGCTTCGGTTGGCAGGTGGCCTCGTGGGTGGCGGCAAAGATCTATGATCTTCCTTCGCATGTGGTGTTGGTGGACAATTGCGGTAAGGTAATGTGGAACATTTCCAATACCTCTGACAGGAAATTGATAGCAGGGAGTCCCAGTCCGGCTTCGAAGAAAGCCTCGAAGACTACCACTTCCCCGCTCCACGGCTTCGGGGTCGACTCTGTTCCCGGGACCCGAGTCCTCATTCCGGGACCCAGCTTCCCGTTCATCGCCTCCTCAATAAATTCCACCGTGCTAGTTGATTGTCCTATGAGGAAGCTTTGAAGGATTGGCTTTTTGGATGGAGGGCAGAGCTCTCGAGGATTTTTTGGCCAAGAACTTCCCAGAGCTCCTGCCATGGCCGCCACCGCTGAAGCTGCCCATGCTTGCCTCTACGCTAGAGTTCTTGCTGCCACCGGCACGGTTGCGCTGGTCTTCGCCTTGTTTTGATTGCTCAAAGGATTGGAGGGGATTTGGAGGTTGAAGAAAGAAAGCTTCACAAATCAAGCTCTGTAAAACATTTCGGTGGGCTTCGACCCCCCTTTTATAGCCTCTCCGCTAGTTACTGCGCTTTGATCATGCATTCGCATTGCAGGTTTGACTTCCGTAGCTGACAGGTGGGACTAGGAGGTAGAAAGGTGTGAATCCACGGTAAAGTTTTGACCGTTACCTTTTCTGGGAGCCTAACGGCTACTTGAAGGGTAATGGCTCAAATTTAACGGCTCTTCACGACATTCCACCTCCGTAACGGTTCATTTTCCTATGAAGCGTTCACACAGCAATCCTAGTTCAAAGCTTTCGTCGGAGATACTGCAATGTCAAATACCCTTCGAATAATTGTAACACCTTTCAAATTTCTCCAAGTCCCTGAATATGAAAATATTCCTTGCGTATACTGCTTTCCTGCCATACAGGTTAAATCAGAGAAGCGTATTCGAGGGGCTACTGTTGGGGGAAAATACTTCATCCTCAGGACTTTAGAGATCAACAACCAAAGATAAGTCATCAGCTTCAAAGCATGTGTTCATCTCTAAGATGATGTAGGTTTCAAGCCGAAGGATACTTCGGCTTCATGGTTCGAAGGTATCCTCCGAGGGCTCCGAAGATAAAGTGGAAAACAACAAGACTGATAAGACGTTTGCCTTATCTATCTTCCCAGGATAGATTTTACTATTCTAACCCTATTCGGGGTACTGAATAGTTTCCACTATGTCGGTTGTAATTGAGGGGTAAATAGGTCTTTTCCTTAGAGTTTTTACCTATAAATACCCCCCTTTTTACCATGTAATAGGGATCGAATACTCAGCTATTCAATACACAACCTCGAACTACGTTGAGCTATTATCCTATTCGGAGGCTTGAAATAGTCTGCATCACAAACTCTTCATTTGTTAGTTCTTAATCTTTTGAGAACCTGTTAGTGTAATCCTTTGCGCCAACAAGAGTGGAGATAGGTTTAATACAAAACTCAACAAATGAATGGAAAATTTCCATATGGAGAGTGACTAGTCCTTCTAAACTAAGATTTTTTAAGTCCCACTATTACATAAAACACTATTAGTGACGGGTGATAACCTTTATTAGTGATGGAAAAGTCTCACATCACTCTTATCATGTTAGTGATATAACATCATTAGTGACGGGTGTTTACCCGTCACTAAAGGGTCAACCTTTAGTGACCTTTAGTGACGAGCGATAGTATTCACCTGACACTAAAAATGGTCTATTAGCTTGCTATTACTTTTTAGTGACGGGTCGTAATGTCACCCATTACTAAAGGGTCCTTTAGTGACGATTGATTATTGTTACCCGTCACTAATATTATGGTCATTTTGAAAAAAAGTAGTTTTTAGGCTACATCCTGAATCAAAGCCAAGATTTGGCAACCAACATGTCCAACATCCAATGCATATCATAGACAATTCATCATAGAAAAATTCATAACCAAATTAGTATCATATATATTAACTTCTAATGTGTTTTCTTAAAGAAACTGCATGGCTAAAGCAGAGTACAAGGTAATAATTAAAGAGGCTGCAAAACTATATATGTATAACCTTCATCAATTCATGGTGGGTAGATAGGGAGAATCTCTATAGAACACTACTCAAGCTCTTATGAATATGCAATGTAGATATTCTCTCTGTCTACCCACCATGAAGTGATTAAAGATGTACTCCCTCCGGTGTACAAATAATAGTCGTTTTGGTTCTTATTAAAAGTGTACAAATATTAGTCATCCCGTCAATCGAAGCATTGCTGCCAAATGGGATGTGACTATCGGGAGTTGAACTTGAGTAGCGCCACTAAAATCTAGGCTCCATAACCAATTGAGACAACCCTTGTAACTTTAATTAATATCACCTTGGTATGTGTGATTTTGTCTAAACGACTAATATTTGTACACCGGAGGGAGTACATATCTAGTATTGCATCCTATTTTATGGTCACCTTGTATTACTTCTCATAGGTTTACACCACATACATGACAACCTGAATTGCACAATTATTGATGTTGAAATGGAAGGCGCATATTGTGCCAACTTCTAACGTGTTAACTCGAAAACATTGGCCAAAAATAGTAGTTAGGTAGCACCGTCCATCCGTGGATTTATACACTATAATCAGAACTGCCTCAGACCCTACTGATATCACTTGAATCTCTGTGGTCTACTGGTGTAAGTGATGTGTTATGTACATCTCACAGTACTAGATTGAAAAGTACTATAACAATAAAATTTAAACAAAAGCTAGTTAGACAAGTCTATGTACATAGATGATATAGTTAACCACCGACATGTGCAAATAACTTACCATCAACTTCTTGTTGATAATCACATTATTTATTTATAGACATATAACAGAGTCTCAGAGGATAAACCTACCGAGATGTCTTGTAGGAGAGCCTTCCTTGCTGAAGTTTCATCTATTGGATTACCAAAATAACATATGTGCTTCAGTTGCTATTTGGTCGGTGTCGACCTCCCTAACTATCTGCTTCCTCTTCCTCTTCGCAATATTGCTAGGATCCTCTCCCCTAACATTATAATGAAACCATGTTAAGCACATAAATAAAACATACATGTCTAGTATAAGTAATGTCAGTTCTATATATATGTCATTATCATTGTCCTCTACTTTTATGGTCGTTGGAGACTTCTTATCACCAAAGCTAGGGTCCCTTTGGTTCTAATTCTGGAATGTGATTCACGTAAAAAAACTAGCATTACAACCAAAGGGGTTCACTTGCAAACTTATTCTCTAAAATCTATTGATTCCCATGGTTCACTTTTTCCCTTATCCGTCAACTCCTCAAGCCCTCCCGACGACTCCCTGCTCCGCCGCCCTCCCCAACATGAGGGTTGTGGCACCGCCACCCTCCCTGGTTCAATGGCCACTGGAGTGGTGCCGCCACCCTCCCTTGGTCGACAACCTCACGTTGGTGGTGGTAGTCCAATCCCCTCCATCTTTGCATCATAGAACCAGCGACCTCTCCTCCCTTGGAGCTACCACCCTCCCCAGGTCAACGACCTCGCGCTGGCGGCCTCCCCTCCACCTCTGCGTCCCAGATGCGACGACCTCACCTCCACCCTACCGATAGCACCCAAAAGCCAGAAGGTAATTTCTCACTCCCTTATTTTGGATCACATATGAACATCTCTTCTTTTCATCCTTGCGATTGTTGTTATTGTAAATCATATATGGGGCTTTGAATTAGCACATGATGAGATGTAAATCATGAATATTTTTGTTCATCCTTTTTGTAATAATTATATATGTCTTGGTGAATCATTATATCTTTTGTATAAACATTGACAAACACGATAAATTCATTTTCAAAATGGTCATCTATGTTTCAATGCGATTAATTAGCATATAAATATTATTGCAGGACCTCGAGGGCATAATTGATATTTCTTACATAAATCCACAGTTGACAGCTATTTTAGCCAAACAACTTTTAGCTTTTCGATAACTGTCAGCTCACCGCAGCTTTCCCATAGCTGATAGCTGAAATCAGATTTTAAGGAAACCACAACTGAACCAAACACACTCTTAGTAGAAAATTTGGCCATAGCAATCAATGGGTCAGGTCCCATTGTTATTACCACATAGTCCCCTTTTGTGAGGCTACCTCTTTGACTAAATTAGGCCCACCATTTGTGGAGGCATATTGTAACACCCCAGGATTTAAAAAGAATTAAAATAAAATAAAAGTATTATTAAATACATTTTTTGAAAATTATAATTAAATAAAAACCCTTAAAGAGCCTTATTAAAGCCAAACAGGGAGAAATATTCAAATCTGGACTTGAAAATTTTATGAGATGAACTAGAGGCCAAGATATAATTTTAGGAATTTTTACAAATTTTTATCAATAGTGATTCAACCCTAAATCAAATATATGAATTACTGGAATTATTTTAAATCAGAAAAGCATTTAAAATTCTTAATGGGCCTCAACCCTCAAAGTGCCTCGAGCCCGGCCCAGTCCAAACGCGTGTCACCGATAGGTGGGGCCCGCCTGTCGGCACGTTTCCCCTCTCTCCTCCCCGCACCCACGCTCCGCCGGCCTACTCGTCAGCCTCTCTCTCTCGCCCTCGCTCCCTGACATCCGTGGCCCGCCTGTCGGCGCCGTTGGCTTTGCACTCGGCCACTGACAGGTGGGGTCCACCTGTCAGATCCATCGTCTCCGATGGAAGGGGATCGCCCCCTTTCCTTCCGGTGACTCCCTTTCCAATTCCTCGCCGCCGGCCACCCGCGATCGCCCGGATTGTCCCCGGATCACCTTCCCCGAGCGCCACCGCCCCCTTTCCATCCTTGAGCCACGCGGTTTCGCGCTTATGGAATGCCCACCCGAAGCTTGGAAAGCCCTCGCTGGAGCTCGCGGAACCCCTCGGTTCCCTGCCATCCAGACGCCAGCGACCCCCTATAAATACCCCTCTCCGTCACCGCCCTCAGCCCACACCTCCGCAGACAAGCTCGAGTGAACTAGAGTGCTCCCCTTCACTTTCGGGTCTTCCCCTCTGCTTCGACTCCGCTGAGCTCCCGCCGACGATCTGCGCCGCCGTCACCCTAGCCGTCGCCACCGTTGTGACCGCCCGTGCCCACCCGTCCTCGGCCACCCCTCGGTTGGTCGTGGATCCCGCCGGATCGCCGTCACCGTCAAGCACCCGAACCCCCTCCGCCGTCTACACTCGCCGCCGGTCACCTCCGGACCTCCTTCTTCGCCGCCAAAGGTACGAACGTGACCGCCAGCCCCTCCTCTTTCCATTTTAGCCTAGAGCTAGGGCCTAGCCCCCTCGCCGGCGTCGTCGCCACCGCTCCCGAGGCCGCCGTCGCTGGAGACGAAGGGTAAACTACCCTCGTCACCACGTGCCGTGCCAGAATCCATCCGAGCCGCACGATCCCGAGCGAACGGTCCAGATTAGATCATGCAGAGATCTAATCTGAGCCCTCAAGATCCGGTCAAACCGGTATCTTTTAATCTGGGCCGCCAATCGATATTTAAAATATTGACTCAATCTGGTGCGTCCACGTATACCCGTTCGCTATGTTTTAATCATGTTCGTTCATTTCCACTTAACCCTCCCGCCTCGCACCTGACCGCTAGATCCAGATCCGACGGCTCTGGATCAACCGGTCCACGCACACAGTAGCCAGTCCACCGTGAGCCTGGTTCACCGTGGACTAAAATCCCTTTTCCAGTTTAAATAAAATTCCAGAAATTGATTTAAACTTTGAAAATTCATAACTTGCTCATTTTAACTCCAAATTTCACCATTCAAATTTTGTTAAATTCAGTATATTATTCTCTACACTTTAATGCTATAAAAATAGTATGCTGCTTTAGCACAAAATAAACTTATGGATTAAATGAATAAAAACCCCTTAGGGATAAATTAATAATTCAGGAAATAAATTAGTAAAAACATTTAAAATGTAACTTTAAATGGTATTAAATATAACCTCAGTACAATAAAGCTCAATTCACGTATTTAAACCACAAAACTTGTTTGCTTATGTTTTGTGATGATGTATTGAAATATGTTGTTTATTTTTCCGTATCGAGAAGACTACGAGTTCGTCGAGGAGCCGGAGTTCTACCCCGAGGTTCCTCCATCCCCATTTGCTGATCAAGGCAAGTCATCGACCACCCCTGTGGAAACAGTTGATCATTATTGAGCCCATGTTTTAATAAATTATCGCTATAACTCATAGGTTAATATTGCATTAGTCCAATATCAAGCCTTACATTTATATTTATTAGATCCCCGTCCTTGTGTGCAAACCCAAGCCATGCTTATTGAGCCTTAACTCCTTGTCACTCTACTATAAAATTATTAGCTAGTGCCCAATATACCGGCACAACTGCTATAGGATAAAAAGAATGAGTCGTAGATAGCTGGATTCTGATATATGAATTTCCCCGTTATTCTCGTCTCTGGACTCTGTTGGAGTTGGCTAAGTTATAAGTATGGTGGGTTCCGGGTGCAAGCTCGGGCATTGGTTTGTCGCACCCGGGGCACTATAAGGACCGGTCTGCGGGATCTGTTGCAAAGCACTTCCGTACCAACCACAAGTCTAATGGGTAAGTCCTAACTAGAAGTATGGAATACTCCGACTCGATGCACCATAGTGGAGGGGGCAAGGGACAAGCCTGCGGGCGACTTGTACCGACGAGGCTCAAGGGGGGGTATGGTGGGGCTCCGACGCATCGGGACACCATATGAAACCTATAAGAGGGTGCTGTTGAGTCGGGGAGGACTATATGGAAGGTTTTGGCACGAGTTCCCGTGAAATAGGTCATCTCGTTACACTTTGGTGTAGGTGATGAGTGCGTGCCTTGTGGGTACAGTGGTACATCTCTGATCAGAGTAATTTAATCTTTTCAAAAAGCCGAGCCCACGGTCAAGGGCGGGTTGTGTGACTACTCGCAGTTAGTTTACAATTGTTTGAAATGGTTGAGTTATTCATGGCATGTAAGGACTGTTGAGCGAGGTGGGGCTGACTATACCCCTCGAGTTAGAAGATGATGATGCATACACATGTTTACATTTCAGTACTAATAAATTGTTCACATTAAATTGCTTTACAAGTTTCTCGCTTCCGCAAAACTAGCCACTATCTCCCTTGTTATTTCCTTGCATTATATTTGCATTCGGTGACTTGCTGAGTACTCCTGTACTCACCCCGTTGACTTACACCATCAGAGCCCGTCTACTACGAGGAGGGTGCAGGTCTGGAGTAGCGACCCAGTCAAGGCGAGACTGGAAGGAGGCGTTCATCTAGGACCCTTATTTTATTAGTTTCTCTTCACCTTTATGCACTTTTGTATTAATGCGGTCTACGAACTGTGAATGATTGCCCGTATTGTACGAGGTCGCATGATGAACGTCTTGTTTTATTGATTTTCTATGGAATTTCAATAAAGTCCTGATTTATTAAATTGGGGCGCGACAAGATGGTATCATAGCCGACTTGACTGTAGGAAGCCAAACAGACCTGACCTTAGGACTTATATTTACTATATTTTCTACAAAAATTTTACTTATCCTCTCATCTTCCCGAGTTTCACAAAAAACTTTCTCTCTTTTGTAGATGCCGGTTCATACCATGAGCGGGACTCTTCGTGACGAGGCCGGTTTCATCCGCGAGTTGCGCATGCTAGTTTCATCCGCGAGTTTCACAAAAAACTTTCTCTCTTTTGTAGATGCCGGTTCATACCATGAGCAGGACTCTTCGTGATGAGGCCGGTTTCATCCGCGAGTTGCGCATGCTAGTTGGATTCCTCGGATTTGAGCACGAGCCGATGTACCATGGAGTTTTCCCCGACGAGGAAGAAAGCTACTGCGAGGTTACCATCATCGTCCAGCCTTCTCCACAGACGGCCCACACCTATCGAGGAGGAGGACCTACCTTCTTGGTTGCCAGCCAGCGCACCGCTCTCCAGGCCCTCACTGAGCTCCGGATGATCTACGACAGTGAGCTCTACGACACGGACTACCGCTTCGTGCCTCTTCGTACCCCAGGGAGTCCTCACAGTGACTACGTCAGCACCCTCTCCCAGCGTCACTCTTCGGTTGGGCATACAGTGCGCCTGTTGAAGGCAATGGATGAGCTCCACTATGAGGCACTACAGGATGCCAACGGACAGCGTGATACGATCGCCTTTTACCGACACTCTTCTGAGGATCTGAACCACGAGAACAGAGATCTTCGTCGCCGCCTCCAGCAGGGACACCGATTGGCTGCCGAGGCCGAGGAGTTACGGTGCCAGAATGAGCTCCTACGGCAGCGCGTCGCCACCAATCCTCAGCTCCGCCATCAGATTGAGGAGCTGAAGAAGGACATCGAGGAGATCGCACCCCTTCCGCCTCGCAAGCGGAAATCCCTTCGGATCCCCACCGTGAGGCCCAAGAGGATTTCCCGCAGCGCTCCACCCGCCGGACCATCCAGTTCCTCGACCCCGACCGTCTCCCATGAGCCCGTGATCGAGCCGTCCCCCGAGCTACCATAGACGTAGTTTACGGTTGATTGTTTTCTTTTGCTTGTTTGTATTGCCATTCATGTCAAATATGAGGCATGAGTGAAGAACTCAATAAAAGACAACAAATGTAATCGCAAGAACGATCTTTTGAAATAAAGTTTAGCAGTGTTCCCCCTTCAAAGATATTGTTGTTTTGGAAACCCCAGGATGTCGAACAACGAAGGCTCCGATGTTCCTCAGAACGGAGGAGATAGTGGGAACCTACCTCAGTGGGGAGCAACTGGGCAGAGGCAAGCCCCGGTTGCCAACCACCCCACTCTGGCCGAGATGATGGCCACACAAAACCAGCTGGTCTCAGCCCTTCTGAACCAGATGCAACAACAGCAGCAGCAGATGCAAGAGCAGCAGGCTCACTTCTTCCGTCTCCACCAACAGCCCGAGCTGCCACGACCCGCCACTCCAGCTCCCGCTCCCGCCTCTCAACTCTCGGAGTTCCTCCGAGTCCGCCCACCGACCTTCTCGAGCACCACCAACCCCATGGAGGCTGGGGATTGGTTGAGGACCATCGAGAAGAAGCTCGATCTCCTGACCTGCACTGAGCAGGAGAGGGTGGCCTTCACCACCCACCAGCTTCAGGGTCCCACCGCAGAGTGGTGGGACAATCTGCGCGAGACCTTGCCCGAGGGACACGTCCATACATGGGCGGAGTTCTCGGCTGCTTTCCGTGCCGCTCACATCCCCGATGGCATCATAGCACAGAAACAACAGGAGTTTAGGGACCTGCAGCAGGGGAGCAGGTCCGTAACAGAGTATTTGCATGAGTTCAACCGACTAGCCAGGTACGCACCCGAGGAGGTCCGTAGAGATGCGACCAGGCAGGCTAAGTTCCTCCGGGGACTGAAGGATGAGCTATCCCTACAGCTTATCTCCGGAGATTTCGCCAACTTCCAAAAGTTGGGGAATAAAGCTATTATTCAGGAGACCCAGCAGAACAAGGTCGACCTGAAAAAGAAGAGGATGATTGCCTTTAGGCAAAATCAAGGCATGGCTCAGAGGCCCCGTTTCACCCCTCCTCCACCAGCACCACAGTACCACCTCCGCCCGGTATATCGTCTGGCACCACTTGCCGCCAATGACGGAGCCGGACAACCTCGCCCCGCTCCCGCCGCACCAGCCGCTCCAACCGCCCCAGCCAAGAAGGCAGAGATTCTGCGAGACAGGCACGACAAGCCTGTGGTATGTTTCAACTACCACCAAGAGGGCACTATTCTCACCAGTGCCCTCATCCCAAGCGTACCCAAGGCGTCGCATCTAACCCCGCCGTCCGTGCCAAAGTCAACCACGTCACCGCCGAAGAAGCACAGGCCGCCCCGGAAATTATCATGGGTAAGTTTATGGTACATTCATCACTTGCAGTGGTATTATTTGACACCGGAGCTACACACTCCTTTATATCAACTGCTTTTGTGGAAAGAAATGCCCTGGACATAAGCGAACTGCCTAGACCAGTACTAATAGCTACCCCAGGCAAACAAACCCTCGCCTATTCCTATAGCCCAAGGGTATGGGTAGATATCCAAGGCACAATATTTTGGGCCGACCCCATCCTCATCGAATGCCAAGGTTTGGATCTCATTCTAGGGATGGATTGGTTAAACAAACACCAAGGAGTAATAGAATGTGCCCAGAGAAAAGTGATTGTGATCAGTGAAGAAGGGATCGCCGTCACATTCCAGATGCCGAGTATGAAGACCGGAAGACCAAGACTGCATCAGATTACCTTGGAGGAAATACCGGTAGTCAGCGAATACCCGGACGTATTCCCAGAGGATTTACCAGGGATGCCACCCAAGAGGGACATCAAATTCAGGATTGATTTGGTACCCAGGACTACCCCTATTTACAAGCGACCATACCGGATGGCCGCTAATGAGCTAGCTGAGATGAAGCAGCAGTTGGAGGACCTCGAGAGGAAAGGCTACATCAGACCAAGTACATCACCATGGGGTGCCCCCGTCATCTTCGTCGAGAAGAAAGAAGACAAGGCTAAGCGTATGTGTGTGGATTACCGCGCTTTGAATGAAGTGACCATCAAGAACAAGTACCCGTTGCCTCAGATCGATGATCTCTTTGACCAGCTGAAGGGAGCTACGGTATTCTCGAAGATTGACCTGCGGTCTGGATATCATCCGTTAAGGATTCGAGAAGAGGATATACCCAAGACGGCTTTTACCACCTGCTATGGATTATATGAGTGTACCGTGATGTCCTTTGGATTGACCAACGCCCCTGCTTTCTTTATGAATATGATGAATAAGGTATTTATGGAATATTTGGACAAATTCATCGTGGTCTTTATAGACGACATCCTCATATATTCCAAGGACCAGAAAGAGCACGAGACTCACCTCCGGTTAACCTTAGGCAAGCTAAGGGAACACCAGTTATACGCCAAGTACAGCAAATGCAAGTTTTGGACGGCGGAAGTAAAGTTCCTTGGACACATTATCTCTGCACAAGGCATTGCAGTAGATCCTGCCACCGTGGAAGCAGTTACAGATTGGTTGCCACCCACGAACGTATCTGAGATACGAAGTTTTCTGGGCTTGGCCGGATATTACCGGAGATTCATTGAGAATTTTTCCAAGATAGCCAAGCCAATGACCAAGTTGTTGCAGAAAGGAGAAAAGTTTGAATGGACTCCCGAATGCGAGGAAAGTTTCCACACCCTCAAGACCCGTCTCGTGTCAGCACCCATACTGACCCTACCCGATATCCTGAAAGACTTCCATGTCTATTGCGACGCATCTCGCCAAGGATTGGGATGTGTTCTTATGCAAGATGGAAAGGTTATCTCTTATGCCTCTCGTCAGTTGAGACCTCATGAGTTGAACTACCCAACCCACGATTTGGAATTGGCCGCAGTTGTGCACGCCATTAAGATTTGGAGGCATTACTTGGTCGGAAATCGTTGTGAGATCTTTACGGATCACAAGAGCTTGAAGTACATCTTCACACAGCCAGACCTCAACCTGAGGCAAAGACGATGGTTGGAATTAATAAAGGACTATGACTTAGGTATCCACTACCACCCCGGAAAAGCAAATGTGGTAGCCGATGCATTAAGTCACAAGGGATATTGCACAGCCATTATGATCCAGGATCACGCGTCCTCACTATGTAAAGAGATTGAAAAGTTGAATCTCGGGTTGACCACCGGAACATACCTAGCCACCTTGGAGGCTCAAACTGTCTTGTTCGAACAAATCCGAGAAGCTCAATTAGAAGACTCGGATATCGCCGCCATTAAGAAGAACATGAGGCAAGGAAAAGCTCCAGGATTTTCAGAGGACGAGAATGGCACCATATGGTTTGGCAATTTGACCTGTCAATAATAGGGGTGCCTCCTCTTTAGTGATGGACCATATTACAATATGTCACTAATAAGGCAACATCACTGACACATTCAAACTTGCCTATCACTAAAATTGTATTAATTAATAGCGTGTATCAATTATCTGTCAATAAAACTATGTCACTAAAGACTAGTTTTGTGGTAGTGTCTTCCCATGTTTATGTTGTTCTTCTTTTAAATTCCATGTGGAGTACTTGCAATATTCAACTTTGATCTATAGGTCATGTTTTTCTAGAATAGTGATGGTCATAAACTGAAATACTAGCTAAGGAAATGGAAAAATATTTGCTGACCAAAAGATCAAGGAGGACTAAGTGCTCATAACCTTGATGACAAGAATAAAGCTTTATTAAGCAAATGGCTATTCAATCTAGTCCGTGCGCAAATGAATATGGCATGACATCCTAAGAACCAAGTATTTAAAAGGTAAACCTCTCACCCATACAAATCATTACTGAGAAATCCAAAATTTGGGTGGTTTTAATGCAAATAAAAGACCCCTTCTTTAAATATGGGTTTTTTGGGCATGGTTATGGGTTTGAGATAAGTTTTGGGAGGATAGATGGTTAGGATAGTGCCTCCTCAAAATTCAATACCCTAAATTGTATAATATGGTATGAAAAATATGCATCTTCAACTGAGGTTATGAGTTCACAACTAGAAATATTTATTTTAGACGTGCTATTGCTTCACCAAAGCTTGTGGTGTGGAATAACTTAGTTAAAGACTAACGAACACAACCTTATGATGATTGGTAAAAAACTACTATACAAATATGGCTATTATGTGAATATGTCTGTCCTAACGAATTCCTTCTATGAGTAGGATATATATTTTCTATATTCAAAATGTATCATCAATAGAAACTCATACAAATATCAGATATCGTTTAAAATAGTGTTGGTGTAATGAGAATTAGAAGCAGGGTTTAAGTATGTTTTAAAGATCAGAATATGTGAAGTGTTCATAGTAGTTCAGACCTCCAAATCAGATAACAACCCTACGTCTAGTGAGTTCTTTTCTTAATGTGAATATCAAGTATTTGATGCTCATACCCCCACAAGGGGTCAATATTTATATGCAACGGAAAAATAGAGTAATATTAATATGATTTATAGTTACAACCGACTATAACACTATTGTTCATAAAGTTACATAAGGGTTGTACAGTAACAGACCATATGAATATGAACATATTTATTACCTAGTTTGCATTGAATGCATATATTATCGGAGGGGACGGGGCCCCTAGTTTTTGTTCTCTCTTTGATGTGGCTTCGTACATTTGGAGTCTTGCAGCGAGATGGTGCTTTGGAGCCTAGAGTAGGCTTTAAGACTCCTGTCAATGGACCGAACCCTAAGGATGCTTTGGAGGTTGTACCTTTCAAACCCATATGAACACCTTTTGAGGTGTGATGATTGTTTTTTATACCGGTGGGAATATTTCACCCCCAACAAATAGGAAGTGTGTCCTCAATTTAAAGTTAGATTCATACTCGAATAATACTCGGAAGAGGTTATGATTGACTTCCACTTATAAAGTTTCCTAGGTAGGACAACGAGAGGTACGGTATCAAAGCTTATATTCAATATTTGAATTTAGATTAAACTTCACAATACATATAGCCAATGCTATGCCTTCAGCACAGTCATCTCCAACTAGGTTAGCTTTGAGATCTGGCTAGTTCTATGCTTGTAACATCCTCAGAACAATACAAGAAGAAAAAATGTATAACTATTATCCTTTAGAAGGCTCGATCATTGTCTTGTGTGTATTTTGTTGGTACTAACTTTAAATGTATCTCCTATCATACTTATACATGTATATCATAATGTCGGCAGTTTCCACTAAATGTATGATGCAATCATGAACTCCAACGTAAGAATCTGCAAAAGTGTATTATGGGAGGTAATCATGTCTCTAAAGATCAAGACCTTTATATGGTTACTTCACAATAAGTGATAAATAACATCAAAAGAATTGGGGATACAAATAATGTTGCTTTTGCAATGATGTTGGTATGTTTTTTGGTAACACTTTGACACACGTGGCTTGGGAGATCTGCTTAACTCTAGTGCAGGTCCTATATTCTTAGAAAAAAGGGATCAAGGCGTGCCAATCAGTTTGATCCTGCAACTGATAAGGAAACAGAAAACTATGATCAATAGCATGGCCTATCGGCTATCGAGCCGATGACCACGATAGAGATAGGATATTCATGGAATATCATACCGATCGGTCATAAGACCGATGACCAGAGGTAAAACGATCAGGCGAGCATACCATCAACCGATGGGATGGACAATTTTACCACATAGGCTGATGAGTACTTTTCTGATGGCGCATAATATATGGCGTTGAATTGAAGATAACTTGTCATCTTGTACCCCGACAGAAATAAATAAAACATGCTAGCTAACATGTCTATATCATGAAAATCATCATAATAACTAGATTAGACCTAACCAAGACAGTAGCTAATCATGATAATCTTAATAATATATCAAAGTATCAGGTATGCTTTATTTATTTGAACGGTATACAACATGAAAAAGATAAAATAGCAAGAGATGTTGAACTTAACCTATGAAGCCTCAAACTACCACACCTAGATCACATCAATCTAAAAGATCAATCTGATGCATCCTTAGACCTAGCCGATACACCGAGAACCGGTGACCGTACTATTTCGACGTTCAACTCAAGAGATCAATATGATGTTGTCGTGAGGATACTGACCTAGTCGATACGGTCGTCGGGGGTGGAGGGACTCCCCTCTTCATCGGAGTTCGAAACAATGCAGCTCAGCTTCGAGTGACGAATCCCATCGAGATAAACCTTGGGGACCAAGGGTGATGCGCCGAGTAGTTGTTTGACAGAGATGTGTATTTCTAATCTAACTAGGGGTACATATTTATAGTCCGAAGACTTGTCGTCCAAGCACTCTATCTTAACCGATTCTGAATTTATCTTTATCTTCTCTTCATCTTTATCTCCATCAGTTCCTCTGCATCCGGTCAAGATGTAACAGCATGGACGAGCTTCCTTGACCATCTTTGACCGGACTCTTATTGACTTTTGTTGACCGTGTGACATCTTTAGTGGGTCTGGGTTTTACCAAATCTTGGCATCAACAAATGCTACGGAGACAATGTAGAACCTCTTCTTTGAATGCAATGCTGCATAATTTTCTTGGTGATGTGTTTTCTTCACATTCAATATCCCCCTTGTGGTGCCAAAAATATTTTCAAGAATTGCATTAGGGAGTACCTAGATCCATTAAATAATCAAATTTGTTTGGAGCTAGTTCATTATTTTCTTTTTATTTGGTGTTTTCATAGTGATAAAGTTTTTGATAATAAGAAATTATCTGACCCTATGTAGGTTATCTTCACATATTCTAGTAGGCTCCATTCTTGGTATTAGAACAGAAAGAGCGGGATGTTATATGCACTAGTACTACACTTTTCCATTCTTGCTATTTTTTCTCATTTAAAATAATATATATTGGTCGGGCACATAACGCAGAGGACAAAAATATACCCATTTCCCTTATCTAAAATCTATATAGTCTTCAATATTTTTTAATTCAATACTAACTCATTCTCATATATAGATAAGACCCCTAGTACCCTTTATTGGGCTTTTAGTGGGTTTGTACTAGGTATATATTTGGCTCGATCACCGGCTTGCTATCACTATTGGAAACCATGGTTTTTTTGTCGGTGGTACAAATTTCTTGCCGTTTTTTAATCGTCGAGGATAGAAAAAATTGATTGTCGGTTTGTTTTTTACCGACATGGAAATTCCTTTTTGCCTGACATTTATTTGATAACTAATATGAAAATAACCTCTATTTATAGATAAGAGAGATTGAGATATATATGTAAAGTTATTCTTATAAATAGGAAACAAGCTAGAGATAAAGAGAGTCTAGATATAATCTCAAGGACATAGGATACAGAAGAGGGATATGATCAATTTTCTACATGTAACCTTGCCCATGGCACTGTATAAGGTGGGCAAAGGACCCCCAAGAAGCATCGAAACGTAGATCAAGACATCAAAGCTCAAATCATCGAGTTATCACAGCTTATATTTTCACATGCATTCAATCTATAATCCCAAAGCACGGGGTATATAAAGTTATTATCCTCTAAAAGATTCAAACATGTATAAATATGTTGGCTTTGTTTATGAGTCAACCATCTAGTTTAGGATCCAACACTTATTCCTACCCATAAATTACCACCGAGGGTAAGATGGTAACTAAACAAAAAATGGTTAAAACCAAATATGTGTGCATAGCCCTCGATCTTAACCGCACATTATGGCCTCGCTTATCCAATTTACAGGTACGAAAGCTGTAAATGGCTCTCGATGTAGAAAGGCAACAGAATTAAAAAGGATGTTGAGCACGCATATATGATGTATCATCATGTCTATGTCTGCGTGAGATGTAAAGATGAGGCCGGGCTCCGGCCTCCGGCCTCCGGTCTGTGTCTCACCAACCTAGCTGAGCTAGCTACTTCTGTTTGCAGCTGTCCTGGAAACCGGCCGGCCATGCATACATGCAGCTCAGATCTTGTACTTTGCTTCGCCGCATGCATGCCCGTATGTTTGCATGCTTTAATCCGCTCCACAGTGACACTTCTCAATCCAGCACGCTTGGTGACTAGGCTCTCGAAGTATAGGCGGTTTGTCAAGTGTATTTTATCAGACACTAAAGCCTTCACCTAGTGTCACATCGATTTCGCCGAGCGCCCGAAACGGCACTCGGCAATGTAAACCGACTAACGGATGGGGGGCGACATGACATGGCGACTTCGCTAAGTGCCTGACATGGCACTCGGCAAATACAAAGAATCTTTGCCGAGTGCCCGATGTGGCACTCGGTGAACTCACAAACCGACAGCGCTCAGGACGGGCCACGTGGCTGGGCGCTCGGCTAAACTGTTTCGCCGAGTGCCATGTAGGGCACTCGGCAAAGCCACCAAGCACTCGATGAAGTTTTTTAGATTGCACATAATCGTGCCATTTTGTGCGTTATGGGGGTTTTACTGAGTGTAACACTCGGCAAACTCTATTTTTTCAATATTTTTCAAAATTCAGTATATTCAAAAACATTTATAATATTTTCGAAATAGTTACGGCCACATATATATAAAGACATGCATATTCTAAATTGTAACTCTTCCGAATGGGAGACACCTAGATTACGCGACAATAAGTACAAAATATAAAAAAAATTGGCAGCATCTCCTCTGTAACACGTAGAAAAACTAATAGAACCTACAAAGAACAAGGCACAATGGTCACAAATAGCATGGCACAATGATCGGCATCCACATACACACATCACGGCACGATGGTTGGCATCCACGTACACAACATATTAATCAACGCAAGCATCAAGACATAAAGAGATATTACAATGATAGTATTAAAATTGAACCTAAAGCATGTATGTATATTAATCTACCGAATGTGCATGTTAATAAAATCGCAATGTATTTTAGAACATAATTCTAGATTAAAGAATAAAAAACATTCCTATAATAAAATTAATATACACTAAACATGGCATTGTATTAGACAATAAGAAAACATATGTAACAAAGCATATTAATCAATCTTGTTCAACTAAAATATGTAAACATTATAATAAATTAGAAAGCAAATATATTTTTCTCAAAAAAATCATATATAAGTGTTAACTAGCAACAAAGTTGATGAAAAAAATTTGAGAGTACCGCACGGGATTCGTCAGCCGACTAGGGTAGGGGCGATGGGATCAGGGGCAGGGTGGCAGCGGGAGGGCGACGGTGGCGCGAGACGGTGGTAGATCTAGCTGGGATGAGCAGGGGGCAGCAGTAGGGGCGGCGCGCAAGCGGGAGATGGTGGCGGTAACTGGGGCGAGCTACAGCCAACTGGGGGCTGACGGCTAGGGGCGTATGGCAGTCGATGAGTGGTGACCGACGGCGGGGGCGGCGTGCGGGCGGTGGTGGTGGCGGCACAGGTGGCGTACAAAGGGCGCATGGGACAGATCTAGGAACAATAATTGCGCCCAAATTCGTGACCGAAATACCCTACAATGGGTTTCGCCGATTGCCGGATCGGCCGGCACTCGACAAAGTTTTTGCAATTTTGAAAAAAAAAACTGATATGTTTGGCGAGTGCCAAATGATAGACACTTGGCAAAGTAATTTTATATTTTTTATAAATAGTTTAAAAATATTAAAGTGATGGTAAAAATTGCCAGTTTTGGCATGATATAAGATACATTAAGTTTTCATATTATAAAATGTTTTAAGTTAAAAAAATATTTAACTATCGATTTCATTTCAAATCTAAGCCATTCTTTCACTAAACTCTAAAATAGCCTCTAAGAATCCCCGGTTTCTAAACATCATACGTGAAAATTTTCTCGAAATATTTTTAAATTTTTATTACGGTATATACATATGATATCATAACACCATATCAAGTTTCATGTTTTTTAACTTTGTTTGAATTTTTTAAAATAAAAACACCAAGAATGTGCATGTTGTCGATCGAATGTCGTCATCAAGATATCTTAAAATTTCTTTAATTTTACTGTGTAAGGCCTAAATTTTCACTTAAAATACAAGTAAGATTTTTCCGGATAATTTTATTCATTATTTCATGCACTCGCAGTTCAAAATTGGCATATTCAGATTTAAATCCTAGAAACAAATTTAATTAACTAAAAATAGTAAACTAACAGTAAAAATTTCTAATTTTTGGCATGATATAAAATACACTATGTTTTCATATTAGAAAAAGTTTTAAGTTAAAAAACTTAACTATTGATTTGCTTTCAAACCTGCTAAATCATTCTTTCACTAAACTATGAAAGTTCCTCCAAGAATCTCAAGTTTCTAAACATCATACATAAAAACTCTCGAAACATTTTTAATTTTTTATCCCAGTATATACATCATGTCAAGTTTCATGTTTTTTTCACTTTGTTTGAATTTTTTGAATTAAAACACCAAGAATAAATGTGCATGTTGTCGATCGAGTGCTGTCATCGAGATATCTTCAAATTTCTTTAACTTTATTGTGTAAGGCCTAAATTAGCACTTAAAATACAAGTATGATTTTTTTGGATAATTTTGTTTATTATTTCGTGCACTTGTAGTTCAAATTTAACCTACTTAGATTTAAATCCTAGAAACACACTTAATGAATTAAAATTAGCAATCTAACCTAGAAAAATATGAAATTTTAACATAGATTGATATATATTGTATTTTAAGTGTACAAAAAATCAAGTTCAAACGAAGCTTACGATTTCACATTGAATGAAAACATGATTTCACATGAAATCATGCATGGGGTCCCGGCTTTGTCGAGTGCCACTCTAATGCACTCGGAAAACCCTGGCGAGTGCCCGTTAGTGGCACTCGACAAATCCCACTTTTTTCCTTCTCGTCATCAAGTTTCAAATAGTTTGTCAAGTGTCAAATTATTTTGCCAAGTGTGTCAGGATGGGACACTCGGCAAACGCTAGTATTCACCGAGTATTAAACGTTTACCGAGTGTTTTCTTAACAACACTCGACAAATATGATTTGCCGAGTGCCCGAGGGAATGCACTCGGTAAACCCTCATGCAGTCGACAAACGCTATATTTCCCATAGTGAATGCACATAAGAATGCATTCAAAAGATATGCATAGCAACATGAAATTCAGCAAGCACATGATATATATCCAAAATCTAGGATTCATAATCTGAAGTTATTTTACATGTTTAGGAGATGTTTTGACGGGTTTATATGTCTGCTAAAATATTTATACCTATTTAATTTGTATTTAAGGTTCTATTTGGTTCATAGACAAAGTGAGATAGAACGGTTTTATCTTATTTTTTGGGGATGGGATTATCTGATCTTGTGTTTGGTTGTGGAATATAAGGATGTCCTAGTTTCATTTTTGGTTGGTGGGTTGAGAGAAAAAGAACTTCACCCAAAAACTCTGTCCCACCCCGAAACACATTTGGTCCACCTCAAAACCTCAGGCTTATCCCTAACGCCTTCGATTTGAAACCTTCGGCCATCACAAAACCTTCAGTCTCGCTCTAAAACCTTCATGCACGAGGTGAGACAAGATCGTACATCCTTTTTTGGACGAGTTCGTCCCAAATATTGAAGAAATATTCTTTGGTGGGATAACTCTGTCTCACCTGACTTTGAACTAAACATTGTAAAAAAACTGTTCCATTTTGTCGCATCTTATCTCTCGAACCAAACGTGACCTAAGAGACTAGCTAGAAGTACAACGGACATAACCCCTCGACGAAAACACAGTTCCGTACTTCCATTGAAAGCCGGCTTGGAGAGGAGTTGAGAAAGAGAGATCGAATCACGTCGATCTCCAGCGCATATTATATTATATTTGGGGTTGGTAGCTGAAAGAAGCTAGCCAGGTATTTCTTTCTGAATCTATCTGGTCGTGGATGCGATTAAATCAAATCAAATCCCTAAAGCAACGCTCGCTTTCGCGGATCTGCACGGGCGGCAATTCGCAAAATCTGTTAGCCACTGGTCACCACGAAAATACTTTGTAGCTATCAGCGCGACAACGACGTCAAAATCGTGGCACGACGCCCGGCCCAACAGCCGACAGACGGTACGTGTGTCATGCTGCGAGCCTACAATTCGGCCCAGCGACCACACGCACGACAGCTAAATCCAAATTGGCACACTCAATTACTCCTAAATAAATTTGTACTTACCAATCCTAAAAAAATAATATATTATTTTTATTTATCTTCTTAGTATATACGTTCAAGTCTAAAACTTAAAATGGGATAGTATGGTTTAAAGAGTACTAGCAGTAGTAGAATGTGTCCGAAAGTGGCTTGCTAGAGCCGATCTGACGCGTACGTGTTGCTTCCATGAGAGCGAGTGACAATGCCGTCGAGTACGAACTGAAATCGAAACCAATAATGGGCATTCAACCGGTGAAATCATCATCGTGCATGATGCATCTTAACTACCTACACGACGATCTGAAAGTCTGAATTCTCCCCAATCATCGCCTGGTACATACCATGCACGAGTAAGTACTTCCGAGCTGACTTATCTAAAACCACATGCTTTCGCATCAACACATACAATTAAGCTCACTCATGTAATATATACACCTGCTCACTTCAAGGATTCAGAAGAGTTAAATTTTTTCCTAACAGATGTTCGTGTAAGTTTCATTATTGTCAGGTTGTGCAAATTTTTCCAACAGTGACATTGTATATATCAGCATATATATCTGGTAATATTTCGACAGAACATCTCTAAAGCTAAAGAGATTTTCTCGCGCGGACGTGCTAAATTATAATCTGGGTTTGATCTCGACCGCTGAGTAGAAGGTCTAGTTTAATTTAGATCTAAAGCTAAATGGACTTAGGTATTTCCAACATTCCACATCACATAATGTATATGGGATTAAGCCCTGATTGTTTAGGTTTTCCAGCAGCTCACCCCATAAAGTCGAAAACTCAAAGAAACGGCTAGCTTCTAGACTTAGTTTTCCGAAAGCCAAAAATACACCGAATTGACCGAAGCTATGATTAGATAGAAAACCCAAAAGCAATGAAATATGAGCTTTCCGCAGCTTTCCATCTCTATCTATGTTGTCTCCCTCTCCTTCGGTCTTGTGGCGCCGCCGCACAGCCCTGCCGTAGCCCGGCCCCGCCCCGTCTGGCATCGCCCCGGCCGTCTTCCAACGTCGCCCCGACCGGCGTCACTCCGCCCTTCTCTACTGTTCCCTGGCGTCGCCCCGCCCTTCCCTGCTACCTTGTCCAGCGTCGCCCTGTCCTTCCCCGCCACCTTGCCCGGCGTTACCATCGCTCGACCTCGTCGCCCCTTTCAACGTCACCACTGCCCGGCCTCCCCGTCCGACGCAACCGCCCCATCACGCTTGGCTTTTGGAAAGCTATGTTACCAAACGGTATTAGGTTTTCAAAAGCTAGTTTTCAGAAAGTCACCTTTCTAGGTTGCAAAAGCTAAAAGCTGGTTTTCTGAAATCTTGGAAAAGTAAAGCTCAAACAAACAGGGTCTAAATAGGCTGACATATAAATAAAAAAACTAGTGCGGTAAGTAAGTTAATGGGTAGAGACCAGAGAGGAAAAATCATATAAACCGAATCTAATGCAAGAAACCAACTCTTCATAAGAACCAAGAAAAACAAAGGAAGCGATTGAAACAGGAATGAGAGAAAAGATAAATGTTTGAACGAAAATATTTTTTAAAGAAACTATTTATTGGAAAGGTGGTGTCTACGACAGTGTTTTACTCCCTCTTTTATCCAAGATACTATCCATACACTGAGTTGAAATTACCCTTACTTAACATATTTTTATTTTTATTTCATACTAAAAATAAAAATTTAAACTATTTTTTTAGCTGAAACTGTAACGATAGGCGAGGAAAGGGATGAAAAGTTGTTTTATGGAAAAATTATTCACATGCCTTTATAATTTTCAAAAATTGTATATATGCCATTGTCAGTGACTGTGGCGGTCCCCATCTGTCAGTGACACATCAATAACATATTGACAAACCGTGAAAATTATAATGACACGGAAAAAATTAACCCTTGTTTTATCCGCTCGATACGTCTTGATCTGGACGTCGAATTGAACATCGGACGGTTCGCATGGACTCAATGCTAGCGACCCCGTTTTTTTTATGCGCCAAACGGGGCCCAATACCGTGCTGCGGAAAAGGGTAAAAGACATCAAGGCAGCCCAATATGTTAGGCCGAATCGCTAGCAATGGTAGCGATCAATGTGTTGGATGCCCAACAACTTTGTGCGACGGGAGCAACTGAACGACACGTCAAACACATTGTATTTGCTATGCTATCATCAAAAATATCAAGTATGTTTTAAAAAACATCTCTATTATATTTGCTACATGACTTATTATTTTAGAGGGTTTGCAATTCTTCTCTCCACATTTGCTATATCTAGCAAGCCAATCAAACTTGTTGTTCCATTAATATTGAGCTTGTTTAATTGTTTTCATTTTTCTTTACATTTATATGAATTAATAAAATATAACTACATTAAAATAAAAAGTCATATTTACTAAGTACGTTGTAGTGGATAGTAAAATATCAAGTCAATTTAAATAAAAAATATTACTGTTGCAATGAATAACAAGTTAAAAATAACATGTACAATATAAATGCTCTTCGCAGCAACAACAGAACATGTCTCCTGCTCTCGGTTGTACTTGAGCTACTGTGGAGTATTCTACTCTCTTCCTTTACGAACTTAAGGTATTCTAATTTTTTTAGATTTCTTTATAAATCAAGAGCTTAAATTATTCTAAATTTTTTAGATTTATTTATAAATCAATTAATCTAGATACGTAAAAGAATATGTACATTAATAAACGGATATACTACATAGTAACACATGCCCTTTTCGTGCTCTTTAATTTCCACGGAAAAAATGATAGGCGTCACGCCATCAGGATTACTCGCTAGCAGAAAACACAAATCAATCAGTACTTAAAAACAACGATAATAGTCCAATGTTACTGTTGTTTGTTCAGAAAACGGTACTAGGTTGGTTGCTAACATTTTAATACTATGTTTGTTTGGTTCGGCTTTTCCAACCGGCTTCTTCACTAAGAACTTATAAATTGAACTAAATAGGTTCTAGAGCTAACCGGTTTTTTAAAAAGCAATATTTTTTTCGCAGTACAAACTTAAAGCTAAGGGATCCCAATTTTCACAAATTTTCGGTTTAACTTTTAATGAAAATTACCCACCATGTCACTATAATGTACTGGTTCATATAAAATTTTAGTAAAATGTATAATTTTTTGTGCAATTTAAAAATATATAATTTTAGTGTAAATATTACAAATTTTCATGATTATGATAGTTTACATGCAAATTTGCATATTAATAATAAAACCATACATTATATGCTAAAAAAACAGAAATTTACAACTATTACAATCAAACAATTTCTTAGCTTTTTTATAGCTCATAGCAGTTTTTCACGCATCACGGCTGACAATAATTTTTTCAAAACGTAAAGCTCAACCAAACGTCCATGCATGCATTATTCTTTAAACATCTCATCTTAATTCAATTCTCAATGGAATAGTTTAATTATTGATTTGACTTCAATTTTCTAAAGCTTTAAATAACTTCAAATCAACAAATTGTAGGAGTAATATCTAATTCTAATGGGCATGGACAGGAGAGTGTCCCTTATGACTTACTGGTATCGTTTCCGTGCTATACAACGTTGAATCAAAAATATTATAAAATAGTATAATTATAAAACAGAGGTGACCGGGACGAAAGGGAAATGCGGTTACGATTCGTGATGAAGGCGACGATGGTGATCCGGTGGGAGAGGATCTAATCGGAGCAACGTCCGGGGGCAAGGAGGGACGACTGAGCAAAAACGCACGACACGAGATAGGGTTCACGAGGCTAGGGCTAAAATTAATGGCGGGATTCAGCCATGGACTACAAATTTTATAGAGAAGCGACAGAGAAGGAAAGAGGGCGGGTATGGAAGGATATTTTAAGGCTTCCAAAAATAATATTGTGTCATGAATACGTTTTCCATTTATTTATTATTTATGTATAAACTTAATCAAATTTCCATAGATTTCCATATATATGATCAACATTTCATATATTAATGATTTTCATATAAAATAGATCAATTTTTATATATTATGATTTCCATATATTAATAATTATCGTATAAAACAGATGAACTTCCATATATTGATGATTTCTATATATTAATAATTTCATTATAAAACAGGTCAATTTCCATCTAATAATTATTATTATATAAAACAGAAAATAAACATCCATATAAAATAGGTAGGGCCCAACGATAGAGAGAGGAAGAGAAGCTTTATTGGGCTAAGCCGACCCAAGACAAACAAAAAAAGGAAGATCTGATGAATGAAGTATTGTAATTTAACAGATAAAATAAATTATCATATAGACACTCAAACTCATTAATTATTATAGGCTATTAATTATATCATAGATACAATAAGTGGCAAAGTAGATGAGCGCTAAAGTCAGTAGCAGGAGCTAGCTAGGAAAAGACAGTGCCTTTTTACTCGTGATATCGACAAGGCACTCGGGTACTCCGTTGAGCTAGGAGTACAGCGTAGGTATCGTACGCGAGAGACACAACGCTGGTCTCGTGGCACTGTCTCCGTTGATCTCCTCGTCTCAAACACAGTAGTAGAACTCAAAGCAGGAAGCCTGTGCCGCTGTGCGGCTGTGCCTGTGTACTAGGGTAGTAGCGTAGTACTGTAGTGTTCACTTTGTCGAGCAATCTGTATTACCGATTATAGTCAATTCATCATGAACAATTATAAAAAGATAATGGAGCTATAAGATATAAAAAATTGCGATCCTTTATTTGTAATACTTACTCCCTACGTTAACTTGTAAAGTAAATGATGCAATTGACTTTTTAACAACATTTCACCATTCAACTTATTCAAAAAATTATACAAATATGCAAAAAAAATATAAGTTATGCTAGAAGTATCTTCGATAATAAAATAAATTATAACAAAAATAATAATTTAAAAAATAAATAAAAATATTAAGATAAAAAACAACTATATTTAAAAATTAACTGAGGTAGTATTTCAGGAGCGAGTACTTTAGTTTATCCACGCCCTTAAAAGGATATAATATATAATTAAACAAGACTTTCGTGTTTGTATTTATATCATTATATATGGAGTTTGTCTTTAGCCAGACTTTGCAAGAGCTCGATAAGGGTTCTTCTATGATAAGTTTTTTTAAGAAAAAAATAATTTAATCAATATGAGAATCTTATGAAATTTATGCGTTTTAAATGAGCACTAAACGGATCAAGCAATCTGCCGGCCGCTAATTCCTGCGTTAATTTTGGCGCCATTTCGCATCCACGTGGCATGGCGGACACTCCCCGCATAGTACGCTAAGTTGAGCGCCCGACACGGTGCGGTTTCTTTAAGCTAACCCCAGATTAACCACAAATTTTGTTCCTAGCTAATCTACCGGTAGCAATTAGTAAATTATATATTTTACTAGTATCTAGGAACATGCCAATGGAGGCCTGGTCACATGCAAGGACGAGATGCTTGACCGTCCATTTCGATATTCAAGTGTAGTGTCGCTATATTCGCTATATTCTAGCTCAGCTTGGGGTGTTCGGATTATGGGCTAAAATTTTAACTCCTGTCATATTCAATGTTTAAATACTATTTTGGAGTATTAAATATAGACTATTTATAAAGTCCATTCATAATTGGAGGATTATTCACGAGACGAATCTAATGAGCCTAATTGAACCATGAATTGACAATATGATGCTACAATAGACATTTGCTAATCATGAATTAATTAGGCTTAAAAAAATTCATCTCACGATTTAGTCTCCGATTCTGTAATCATTTTTATAATTAGTTCACGTTTAGTGTGTCAAATTAATGTCGAAACATCTGATGTGCCACGGGTTAAAATTTAGCCATAGAATCCAAACACCCCCTTAATATTTTTTATCAAATCATTATAAAAGGGCTCAAAAATATTGAAACGAATAGACAAAAACAACCAATACTATATTAGCTTGATTTCGATATGTTTTCGACTCGACTTGCAAAGTTGCAATAGACGGACGTTGTCAATGGATCTTCGATCGATGGATCCGGCTAAAAAAACATATTTTTACAGACAAATTAGCACCTTTGTCAGAGGGGCGGTTGCAGGGGCTGGTGGTAATAATGAGTGGACACAGTTGTCTGTCCACGGAACGAGAGAGACAGAGACACCACATGGGGAGGAGGTCGCTTGCTGCCTGCCTACACGGGACTGGATACCTAGTCTACTAAACTAGCGGCACAGCGTGGTAGCAGCCGTTTCATTACAAAATCTACATCGATCTGCGCTGAGAGCTTATCCTGATTTTTCGCCGGGCTATTATTATTACTATTTACTTCTCAATATTTATTATAATATAAAATCTTAAATTTAATACTAGATTGTAATATTATAAGTCTATTCACGATTGGGGTTTCGTGGTATTAATTACCATAGCATATCAGATTTTTTGCTGACATGACATTCAATTAATAAAGGAAGAGAATGAAGTAGTGTCATCACCATGACATGGTACTAATCTGTTTCCAAGATGGATGAAACGAAATGAAACGTCCACTGAGAGACAAATTGTTTCATCAGAGAGAGTATATTTCATGAGAGCTAGTTATATTTAATTACACTAGTTAGCCGAAGAAATAGTGAAATAAAACTCTCCACTGACAGAGTATTTTATTTAGTTGCAAAGTTGACGTTGATTTTTAAGAAACAGTGTTATAAAACCCATGAACATATATTTAACCAACCGACTGCAACCTAATTATCATGATTGTGAAAATCTACTTGTGCATAAACACTTTACATCCATGAATGTTGACATACAATTATATTAATATCTAAATAACATTTACATTTACGGTCAGGGGTCAAAACGGTTTAGAAATTAAATTTATAGAATATAAACATCAAACGGTCAATTCAGCAATAAAAATAGTAGTAGTGCGTCGTGGGATGCAACTATGCAAAGGCAGTGGCCAGCGGGGCCCGGTCGGGGTTGGGGGCTGCAGGTAACAACAGCACATAAATCACCTCGTTCGCCGAGCTACCAGGCACCAGCTGCTGCTCACATGTGCAGTGCATGGATGTGCGCGCTGAAATGTTCGCGCTTTTGGCTAATCGCTACCGCCTCGGCCAGGCCTCGCGGCGGAAAGCCTACCCAACCCACCAGCAGTACGACCCGCCCTACGGATAACGAATCGGTTAGATCCGTCGTGTTGTGTCGTGGCGTGGCGTGTACTCGTGTCGGCTACGTGCTGCGTCCATGCCGCCCTCAGTCCGCTGCCTTGCTTAGCGGCAGGTTCCCGTTGATTGCTCTCGCGCTAGCAGCCAGCTCAGCTCATCGTTCATGGCTAAACGGACTAGGTTTTGCAGCATTTTGTGTACTCACTCACGTGGATTTTATTATACGTGGGTTCGACCCTGTTCGACAAGAAACATACTGGAGTAGGCATGGATGCATGGCACGCCGGCGGCCGGCGGACGGCGGACGGCGGCGGGCGAAGTGCCATGCCGACACGACACGAGACGAGATCGGACTTCGGAGACTCTCCTCCTACCGCGACCGACCGGCGAACCCACATTCACGGGCACGATCCATTGCTGCGGTAGCCGACATCTGGGGGCCAGCTCTAGCTGATCAACGTCATGGCCCACGCGTCAGTGTGCTTGGTCATGTAGTAGTGTCGTATTTTTTGTGCGCGTGGTATCGTGGATGGGCTCGTCCAGCTGGCGGTGTTGCTGCCGCGACGCCGCTGCGGGATGCGGCGGTAGTGGCAGGCGTCAGGTGAGCGCCGGCTTGGCGGGAGACAGGAAATATTCAAAACTACTAGGACGAGTGCTAGTGCCGAATTGTTTGGATTTATTTTAATCTCTAAATTGTTTGTAAATTTTAAGTGAATTTAAATGCGATCAATGAGCCAAGACTAGGCCTCTGGCTGAACGATGTTTGGGCCCGCATCTGTAGAGCCGTGCACCGTAGCACGGTGGTGTACGTACGTACGTTTCTCTTGTGGGACCCACAGACAGGCTAGCTCGACCGTTTCTACCCTCACGGAGCCATAGGCTACACTCACGCTAGAGCCGCCCGAGACATGTAGAGCATATAGAATTTCAGAAAATTTTATTTCAACAATAGACCAAATGCTCAGCGTCAATGAACATTAATAGGTTGGCTCAAATGACGTTGGCGTCAACAATTAGGGCATGTATAGCGTTGTTTAATACGGCGTGTCTTATACCGTGACTAGGGAGGTAACTGTAAAATTTCCGAAGACTCGATCCTTGGCGACGCCACCGTTCCTCGCGCATGGCTCGAGGCAAAGATACGATGTCGTCGCTCCGTTGTACGACGTCGGTCGTCTCTTCGGCATCCGGTGCTCTCGTTCAAAAAACAACAGTGTGAACCTGCAGTGTATGCGCAATACATGTGCACAATGGATCAGTCACCATTTAATATGATGAATTTGAAACATTAATTAAGATGTAAGACTTTAGATACGTCCCTTTGTACTGAACTGTGTCTTAGGTGTGTTTTATATTTGGAGGACCGTGTGGTATCTACATTGTACATGCCCTTATGCCCCAGTGGTGCCTTCATATCCCCTCCCCTTGGGTTCTGATTCTAACATGGCAAGGGAGCTAGGCATCAACACCATTAGTGCCGAGCTCAGTGCACTACCGGAAAACAAACGTTTCCCGAGTGCTACGATATTTGCCGAGTGCATTCCATCGGCCAATCGGCAAACTAACCTTTGCCGAGTGTACAAACAAATACACTCGGCAAACACGTTACACTCGGCATACATCCATCTTTGCCGAGTGCCACGTAAAATACACTCGGCAAACATTTCGTAAAAAAATCGCTCCCCAGGTAGTCATGACAGCGTGATAACAGGACGGGCAAAAAATATTCTTTGCCGAGTGTCACTAACGGACACTCGGCAAATCGTAGGGTTTGCCGAGTGTCAAACCTGACAATCGGCAAACCTGTGTGCCACGTGTCAAGTTAGCTGCTTTGCCGAGTGCATTTAATAAAACACTCAGTAAAGATGAAATACCCATTATTTCATGTGAAAACACATTTTGAGTCCATATCACATTTTAAAAATGGTTTGAACCTGATTTTTTTACATCTGTTAATCTATGGAAAATTTTCATACTTTTATGAGTGTGTTTGATATTTTTAATAAATTAATCATTTTTCTAGGATTTACTTCCAAGTGGGTCAAATTTGAAATGCATGTACATGAAATAATGACTCAAAAATTATGGAAAAATCATATTTGTGTTCATGATTACATTTGTAATCTTTTACAACTAAATATAACTAAATATTTAAAATCAACTTTACGACACTCGACCGGCAATATGCAGGTTAATGGTTTTTTAATTATAGAAAATGTAATTGATGCCTAAAAAATATGACACTTGACATGGTGTCATTATATAATACATGTATAATATGGTAAAAAATTCATAATGTTTTGACAAAGTTTTCAAGTATGACCTTTAGAAATTGGACAATCTTCAAGAAGGTTTAGGAGTTTAGGGATGAAATGAGTTAGGTTTAGAAGCAAATTGATATTCAAATATTTGTTTGAACTTAAAACTTTTTGTACTACTAAAACTCAATTTATCTTATACCATGTCAAAAATTGGCCTTTTTAGAGTTAGTTTGCTATTTTTGGTTAATAAAAGTTGTTTATAGGATTTTAAGTAAAAGATCCCAAATTTAAACTACAAGTGACTTATATTTGTTTATTTGAACTTAGAAATTTTCTAGGATGAAATATTAGTGTATATTATATAATGCCAAATTATGAGATTTTTTAAAGTCTTCATTCTATTTTAGTTTTTTTAATAGTATAAAAAATCTTTACCGGTGCAAATAGAAATGGCACTCGGCAAAGACCCAAAAAATCACTTTTGTCGAGTGCCATATCTAAATGCACTCGGCAAAATATATAATCTCATTATTTCATGTGAAAACACATTTTGACTCTATATCACATTTAAAACATGTTTTGAACTTGAATTTTTTTTACAGTCATAATTCAATATCTGTTAATCCATGGAAAATTTTCATACTTTTATGAGTGGGCTTGCTATTTTTAATAAATTAATCCTGTTTCTAGGATTTACTTCGAAGTGGGTCAAATTTCAACTGCATGTACATGAAATAATGACTCAAAAATTGTAGAAAAATCATATTTATGTTCATGATTCCATTTTTAATCTTTTACAACTAAATATATCTAAATATTTAAAATCTAATTTACGACGCTCGGGCGGCAACATGGAGCTTAATGGTTTTTTAATTCTATAAAATTAAATTGATGCCTAAAAATATGATACTTGACATGGTGTCATTATATCATACATCTGTACTATGGTAAAAAATTCATAATGTTTCGATAAAGTTTTCATGTATGACCTTTAGAAATTTGATAATCTTGGAGAAGGTTTATTAGGAGTTTAGGGATGAAATGAGTTAGGTTTAGAAGCAAATCGATATTCAAATATTTGTTTGAACTTAAAACTTTTTGTACTACTAAAACTCAATTTATCTTATACCATGTCAAAAATTGGCATTTTTTAGAGTTAGTTTGCTATTTTTGGTTAATTAAAGTTATTTTTAGGATTTGAAGTAAAAGATCCCAAATTTAAACAACGAGTGTCTTATATTTGTTTATTTGAACTTAGAAATTTTCTAAAATGCAATATTACTATATATTATATAATGCCAAATTATGGAATTTTTTTGTTGTCTTTTTCCTATTTTAGTTTTTTTTGAAAAAAATAAAAAATCTTTGCCGAATGCATTTAGCCCTTGCACTCGGCAAACTTTTTTTTAAAAAAAAATTGGTGTTAGCCGAGTGCCTCCCAATTTGGCACTCGGCGGACATATGATTAGGTTAAAAAAAGGCCCCGCAGATCTGGGCGCACTTATTGCGCCCAGATCTGCTCCCCCGCGCCCCTCTGCTCCCCGCCGCGCCCCCCTGCTCTCTGCCGCGCCGCCCTGCTCCCCCGCACCCCGCCGCCGCCGCGCCACCCTGCTCCCCGCCACGCCACCCTGCTCCCCTGCACCCCATCGCCGCTTGCTCCCCCACACCCTGTCGCCCTCCCGCGCCTCCCGCCTCCTACCGCCGGCCAAGTCCCACCGCCCACCCGCGTCGCCAGCCACCGGCGAGCCTCGATCGACTGCCCCCTCCATCCCCCGCCGTCGCCCCCCTTGCTCCGGCCACCGGCCCCTCCGCCACCGGGCCCGCGTGCCCTGTGCCACCCGCCGCCCCCCTCAACATGCCCGCCGCCGGCCCTCACCGGCCCCCGACCGCCGGCCCTAGCCCCCTCCCCCCGTCGGCCACCGGCCGCTGAAGATCTAGGCCCCATGTGAGTTTTGGCAATTAATGACAAATGCACGTTTGTGGACTAATATTTTTCTTAAGTGTGAAGGAAATGAGTAGGTCCCGCGCAATTGGAGCACAAGATGGAAAACCCGAAGATCTGGATGTTTAAAGAGCAACGGCAAAAGGTTTGAAGTAATCTAGAAATTGATCGAGGTGTTTGGAGCGATCAATTAGGCTAGGTTTAAATTTTGTTTTTTGCCGTACTATAAAGAGGGGTTGCATCTTGGTTATGAGTTGATTTTCAAGTGCCAACTTGCATTGCATGTAGTATCTTTTGAACATGTGTGATTATTGCAAAAGTTACACTTTTGGCAAATTCATTGAAAACACAAAATGCAGCTTTTGTTGGAGTTGTCTGACCCTGGCGGTCTGACCGACCATATGGGTCCGGTCAGACTGGCTGGAGTTGGGCGGTCCGACCGGCCAGGGGGTCGGTCCGACCGGGTTGCGCAGTACTGGAAAACTACTGGTTTATAGAGCCGACGGGAGCACCATCGGTCCGACCGAGCCCATGGACGGTCAGACCGAGGTGTCCTATCACATCAGTAAACGGCTAGTTTTCTAGCCGTTGCAGTTGGGGTCGGTCAGACCGTCCCAAGATGGGCGGTCAGACCGACAGTGCGCAGAGAGCCACCTAACTCGTGTAACGGCTAGTTTTTGGGTGTGTGGCTATATAAACCCTTGCTACAGCTCCTTTGCTAGACTTTTGGCATTCATTTGAGCATACTTGAGCACAAAAGAGTCTCTCCCACCATTGAGCACTAATTTGAGCACTAGTGAGGTTGGGAAGAAAAAAGGTGATCAACTGATTTAGTTGATTGCATTGCATTGGCATTTTGGCACTTGATCCTCTTCTCCTAGCTTTGATTGCAGCTTGTTACTCTTGGAGATTGCCATCTCCTAGACGGCTTGGAGAAGAAACTTGTGATCTCGCCTAGAAGGTTGTGGAGGAGACCCGGGAGGTTGTGAAGGTTGGAGCTCGCCTATCCGGAGTAGAGAAGAGCTACCACTAGTGATCGAGGCCCGAGAGTTGCACTTCTGGCACTGGCTCATCTTCAAGCTAATTTCTCTTTGAGAAATCCGAGGCTTGGTGAAGAGAGCGGTCAAGTGAAACTCGCCTCAACGAGGACGTAGGAAATTGGCAAATTTCCGAACCTCGGGATAAAATTCGGTTGTCTCTTGTCCCCTTTTATTTTGAGCAAGTTAAAATTGTGCAAGCTTACTTTTCTAGAGTAATCTACTTGCCATCTTAGGTTGCACTATTTGTTCTAGCTGTTTGCTACCATTGCCTTAGGTACTTGCTTATTGTTTAGCTAAAATTGAATTATTTTAAAAACCGCCTATTCACCCCCCTCTAGTCGGTTCATCGATCCTACAAGTGGTATCAGAGCTTGGTCTATCAAGTTAGGCTTTACCGCCTAGAGAGAAGATGTCCGACGAGGTGGTTCACAACGTAGGCAAAGGTCCTTACTTTGATGGCTCAAATTATTCCATTTGGAAAGTTTATATGGCTGCTCACCTCAAAGCCATGAGCTTTGAAATTTGGCGTATTGTTGAGTTAGGTTTTGAAGTTGAAGACAAGATGAATCTAACCTATCAAAACAAGAAAGATATGCAACTTGATGCTCAAGCTACAAATGCCTTGTTCAATTGTTTGTGTGCCGAAGAATTCAATAGGATAAGCAATATTTCAACGGCACATGATATTTGGACTACACTTCAAGATATACATGATGGAACAACAAGTGTGAAGAATGCCAAGTCGCACTACCTCAAGATCAACTATGAAACATTCACCATGTTGCCAAATGAAAGTGTCAATGAGATGTATGCAAGACTTAATGTGATTGTCAATTATCTCAAAGGTGTTGGAGTGAAGTACACGGAGTTGGAAGTTGCTCAAAAAATGTTGAGAGCATTGCCCGAGAAGTATGACACTTTGGTGACCTTCCTTATCAACTCGGACATGTCAAGTTTGACTCCCACAACACTTTTGGGAACCATTAACACAAATGAGATTTACAAGAACAAGAGAATTAAAGAAAGCTCCGAAGATCACTCCTCATCCAAGAAGAAGAACATTGCCTTGAAGGCCGAGGTTGAGAAGAAATGTGAAGAAGAAGAAGACACCTCTTGTGATGGTGATACCGAGGATGAAGAGATGACTCTTTTTGTGAGAAAGTTCAACCGGTTCATGAAAAAGAGAGGAAGCTCTTCAAGCTCATTCAAGAACAATGGTGACAAGAAGTCAACCAAAAGGAACCTAAAGAATGTAAGATGTTATGAGTGTAATGAGAAGGGTCATTTTGCCTCAAGATGCCCGAACAAACAAGAAAGTGAAGATGATAAATCTCAAAAGAAGAACAAAGAAAAGAATGGGAAGAAAAAGCTCTTCAAGAAGTTGAACAAGAAAAAGGGTAGAAATGAAGCATTTGTGGGAGAATGGGATTCAAATGAAGATAGCTCCAATTCTTCTTCAAGCTCCGACTCCGGTGGTGAGTCAAACTCAAGAAAGAAGAACATGGCGGGGATCGCAATAACGGAAGCTCCATCACTATACTCTCCTTTTTGTCTCATAGCAAAAGGAAGTACTAAGGTAACATCCACTTGCGTTAGTGAACAAGATGATAGTGATGATGAATTATCTTATGATGATCTTGCACAAATGCTTGAGGAGCTAAATGAGTTAAACGGCAAAGAGAGAGTCAAGTTTAAGGCTCTAAAGAAAGATCATGAGTCTCTAATAGCTAAATATGAGGAATTGAAGATTTCTCATAAGATGCTTTTGGTCTCTCATGAGAATCTTGAAGAAGCCCATGAAACTCTCATTGCCTCTACACTCATTAGGCCAAAGGTAGATATAGGTGTCACATGTGATATTTTTGATAATGCCTGTCTAAATGTTGCTAATTGCATTCCAACTAAGAATAACATATCTACTTCATGTGATGATTTACTTGCCATGCCATGTTCATCCACTATTGATGATGCATCATGTTCCACAAAGGTTTCATCTTCATCTAATTCATTGTTAGTTGTTGAAAATCATGAGCTCAAGGAGCAAGTTGCCAAACTAAGTAAGAGTTTGGAAAGATGCTTCAAAGGAAAAAGTACTCTTGATAAAATTTTAAGTCAACAATGATGCTCTTTCAACAAGGAGGTACTTGGTTTTGTTCCCAAGAAGGGTAAAAAGCCTTCTTATCAAGCCCCAAGGTTTATTAAGAGTAATGGAAAATTTTGTAATAAATGTCGAAAAGTTGGTCACATGATTGGTGAATGACATATAAACAACATTCCTAAAAGTGATGTATTTGATTCTCATTACATGCTTAAGAGAGCTAATGATGGCTCTATTTATGCTAAGTTTTTGGGCACTCCTATTTTAGGAGAAAAGAAGAAATCTATTTGGGTGCCAAAAGCTTTGGTAACTAACCTACAAGGACCCAAAAGGATTTGGGTACCTAAAAAGGCTTAATCTCTTTTGTAGGTAAACTACCGCACCGGAGGATCACATTGGGTGCTTGATAGTGGGTGCACTCAACATATGACCGGTGATAGGAAAATGTTCATGTCATTTGAAGTAGGTGCTAAAGATTAAGAAAGAGTGACCTTCGGTGATAATAGTAAAGGGAAGGTAATGGGTCTAGGTAAAATTGCTATCTCAAATGATTTCTCCATTTCAAATGTTTCAATAGTTGAGTCATTGAATTTCAACTTATTGTCTATAGCTCAACTATGTGATTTAGGCCTTTCATGCACATTTAATCCTCAAGAAGTATTTGTAACTAGTATCCATGATAACTCCTTAGTTTTTAAAGGTTTTCGTTTTGGAAATCTCTATTTGGTAGACCTCTCTTCAAATGAAGCTAATTTGAAAACTTGTTTGGTTGCAAAAACCTCATTGGGTTGGCTTTGGCATAGAAGGCTTGCTAATGTGGGAATGAGTCAACTAAACAAACTTGCAAAAAGAGATTTGGTTGTTGGTTTGAAAGATATAAAATTTGAAAAATATAAACTTTGTAGTGCTTGTCAAGCGGGGAAGCAAGTCGCTTGCTCTCATCCTAGCAAAAGCGTCATGTCTACTTCTAGACCATTGGAGCATTTGCATATAGATTTATTTGGTCCAACAACTTATAAAAGCATCGGAGGAAATAGTTTTTGTCTTGTGATTGTGGATGATTTCTCAGGATTTACTTGGGTTTTCTTTTTACATGACAAAGCTAAAACCCCCGAGATTTTCAAAAAGTTTGCAAAACGGGCTCAAAACGAATTCAACTTTTCTATTGTAAAAGTAAGGAGTGACAATGAATCCGAGTTTAAAAATACAAATATTGAGGATTATTGTGATGATCTCGGCATTAAGCATGAGCTTTCCGCCACCTATTCACCACAACAAAATGGTGTTGTGGAAAGAAAGAATAGGACCCTTATTGAGATGGCTAGAACTATGCTTGATGAGTATAGTGTCTCCGACTCTTTTTGGGCGGAAGCTATAAACACTTCTTGGCATGCTTCTAATCATCTTTATTTGCATCGTCTTTTGAAAAAGACTCCATATGAACTCTTAATTGGACGAAAACCAAATATTGCTTACTTTCGTGTTTTTGGTTGCAAATGCTATATTTATAGAAAAGGTGTTAGACTAACCAAGTTTGAAAGTCGTTGTGATGAAGGATTTCTCCTTGGATATGCATCAAATAGCAAGGCATACCGAGTGTATAACAAGAGCAAAGGTATTGTTAAAGAAACCTCGGATGTTCAATTTGATGAGACTAATGGCTCCCAAGAGGGGCACGAGAATTTGGATGATGTAGGTGATGAAGGCTTGATAAGGGCAATGAAGAACATGTCCATCGGTGACATCAAACCTAAAGAAGATGATGAACTTCCATCCTCCACTCAAGTTGAAGCTTCTACTTCCGCTACGCAAAATTTGACTCAACTTGATGAAGATGAAGTCAAAAATCAATCCTCTACTATTCCATCCAAGGTTCACAATGCCACCACAAAAGATCACCTAATTGATCAAGTCTTGGGTGACATTAGTAAGGGTGTTCAAACTAGATCTCGTGTTGCTTCTATTTGTGAGCATTACTCTTTTGTTTCTTCTATTGAGCCTAAACATGTAGATGAAGCTCTAAATGACCCTGATTAGGTAAATGCTATGCATGAGGAGCTTAACAATTTTGAAAGAAACAAAGTTTGGACATTGGTGGAGAGACCCAAGGAACACAACGTCATTGGAACAAAGTGGGTTTTTAGGAACAAGCAAGATGAAAATGGGTTGGTTGTGAGAAACAAGGCAAGATTGGTACCACAAGGATTCACTCAAGTCGAAGGTTTGGATTTTGGTGAAACTTTTGCTCCCGTTGCTAGACTAGAGGCTATCTGCATCTTACTTGCTTTCGCTTCATGTTTTGATATTAAACTATATCAAATGGATGTGAAAAGTGCTTTCTTGAATGGCGAAATAGCTGAACTAGTTTTTGTTGAACAACCACCCGGTTTTGAAAATCCTAAAAATCCTAATCATGTTTATAAACTCTCAAAAGCTCTCTATGGTTTAAAACAAGCTCCGAGAGCTTGGTATGAAAGATTGAGAGATTTTCTCCTCTCAAAAGGTTTTAAAATTGGTAAAGTTGACACTACCTTGTTTACAAAAATAATTAATGATGATTTCTTTGTTTGTCAAATTTATGTCGATGATATTATATTCGGTTCTACTAATGAATAATTTTGCAAGGTTTTTGGTGATATGATGTCTAGGGAATTTGAGATGTCCATGATAGGAGAATTGAGTTTCTTCCTTGGACTTCAAGTCAAGCAACTCAAGAATGGAACATTTGTGAGCCAAACGAAGTATATCCATGATCTTCTCAAAAGGTTCGGATTAATGGAAGCTAAGCCCATCAAGACACCTATGGCGACCAACGGACATCTCGACCTAAATGAGGGAGGTAAACCGGTAGATCAAAAATTATATAGATCCATGATTGGTAGTTTGCTCTATCTTACCGCATCTAGGCCCGATATCATGTTTAGTGTTTGCATGTGTGCTAGATTTCAAGCCGCACCAAAATATTGTCATTTTATGGCGGTCAAGAGAATTCTAAGATATTTAAAACATTCCATCCATATAGGCTTGTGGTACCCCAAAGGTGCTAAATTTGAGCTAATTGGCTATTCCGATTCGGATTATGCCGGTTGCAAGGTTGATCGTAAAAGCACTTCTGGGGGTTGTCAATTCCTTGGGAGGTCTCTTGTTTCTTGGGCCTCTAAGAAACAAAACTCTGTTGCCCTTTCCACCGCCGAGGCAGAATATGTCTCCGCGGGTAGTTGTTGTGCTCAATTACTTTGGATGAGGCAAACCTTGCTTGATTATGGAATAGACTTCTCAAATGTCCCTCTTCTATGTGACAATGATAGCGCCGTCAAAATTGCCAACAATCCCGTCCAACACTCTAGAACCAAGCATATTGATATTCACCATCACTTTCTAAGAGATCATGTTGGCAAAGGTGACATTGTCATTAGCCACATAAGAACCGAAGATCAATTAGCGGATATCTTTACCAAACCACTTGATGAATCCCACTTTTGTAAGCTTAGGAATGAATTGAATATAATAGACTTCTCAAATGTGGCTTGAAATCATGCATATATGTGAGTTTTAGATTTTTTCTATCCGTGTGTGACATATATGTATGCTTTTATGCTTGTAGTGCCATATTTGAAGTTCATGTGCTCTTATATGTTTTCCTAAGGCTATACATTAAGGGGGAGTATATGGTTACTCTTATATGTTGGAAATTGCTTAGTATGTTGAAAAACAAAATTTGGAAGTTTTGGAAACTTAAAGAGTCTAGTTTTGAGTTAAATCGGATTTTCCCATAGTTTCATTTCAAGACATATTTTGAACTTTTGCCCAAAACAAAACTTGTAGAGATGGATCATATGATCATTTTTTGTATTCAAATGTTTTAACTTTATCCATCCTATCAAAAGATATTTAAAAATTGAAGTTCAGACAAGAGTTCGGACAAGAGTTCGGACGTGTTGGGAACCGCGGCCGCAAATGGCCTCTTTTTGAACTTAAAAAATTTGAAAACTTGATGCTTTATAAACCTTGGGAGTTATACTTGGTTTCTGCAAAGTCTGAAATTTTTAAAAATTAGTTTGCTATATTTTTCACTTTTGCTCCCTTTGTGCTTTGAAATTTAATGGCTGGGCATTAGTACCGTCAGTCTAACCAGGTCTACTTGGCCGGTCCGACCGCCCTTGCTGAGTCGGTCCGACCGGGCCTACATGGCCGGTCAGACCGGGGCTCGGGCAGGGTTATAACTCCCCTCTCTATTCAGTTTTCTCTCCCCTCTATTATTTCATCTCCTCTCAAACCGAGCTCCTCTCCTCCTCACTTGCCCCCATCCCTCGAAAATCCGTTTCGTCGCAATTCTTGCCGGTCCAACCAGTGGATCTTCTCCGGTCCGACCTCGAGTTCATTTTCCCTTGCCGGTAAGAATAATCTCCTCCGATTAAATCCCTTGATTTCATCCCCTTGGAGGCTAGGGTTAGGGTTCTTGTTCATGGGCATGCATATCATCTTGCCAAGGCTAAATCCTTCTTTAAATTCAATTGTTAGCTTTGTGGTACCATTTCCCATGCCTCTATGCAATTTGATATGGCAAATTTGAATATTGAGAAATTTTGTGTAGAAGGGGATTTGTGCCCGGGTTGCTAGGCCGGTCAGACCGGTTGGCAATGGGCGATCAGACCGACCATGTACTGGCGGTCATACCGGCCCAATTGCCTCGGTCAGACCGGCCTCCCAAATCCCGCACCTCTTTTGCTCATCATTGCTCTTTGATGCTTTTGCCCTCTAGCAAATTCATAGATTGTCTCAAATCATATCTTTTATCTTATCTTGGTTAAATCTTTGATTTAGTCATGCCTCGCGCCGGTCGTTCTCAAGGAAATGAGCGTCGCTCAAAATTTGTCGAGGACCGTGGCCAATCGTCCCGACACTTTCAAGATGACAGTGATGAGGACTTTGCCTATGAGGATGACAGCTCTGAGAATGAGGAGGAATTGGCTCCTCAGCCTCTGGCAGCTAGTGAAGATCCATTTGCATCATTGGAATTTAAAGTGGATGTCCGGAATCAGGAGAATTTTGCTCGTCTGCGCCATCACAATCAATTTCTCAGACCAAGAGATACCTCAGATCAGCGGTTTCATACCAAGTTTCAGAAAGAAGTATACAACATTGCTTATGAAAACCGTTCTTTGGCTCCTCATAAGTGGATTTCTTAGAGGGATCTGAGTGGAGAGGCTGCAGCTCTCAGGAATATATTTGGAACTATTGGTATTAACAAAATAGTGAGTTTAAAGCAAGATTTCAATTGGGATGTCATCCGTCAGTTTTATGCCACAGTTTTCATACCTACCACTTGTGATTCTCTCACCTGGATGACTAGAGACATTTTCTGCATTGCTTCAAAGCAAGAAATTCAGAGTGCTTGGGACATAAGGTTTTCTTCTGGCCTTAGATTGCATGATGAGTTTACTCACAACCCTTTGTCAGAAGATGAGATGGCACTCTCAAAGGGAAGCCTCACTCTTGGAGTCTACTATGCTCCTTTTATCATGAGACTGATTGTGAGCAAAGTAGGGAATGTGGATGAGCGCCTTGATATTACTCACTCTCAGTATAGGCCTCGCTTCTCGGCTACTCCTTTGGCTCCAGCCGCCGATCCAGCTGATGTGGGTGCAGGACAGCCTCATCCTCAGGACATTCCTAGCAGCTCTTTTGCTCCTCCACAGGATTCTGGATCCGGTGCTTTTGGTCCTCCTCCTTATTTTGGTATGGATACCGCTCAGTTCTTTGATTCGGTACTTCAACAAGTGACAGCGGGTTTCCTTCAGTTGAATGCAAGGATGGATCAAATGGCTTTAGGACAGGAAGCAATCACCTCCCATCTGCAGCATCTTCAAGGCGGTCAAGAGCGTATCAACTCCAGGATCGACACTCTTTCTTCTCGAGTTGATCGGCTAGACTCTTCCTCAGCAGGATATCCTCTTCAGTACCAGCGCCGTCTTCGTCGCCTTGATGATTCTCAGCCTCTTCCTTCCCAGGATTAGTCTCTTTTTGGTTCTTGATGCCAAAAGGGGGAGAAGTAGCTTAGATAAGAAGTTTAGGGGAGAAGGAAAGATTAGAAAGAAATAGTCTATAGTAGTCTGCTCTCTATTTATATCTATCTATCTATGGTTGGTTGTATGAAGAACACTATTTGCTTTCCATGTCATGTTGAACTTAATTTGAACTATTTGCTCGTATTATGAAAAACTCTCATGTGCTTTGCTTTATTGGACTTTTGAATTGTGTTTGAAATTATGTATTCTTATAACTCATATCTTGCTCCACATACTTGCATCCCATCACTGTTTTAGGGGGAGCTTTGCGCTTAATTGCAGATACTGTTACTAAAATATTTCTTTATCTCTGGAATGTTTGTCATCAATTACCAAAAAGGGGGAGATTGAAGATCTAGGCCCCATGTGACTTTTGGCAATTAATGACAAACGCGCGTTTGTGGACTAATATTTTTCTTAAGTGTGAAGTAAATGAGTAGGTCCCGCGCAATTGGAGCACAAGATGGAAAACCCGAAGATCTGGACGTTTAAAGAGCAACGGCAAAAGGTTTGAAGTAATCTAGAAATTGATCGAGGTGTTTGGAGCGATCAATTAGGCTAGGTTTAAATTTTGTTTTTTGCCGTACTATAAAGAGGGGTTGCATCTTGGTTATGAGTTGATTTTCAAGTGCCAACTTGCATTGCATGTAGTATCTTTTGAACATGTGTGATTGTTGCAAAAGTTACACTTTTGGCAAATTCATTGAAAACACAAAATGCAGCTTTTGTTGGAGTTGTCTGACCCTGGCGGTCTGACCGATCATATGGGTCCGGTCAGACCGGCTGGAGTTGGGCGATCCGACCGGCCAGGGGGTCGGTCCGACCGGGTTGCGCAGTACTGGAAAACTACTGGTTTACAGAGCCGACGGGAGCACTATCGGTCCGACCGAGCCGATGGCCGGTCAGACCGAGTAAGGTCGGTCTGACCGGGCCAACATGGCCGGTCAGACCGAGGTGTCCTGTCACATCAGTAAACGGCTAGTTTTCTAGCCGTTGCAGTTGGGGTCGGTCAGACCGGCCCAAGATGGGCGGTCAGACCGACAGTGCGCAGAGAGCCACCTAACTCGTGTAACGGCTAGTTTTTGGGTGTGTGGCTATATAAACCCTTGCTACAACTCCTTTGCTAGACTTTTGGCATTCATTTGAGCATACTTGAGCACAAAAGAGTCTCTCCCACCATTGAGCACTAATTTGAGCACTAGTGAGGTTGGGAAGAAAAAGGGTGATCAACTGATTTAGTTGATTGCATTGCATTGGCATTTTGGCACTTGATCCTCTTCTCCTAGCTTTGATTGCAGCTTGTTACTCTTGGAGATTGCCATCTCCTAGACGGCTTGGAGAAGAAACCTGTGATCTCGCCTAGAAGGTTGTGGAGGAGACCCGGGAGGTTGTGAAGGTTGGAGCTCGCCTATCCGGAGTAGAGAAGAGCTACCACTAGTGATTGAGGCCTGAGAGTTGCACTTCCGGCGCCAGCTCATCTTCAAGCTAATTTCTCTTTGAGAAATCCGAGGCTTGGTGAAGAGAGCGGTCAAGTGAAACTCGCTTCAACGAGGACGTAGGAAATTGGCAAATTTCCGAACCTCGGGATAAAATTCGGTTGTCTCTTGTCCCCTTTTATTTTGAGCAAGTTAAAATTGTGCAAGCTTACTTTTCTAGAGTAATCTACTTGCCATCTTAGGTTGCACTATTTGTTCTAGATGTTTGCTATCATTGCCTTAGGTACTTGCTTATTGTTTAGCTAAAATTGAATTAGTTTTAAAAACTGCCTATTCACCCCCCTCTAGTCGGTACATCGATCCTACAACCGTCGGCCCCTCTGCACCCGGCCCCCGACCGCCGGCCACCGGCCCCGCCGCACCCGGCCCATGACAGCCCCCTCCGGTTCGATCTCTTCAACTAACTCGACAATATGCATGTTAAATATTAGCCACAGTATACATATGTTTTATGATAAAATCATCAGTTGTTGCTTTAATTATATGAAATATCCAGCTAAAGTTGCAAGAGATCGATCTATCGCTTATAGTTTCGATGATGAAATAAATAGTCACAGTTGGTGAAATTCACTCGTGCAATTATCATTATATTTCACTGGATTGAAAATGAAAATGCTAGAATAATAATGAGAGTGTATATATGGCGACATTAAATTATTAGACGAGACTAATTTAATGTCATGTTTAATGTAATGTTTAATCACATATTTAATCACATGTTTAATTATTAAGAATGCCATGTTAATAACATGTTGTTCTAATATACATGTTTTAGAAATTTTAATATAATCGTTGTAATACTTTTTATGTTTTAATGGTTATGTTGATTAATATCTTGTGTATGTGGATGCCGGCCATCGTGCCATGATATATATATGTGTATGTAGATGTCGGCCATCGCGTCGTGATGTGTGTATGTGGGTGACAGCCATCGTGTCGTCCTATTTATGGATGCTAGATTTGCTATGTATGAGAGAGAAGATGTCGTCATTTTTTTTGTTATTATCGCGTAACCTAGGCGTCTCCCGTTCGAAAGAGTTACGGTTTGGAATATGCATGTCTTTGCATATCTGTGGTCGTAACTGTTTCGAATTGTCCATGTTTGGACAGCCAGAGGATGCGTAGATTGAGCTCGTTTTCATGCCTCATTCCGATTCGATTCATGGTTTCGGCAGCACCTCCCCGTTGTTCTCCGAACGCACATCCTCTCGGCATGTTGCCCAGACGTGCGTTTGGAGAGCAGCGGGGAAGTGCTGCCGAAATTTTGGGTTGGATCGGAATGGAGTGTGAAAACGAGCTCAATCTACGCATTCTCTGGTGGGATTAGGACCTATCTTACCTATTAGACTGTTATATGCATCTCGTTTCTCACTAACCCCTAAACATGGGTGTTGTTTCCTAATTTAGTACAAGATGGATCATCGTGAGTGGATGTACACGGGTCGCCCTAGTCAGGCCGAGGTGACCATGGATTGGATCAAGAAAACTGAAGTATTCTTAGAGACGACGTTTGGTAGACAGAATGTACGTGACAAGACCTGATGTCCATGTAGTCAGTGCGAGAATAAGCGTCGACAAACAAAGGATGCAATGGGTAAACACCTATGCAAATATGGGTTTATGCCAAACTATACCCATTGGACGTATCATGGTGAGTCCCAACGTCCTAGAGACGAGGTGTTGCGACATCGCATGGACGATGATGAGGGAGGGGTTGGATTTATGCTAGATGACTTTGAAGATGTGCATTTTGACGAAGCACGTGAAGAGGAAGTGCTGGAGCCAATGGCAAAAGCGTTTTATGACATGTTGTCCGCGTCAAAGCAACCTCTTCACGGTCACACTAAGGTTTCTCAACTGGATGCCATCGCACGACTAATGGCCATCAAGTCGCAGTTTAGCTTGAGTCGAGAATGCTTCGATGTTATGATGACGATTGTTTGTAGCCTTCTTCCAGAAGGTCACAATCTTCCGAAGAGCATGTACGAGTCGAAGAAAGTCCTCCATGCACTTAAGATGCCTTACGAGCAAATACATGCTTGTCCCAACGGATGCATTTTATTCAGGAAACAATACGCAGATGCAACCTGCTGCGTGAAATGCAAATCCTCTAGGTATCTTGAGATAGACTCCGATGATGGTGCGAAGAAACAACTCTCAATTCCCGTGAAGATCCTTCGATACCTTCCCTTTGTACCGAGGATCCAACGACTGTACATGACCGAGGAATCTGCTAAACAGATGACATGACATAAAAATGGGATTCGTTACAACCCAGACAAGGTAGGCCCAGGTTAGTTCATTTTCATCAATCATCGAACACTTCAATTTGTTTGTTTTGGAACGTTAATGACTGTGAATTAATGTTTTGTAGGCCCAACTAAATGAAGAAAGATCACACAGGACCGAGTGGCAGACCCAGATGGAGGCTCGGCTGTAGGCTCAGATGCAGGCTCAGATGCAGGTCGAGATACAGACCTAGATGCACCAGTGGTTTGCGCAGATGGGTGGATCTTTTTCAGGTCATATGGGCCTGCCTGGACTTCCTCAACCTCAACAATCTCCGCGTACTCCACAGAGTGGCAATGTGAGTTTCTAATATTGTTTTTGTCGTTTTTGTTATATACAATTGTGCTAACTATTTTTTTCAGTTTCATTCATCGGCAGTAGGATTAAACACGCAACCATCTCCACACACTGGGCATAGCGGTAATGCAAACTTGTGAGGCGTGGTGTGAGTTGCCGTTGTGAACTTGTTAATTAACTTGAACTTGTGATGTCAATTTGAACTTGAATTTGTGACGTGAACGTGAATTTGTGATGTGATCGTGAATTTTGTGATGTGAATGTGATTTTTGTGATGTGAGTGAATTTGTGATTCATATAGTGATTGAATGTGAATATTTGTGATTGAATGTGAATTTTGGAATGAATTTTGTGACTAAATGTGAATTTGTGATGAATTTTGTGATTGAATGCGATTTTTGGATGAAATATGCATTAAATAAATGAAAAAAAATTGTCGAGTGCTACACTCGGCAAAGCCACCTAAATAGCACAGAAACGTGGCACGTGGCACTCGGCAAACACCCCTGCCACGCGTGCCACGGCCACCTTCGCCGAGTGCCACAGTGGGCACTCTGCAAAGCCCTGCCACCCGAGCCCCGACCCCCTTCGCCGAGTGCCCACATGGCACTCGGCAAACCCCCTTCGCCGAGTGCCACGTGGGGCACTCGGCGAACGCCGTTAACGGCCACCCCAACCGTCAACATGCCACCTTTGCCGAGTGCTACACGTGGCACTCGGTGAAGTCTATATTGCACTCGGCAAAGACTTTGCCGAGTGCCCGATAAAAAGCACTCGGCGAACACCCTCGTCGCCGATAAGGCGTGTACCGAGTGGGGTTCGCCGAGTGTGGCACTCGACGAAGCCTTTGCCGAGTGCAAAAGAGGCTTCGCCGAGTGCCCTAGGCACTCGGCAAACTAGGTTGTTCCCGTAGTGGTGCCAATGTCATTGGAACTAAGCTCCTTATTATATATATGACTTTTTTCCTTTCCTGTTCTCTATTCATCCATTCTCTTACCCAGCTGACCCGAAAATCTCTATCTCTCATTCTCTCAACCTATTCAAATCCTCTACTAATATTCAAACTTCTCTGGCATGATTTCTTATGGACCCAGATTGTCAAGGCGAGATGATCCATTTCCCATGTTTTTATTGTGAATTTATCGATGGGTTTATAAGTATTTTTAAGAAGTGGATGAACCCTATAAGAGTGACATATAGCAATTTGTTGTACTGTTGTGCTTTAAATTTTGTACTTTTACATGGTGGCAGGTGAATGCAATACACAAATTCATTTATTTTGGATTATTTGGATATAATGGAACCTTAGGTTTTTAAAATGGATAGTAACACAATCTTTAGATTGTAAATATATTACATTTATTTTAATAATAATGATAGCATATAGTCATACATTATTACATGAATTGGCAACACGTTTGGAGATTGAATGTTGCATTTTTTAATTTATGTCATGAAGGAAATAATAAATTTTATTTTCTTATCAAAGATGGTGTAAAAGGACAAATCTAAGTATGGTTACGATCCTCGTCACCATCGGCCAGAAAGTGTGGAACCCCTATGTCTTTTTGTGGAGATAAATTCAAGTTTATGAGAAACATAAATGACCTCACATACGAGATGATGTATTGTAAGTGTGGCAACTACTCGTATACTCTTCCTAAGCGAAAGTCAAGGTCAAAGCATGGACCACGTTTTAGGAGACCAATATGAAAAGTTATGTTATTTCTTCAGTTATATCTTGTTATGAAATATATCTCTTATAATATATGTATTAATATTTGTGCATGTTGGTTACTTCGACCATCGCGACCTTCACTCTGTGACATTGTCAAATGGATTGATAAGGAGGTGCTCCCTAATGACTCAGTAGATCTTATAAGAAACAACGACTTCAATAGGGAGCTTTTTCAGATGTGATACAAAGTGGGCCTGTGATAGTGAGGAGGAAGAGAATAGGAGATAGGAGCTGGAGCGCAAGGCAAAAGTACTATGATAGTGAGGAAGAAGAGAATAGGAGATAGGAGGTAGAGCGCAAGGCAAAAGAGGAACTTGAAGTTGATAGGGAGAGGAAACGTGAGAGGGCTCATTGTGCTAAGAAGCTGGACTGAAGGACATAAGGAAGGAAAAGTACTCTCTCGCTGCACTTAGTAGTCAGTTTGGACAAGTATAAGCTATTTTCATTCTCCTAAAGGCATGTAGTTACGCTTGCATGTGCTACCGGAATGTACCATGACATGTTGTGTACTTTATTATGTGTGTTATTGATGGTGGACTATATTAATTAGTGTTTATTCATCAATTTGGCTAAAATCTTCAAGCTCTATTTCAATTATGCAATAATAGATTGATGGTCGAGAACTCGGTGACATAGGGTTGGTATTTTCGAATGCATTCTTAAAAATGGTGGTTAATTTTGATTGAACCTTCTTGTCATATACCAATCATACACCACTCATATACCTATATTCGATAAATATCAATTCATTGTAAAATCATAAGATTAATTTCTAGTTACTAGTTATATTGTACAATAAATTATACAAGACAACACAATTGTTTACAAGTTATAATCGTATAGTTTAATATTGTTTAGATTTCGATTTTGATCACATTGATGAAGGTTGGATTTCAACTAGATGATAAAAAAATTGCCCATTTGACTGAGAGATTTTTTGCCACTTGAAAATATGATTCATATGAGAAACACATGTATCATTAGGTACCACTCATCTTTTTAGTATAGGGGTAAGTTAGCAATATCTTTTGAAGTATCAGGTTAGTGTTCATTCCAAATTCATCATCTCAAAAACACCTTCAATCTAGGACATGAATATGAATATTATCAATGGTATATTTAGAAAATAATTGATATGTGAAAGTATTTCATTTTAGTATAACAATTCAATTTATCATATAATGAAGTTATATAAGACAATATAATCGTTTACAAGTTACAATTCTATAGTTCATATTTTGATTTGGGTTTAGGGTTTTATTTTGGCGTGAAAACTTAAATCGTGCTTATGAAATAAAATTGTATGAAATTCATGATATTACATCAAACCTAGGGTGGTGCTGATATGAAATTATGTGAATGTGTTAGTACTCTTGATCATATTGATTTATAAAATAAGTGATATATAAAAGTATTCCTTGTAGCATAACAATTTGCCATGCTAGTAGATTATATGCATGGAAGGAAGATGTCAAATGTCGGCAAATGATGAATAGTAATTTTAGATTTTGGTTTTGTTAAAGATTTTATTACTGCACAAAAACATCTAAATATCTCGTGAAATCAATCTGTGTTTGAACAATTCCTTCTTGTATGCAATCACCTCTAGAGACTTAAACATAAACTCCTTAACTAAGCTACTTCAACATAACACTTCCAATCAATTTGCCATATCAGATCTATTATATATTTGTGTCCTCTACTTGCCCCGTTGCTATCCTGTAATATAACATACCACATCTCATTATCTAAGCATCCAAGCTCATATTGAACTCTCAATTTTATCTCTTGAAAGGTTGGAGGGTGTGCAAAAATGACTACTTTCACGTCCATGTCAACTAACTCGATAGATCCACCAATTTTTTTGTTTCAATACTCTACCCCGGCCCATAGTACACATGAACCAATATATATATATATATCCATCTACGACCAAATGGAATAAAATTAATATTTTAATTTATCTATCTATAATGAAATGTGACATAATATATCAATATGTTCAATGATTTGTGGCTACATAGATCCATTCAAAGTGTCCATCAATTTTTCATTATAGGACATATGTTATCTAGGGTTCAACATGATACATTCGATTTTAATATCTAGGGTTTATTTATTTCCTCTCTGAAATTTAAACAATGTTTTAATAAATGTGCACACATATTGTATGAACCTTACAATGTGGACAATAATCAACCAATCAACATAATTTTCATCTAATTTGCCAAATTAACACAATTTAGAAAACACCCAATTTCTCCAATTTCTCACTAATTAACCGTCAAAAACTCGTGAAAACTTGAGGGATGGGGGAGCTAACCTCTACGATTGCGTTCTATAAAAAAGATAGAGAGAAATCGACGGAAATCATGGATTCAAGATGAAGTTGGTGCAAACAGAAAGAAGTGTTTATGTTCAGGTGCTCGGAAAGGGAAAAGGGAAAGGGGTAGGCTCGTGATTTAACTATGCAGAGGTCGGTGCCAAAGCCGCTACGTCATATCTACTAGCTAGCAGTGGAGCGTGGAGGTTGGCACCAATGTTATTGGCGCCAACCTACTAATAGTCGGTGCCAATGGCATTGACGTTGAGCTTCGAGTCTATTATTGGAATAAATTTTTTCCAATAGTTTATTTTTGAAATAAGTTTTATAAAATATCTAAACCATAAAAATTCCTGGGAGCACGTTGATATTTAGCTTTTGTACTAGCTAATTCTACATCTTCAAAGTTTTTTTAAAAGAATTTTGTTAACTTCCTACGGTCTCAATTCACTACATTTAACAAAATATATTTATTTCAATATTCATGACCTATCCCTAATTACTACTTCAAAATATTAACATTTTTATTGTAAATAAGTGACAACTCTATTTTTTATTCTGATCATTAATTTATGAAATTTAACATAAAATAAAATTTTACAATGTACATGTGAAATACTATCGAATTCTCACAAAAACGTTTTGAGAATCTTTAAAATATAAAATAATTAGCTACAAACAGTTCCAGCATAAATTGTTAGTTCCAGTCATAGCTACACCCAGCTTGGTGTCATATCTACTAGCCAGGGCACGGAGGTCGACACTAGTGTCATTGGCGCCAACCTGTTAATGGTCGGTGCCAAGGGCATTGGCGCCAACCCGTTAATGGTTGCCATTGATGACGAGTTTTGGGTCTATTACTGGAATAAGTTTTTTCAATGGTTTGCTTTTGAAATAAGTTTTACAAAAATGTAAGCCGTAAAAAATCGAGGGAACATGTTAATATTGAGCTTTTGTACTAGCTAAGCTCTACATCTTCAAAGTTCGTTTTAAAATAATTTTATTGTTAACATCTTACGCAATCTCAATTCACAAAAATTAACAAAATATATTTACTTCAATATTCATTACCTATCCCTGATTACTACTTCAAAACATTAACATTCTAATTGCAAATAAGTGACAGTTCTATTTTTTATTCCGAACATTAATGTATAAACTTTAACATAAAATAAAAAAATTAATGCACATGTGAAATACTCTCGAATTGTCGCAAAAACGTTTTGAGAATCTTTAAAATATAAAATAATTAGCTAGGAGCAGTTCCAGTCCTCGCACAGTAGTGTGCGGCACACAGTCGGGTCATAGCTACACCCAGCCTGATGTCCACGTTGCCATCATGACCTTGGAGCAAGCTCCGGACCGTCAGAGCCGTCGGCAGCAACTTGCACGCTCTGCATCACAATGCACGATGCAGTGCAGCTACTACTGAACTGTACGTCGCTTCGTCAATCCAAGTAGTATGCCATTGACCACTCCACTTCCACTTGACAATTACCGAGCTGGGCAGCTGAGCCTGAGCTGCCGTAGTACCCGTTGTACCACAACGCAGTACCAGCATTCACCACACGGTCAAAGCAGCCGCAGTAGTAAAACCAGCTTGTTTATTTAAAAAAACCACCGTGACAGTTACCGAAACGACAAAACCACCGTGACAGTTACCGAAGCTCTCTCTGCCACTGTCCGTAACATGTTTTTTTAAAAAAAATCAATTACTCTTTTAGAATTTTATAATTGTCTTATGAATAGATTTTTATCTAGTTTTATTTTCATTTCGCGTTACTTACGCAACTCATTAAATTAAATCTCATTAATTAAGGATGCAATAGACCTTCTCTTTGTCCTTCCTGTTGTAAAAAATCTAGCTTTTCATTTTTCCTAAAAAAAATTCATTTGTACCTTCTCAACTATATTGGGTTCACAAAATGATATATATTTTTATTAACAACAACCACTTTAAACTTCTACTCACCTATCAAATTACTAACAATAAAAAAAATTCAGGACGAAAAAAGTACTTTGTATCCTTTTATCATGAAATGCAGGGTGTAAGTAAAATTTACTATTTTCGTTTTATATTACTCCTCAGGTTGTATTAAAGTTCCCCAAAAGATATCGTTTTGTATCTTTGTGTGTATTCTAGATATTTTTATCTTTAAATTAGTACTCCTGGTAACCAATGAGACGGAAAGAAAAAGATTTTTGAATCTGGTTGTCATGCACCATATTTAATATGGACAAATAGGTAAATATACACACTAATTAAATTTTTCTTGGTATCTGAAATAATGTCCAAAATGACTTTCTTTTGAAGACCGGAGGAAGTAGAAGTTATTTAATTATAAAATATTAAACTTATCTGACTTTAATTAATTTTAAAGTAAAGACAGACTTCATCCATTACAAAATATATCATAAATATAATAACATAATACTCATAAAAGTTAACTGTTATCTTCAAAGGATTCATACTAATTAGAACTATTTATCATTTTGTTTAACCAGCCGTGTACCCACACATCTCATGGAGAGTGGTATGGTCTTTTACATATTTCTTAATGCATATATTGTATGATAAAACTTCTGATATTTCGAGACGAATAGAGTATTAACATTTCAAATATCTAACTAGTACCACATGAAATAAACTTGACAGTTTGTTTACTTAACCTAATTAGACGTTCTAGGTGGTGTTAGATTTATCTCAAACTTTGAGCGCCTTGATTCATATAAATCCAAACCAGTCGACGAAGTTGTCGCACATCAAACAGAGGGGTTGTTTGGTTCTCAGTCACACTTTATCGTATTTATAGTTAAATAGTTTAATTAAATTGATAGTTGTTTGATTGTTGCCACAAATTGTGGCAAGATTTTCTTTGATACCACGTATCAATAACTTAAAAAATAAGTTAAAATTAACTTAAACTTGCTAAAGTGTGTGATAAAAAATTTAATAACCTCGTTTTAAACAAACAAGTGCAACAACTATCGTACGGCTGTGATCCGCTGCTCTCGGGTGCTCGCTCTACTAGACTACATACGACTATACGAGTACTAGGTCGTAACTCGTACGCCCGACCGACGGTGGAAATCTCCGTGATGCCCTCGGATTGACAGCTTTGACTGCTACAGTAAGCAAAGCTAGACGACAAAAGTAAGGGGCAATTTGGTCTTTTCGATGAGGCCCAAATGATTGGGGTCTCCGTCCTCTGTCGGCCTCGTGTCGCATGCCAATTCCCCGATCACGGATGGACGGCCGGATTCTGGTTGCTGCGGGCTGTTTTTGGCCGTTCGATCTGTGGGTCCGCGCACAAACTGTTTGGCGCCAAGTTTCCCTCGCTGGCTCGCTCTCGCTCTCTCGATTTTGGATCTTTTGCACTTACACCCCTACTTAATATCACAGTAGTTCAATAATGAACCGAGGGCAAAATCGCACATACCTTATGAAATAATACTAAAGGTTCCCACCATATTTTTTATGAAATTAATAACACAAAAAATTTAAAAACTTGTATAGGTTGTTTTCAACTTCTATAGGGCAATTAAATAAAACAAACTTATATAATTTTTACACATTTAATTTATTATTTTTAAAAATATCGATTTATTATTTTCCATACGAGTACTATTTATTTTTAAAATAAAAAATATAAAGCGATTTATTAAAAAATAAAAAGGTTAAAACTACTTATATAAGAAATATTCAACATACAGTGCTGACTCGCTCCCCGTAATTTCGGTCAAAGACAGGGGGTGAAATACAAATGCCAGCAGTGCTTCGCGGCCCTCGCCGGCCGCCACGTGGAGCCATCGCCAATCACGTGCCGCGCGCGGCGCCGAGACCCAAGAGGGCGTACTCCCGCCGTCGGATCGGCGCCGACGGGCCAGATGTTGTCCCGAGTAACGACCCAGGCCCACCCCCCGAACCCAGTGGAGTTAGTTTGGGGTCGTCACGTGCCCCCCTCGAGTCTCGTCGTGGTCAACGTGTGGGGGGTCGCAAACGCCAAGATAAGAGAGCCGTTACCACTTACTACAACCAGTAGAATTGTATAAACAGAGTAAAATAAAATCACTGCACTAACTACGGAGCACTTGCCTTTGAGTGATTAATTATCCATTTATCCCCTCTCTCTTTTTACCGTGGGAGTGTTACACGAGTATGAAAAAGGCTAGGGTACAAAAGGGCTTTCAGCGTCAGGTCGAGATCGATCAACACGGAGCAAGCCGAATCAATGATACGGTAGTCGTACTTGGCAACGCCCATGCATGCATGCATGCATGCGACCCGATCCCATCACGTCGTTTCTACCGTCGCCTTCCGTCGGACCGTCGCCTTCGTCCGGCCAAATGAGGCATCATGTCACGGATCGCAAATCAAATCGCAAATGTCGGCATTGTTTTGGCTCGGCATCCACCATGCACCAATGCACCATGCTGGTGTGGCCGTGTGGGGCATGTTTTCCACAGAGGCCGCCGGCCAAACACTTCCATGGTTACTCCCCGTGAAGCCAGGCGATATTAACTAGTTTCTGCTATCTGTTTTGAGACTTCGACGATGTTTTCGAGGGGATAAATTCAATAAGTTGCCAAATTTTCGTATGACCGTTTCGGCTGCTATTCTTGCTTCAGTGCTCTAAAAAATTAGCATGGCTACTAACGGCGACAGACCCAGTACTCATAGATTTAATCTCGATGTGTACAGTGGGTGCGTCTGATGTTTGGGAGGGATTACTCGTAGCTCGAGATCTCAGCTGAGCAGAGGGCGGTCAGTGAACTGTGAACCGATCTGGAATTGTGGCCATAGTAACGTTACCCACTACCTGCTGCAGGATGTTGCAGCAATTGTTAAATGCAACACTCCCCTCCAAAGGATGCAGATGCACACCGTACCACAGCCACGCCAACTCTCTGAAACGGAGGGGCGTACGGTCACTGTGCCTGTTCCGCTACCTACCTCCTGTCAAAAATATTAACCACGGATGATTAAGTTAGCGTTGGTTGCCTGGATAACCCATTATTGCCATTCCATCCGTGTTAAGGGAAAGTGCTGACTATAATTTCTTAAATGATATCTTATATTACCATGTTAACAAGATATCGTATCTGCAAATCATATTCTCAACTCAAACTTTTTAGATGATTTCCTATGTTGTCATGTAGTAAACTTTTTATACATCTCTCAAGCTCTCAACCAATTTTTTTTCACTTTTATCTTGATGGTGTGAAGATATAGTGTCTTAGTTTATGTCATGTTTGGATGACCTTGCTTAATTTTAGAGACTAAAACTTGCTTATTTTTGTATGAACTAAAGTTTAGTCATCTTGTTTGGATGTAAAAACTAAACATCATTTAATGAGGGGTTCATAAATGAGGATAAAGTGTGCATAAGACTTTTAGTCCTTATAAACAACTTCCAAGGACTTAATGAACTGACTAAAGTTTAGTCCACGTAAACAAATGATGTTTGAGATTTTAGGGACTAAATGAGACTAAACTTTAGTACCTAAAAATAAGCAACATCAATCCAAAGAGAGTCTTAGATACGATGTCTTCATCTTTTATCATCTCTCTTCATTAAATTATTTGTCACGTCATCTTTTTTTCGTATGTAGCAGCCTATTAAATCTGCATGACACTATTTTATTTGGAGGACCGAGATTACCCTAAATGCAAATGGATATAAATATCCCACCAGTTAGAAAAATATTTCTTTAATACGAGTATGTACAAAAATTAATTTGATCAGTTTGAATGATATGACGTGATATCGTTGGGTTTGTTGGAGTACGTTTGTTTTTTTGTTTTCAAAATATTTAATTGACAAAACTACTATACTATCCGGACGATTGATAACATTTATTTATAACAGGTGAAATATAACATAAACATTAATCTTTAACATATGAAACATAGCATGAACATTCATATTTAATATGAGAAATATTAAAACTCGATAGATAGATCATTCGAAATAAAAATATTGAAAAACATTTGAAATAGAATAGTGAAACATATTGCTATCACGTATGAAATATTAAGTTTTAACTACCGTAAGCATAAAACCGATGATATATTTAAAATAAAAAATGATGAAATAAATTGGGCCGCAGCTGTGTAGGCGTCCGACGTGACGGCTGTGTTGGACACCCGACGAAAAGCAATTTTTTATCTAAATAGTTATTTCTAAATCATTTATCGAATCTTTGATCTTACTACACTACTGTATTCACTGTAATTAAATTAAAAAGAAAAATCAATTGATCCAGTCCAAATTATATAAGAAATTCCACTCAACAAACAAATCATCCCAGGGGATGACGTGTCGAGTTGGCATCGGGTGGTTTAGGGGATGGGCCCGGGTTGTCAGGTTATTTACCCTGCCCGTTTATATATACGGGGTGTGTGTTTACCCAGCATTACACTCTCTTTCTCGGATTTTCAAGTCGAATCTCGGTTTCGCTTGCCAAGTACAGTACTTCCAGTGTACCTCACCCCGTGGATGCGCCTCGCCGCCGGCCATGGCATCCGCCGTCGCAAGTAGCTTGCCCGCGCCGCCGCCCGCCGTGGGGTTTGCGTGGCTCGGCCCGCGCGTGTCGTTCGGCCGCGATGTTGTGGCCGGTCAGGAGACGGCGTCGTCGTCGTCGGCTGCGGAGTCGGCTATCTCGAAGGAGTTTATCGACTTTGAGTTTAGTCTCGGTGGAGCCGCGACCATGTTGCCCGCCGACGAGCTTTTCTCGGACGGGAAGCTGCTGCCGCTCCGGCCGCATCCGGTGGTGCAGCCGGAGACGGGGCGGGAGCAGGAGCGAGAGCGGGACAACATGTCAGCTGAGATCCCGTTGACGCCGGAGCTCGTGAACACCGTGCGGCCTTTGGTTTCCGAGTGTTTCGACCCGTACGTCTTCTCCCCCAAGGCGCCGACGTGCTCTAGCCGGTGGAGGGAGCTGCTCCGGCTCAAGAAGGTCCAGTCCCCGCAGAAACCGTCGCCGTCCGCCTCTCCATCACCGTCGCCCGCGATTACGGCGTCGACTCCATCGAGAGCCTCAAACTCTTCGGCGAGCAGGTCGCTCAAGCTCCTCCTCCTCCAACGTAACGGCGGCCGTGCGTCCGCTGCCGCCGTGTCGGACCTGTCGGTGGCGCCGCTCCTCCGCGACAGCTCCGACTCTGAGGCGTCCCTCTCCCTCGCGTCCTCCCGCTTCTCCCTCTCGTCGTCGTCCTCGTCCAGCCACGAACACGATGACTTTTCCCGCCACTCCGTCGACTCGGTCGACCCCACCCCGAGGCCCCGCATCCGCATCGTGCGGTCTCAACCACACACCCAACCTCCCGCCGCCGCCAAGCCACGGGCGGGCCAGAGCCCCGCCCGCCGCCGTCCCTCGACTCCGTCTCCGCCTCCGCCGCAGGTGGCCTCCGTCGACTCCCCGCGCATGAACGCCTCCGGCAAGGTCGTGTTCCAGGGCCTGGAGCGGAGCTGCAGCTCGCCGGCGGGCAGCGTCCACTCGAGCGTCCGGTCGCGGTCGCGCGTCATGGACAGGTCCTACTCCGCCGGCGTCCGCGCCACCCCGGTTGTGCTCAACGTGCCCGTCTGCACGCGGCCGGTGTTCGGGTTCTTCAAGGATAAGAAAGACTCACCGGCGAAGGAGTCTGCCTCCCGGCCTCGGTCTGCACTTGGCCGGAAGACGATGACGGCTCCCTACGCCGTCGCCGGTGCATCCAGCTTCAGCTGCAGATATCTTGGTACCAGCAATTGACCTCGTTTTGACTAAGAAAGCAGTATTAGCAATTACTAGCAAGTAACGCTGAATTAGCTAAGTGTCCTACTGGCATTTCCTTTCGAAAAGAAAAGGGATCAAAAGAAAAAGAACAGTGACAAAACAGCTTTTGCAGTGAAGTGAAATTTGGAGGAGAAACGGATTAGTGAAGGATAGTTTATTTGAAGTAATTTTGCTTGTTTTTTTGGGAGGCTTAGCTACAACCCCCATCTGATCTGATCAACTAATTAACCCATCCGTTTTGCTACGTGTCTCCTGTTTTGGGTTGTGTTCTGCTTTGTAATCACATTTGGCTCTGAACTCCAGCGAAGTTAAAAACGGAGAACTTTTGCTAGCGACTGATGCAAATTGATGGAGATGCCTAATTAAACAGGAGGAGACGTCGATACGATGCTTGAAGCATTTGCAAGGGCAGATCGGAGAGCGGCCGGAGCAGAGCAGAGCAGAGCAGAGGGCCAGCTCGTGCGCCATGTGTGCCGGTGATCGGGCACAGTGCTGCATGTGGCGGCATCTGAATTCTCGTGTAGAAAAATGGCCGCAAGATTCAAGCAATGTAGCAGTAAAAAAAATGGCTGCTGCAGATGCCGGCTGTTGCTGCAACAGCGGAACTTTTGGGAGAAAAGGGCCCCTTTTTTCGCGCTCGATGCTATTGCTACTGGAAAAGTTGGGTGCCCATGTGTCTGCCAGGCCGCTGCGGTAGTAAATTTTTTCACACTGCTTGCCATGTTGGGCAACTTCTCCTCTTCTTTTTTTTCACCTTATATTTTTCTTTCTCTCTGAGTGCATATTTCATCATTTCTACCAATTAACTTTATCGTCAAAAGCCTAATTTCTAGTAGCTCCTATTTACACTCACAATAAATAATTTTATTTTTAATGCTATTTTATATCTTAACTATCGTTGTATAATGATATTTTTCTAATAAATTAAGAGAACATTGCTTTTTTTACTTTATCAACTTTCGATTTGATTTAGTGTACCGTAGTAACTCGCATGTTTGGTTTACAATCACATTTTATCAATTCTAACGGTCTGTTTATTTTAGCTTTTGACAGCTACAACTATTTTTAAAATCTGATACAGAAACAAATAGTTTAGATTCTAGATTCTGATTCTAAACTCATTGTAAGAATCAGTAGCTGTAGAATCTGAAAATGAACTAAAATCTAAAAACTGAAAAACACCAACTACTCAAACTAGCTAGATACGAAGAATTTCTAATTGCTAAAAACCGAAACAAACGGACCCTAAATTGGTTCATAGTCAAAGTGGGTGGAAGGGGCAACACGCCAGCTTACACTTGGAGCGAGTTCTCCCAATTGCTACTAAAAGGGTTTGGAGCAAACTAGCAAATATAATGATTCAAACAAAATTTTGGGAAATCATTGTGCAAATCATAAATGATAAAATATGTTTACATTATGGTGAAATTTATTTTATTTTGAAATCATAAGTTGGAATATGAAGAATGTAAACTTTTTCTTGACAACAATCCAAACAACAGTCATATTTTTTTTTTGTCGCAACTTATTTACAAACCAAACACTATATTTTTGCTACAAAATATGGATAGCCACGAGTGTGGTTGCTACTTAAGTTGAAGCGTGGTAATTTGTGGCCGCAAAACCAAATAAATTCTAAGTATCTAACTTGACTAACTGTTTAACATTTGAGAATTTAGAAAAAAAAATAGAAAAACTGATATTTTACAATTGCTGGATTTTAATTTATTTTTATTCTGCGCCTTTTTATTTTCTCAAGGTGTGGAGTCAAAAGCTTCCGCAGCTGTTAGAAACTTGCCTGCAATGGGTCTTTCGCTTAGCAAATAGCAATCTTGCTAGGTTACTAGTCGAAGTAAATGTTACTGTAGGATTTTCACTGCCTCCAGGAGCGGTGTAAATTTGACCGCAGTCTTGAGTTGAGCATCTCGTGGTACGTGCATCTGTGAATCTTTCGTGATAGTCTGATGGATCATGGGTGGACAACAGATAGATGAACTGGGAGCCAAGATGTGAAGTGATGGGATGGCAGCATTCTGATTTTCTGATCTGACATCTGGGGTTGCTCTTGCCGTGCTAAACTAACAATTTCGCGAGCATGTTTGATTAAATTTCGTTCACCATCTGGCGATTTCTCGTTTGACGGCAATGTGGTTCTGATCCAATCTTGTGTTTCATTGTGTTTTTTATTCTTGAGAAAGCGATCTGATCCAATCCAGCAATGGGAGAGTTTACCACAGATAGAAGTCCAAAGTGAGTAATTTACTAGTTGGGCCGTCCAGTAAATTTGGGAGAATTATGGCTTTTATCGAAGCTCACTCACAAGTGCATGTAGAAACATGGACGAACATTAGCTGAACATGGAAGTAATTAATGCGAACCAAATTGGCTATTTGACACTAATTAGCAGCTAGCTAGCAGAGACACGGCGACTGGTTTGGTTGAATTGGTTCATGGATTGCTAATCCCGGAAGTCGTCGACGGCGGGTAGGGCGGCGGCTGAAGCAGGGGCAGGTTGGGGAGAAAGCCCATGCCCGGCATCCCCGGCATCCCCGGCACCGGCAACGTCGGGAGCTGGAAGCCTGGCAGCGGCGGCAGCTGGAAGCTCGGCATCATCCCGCCTCCCGCGGCAGCCGGCGGCGACGGCGACGACGACGAGCCACCCGCGACCGCGGCGTCTGCCGTAGGAGGGGTGGCCTTCACCTCCTCCGCCGGCGCGCCGCGAGCTGCGTGGCTCGTCGCCACGGCGCACGTCAGAAGCAGAGCAACGAGAGTAGCCGTCGCTCTGCGCGCCATTAGCTGTGCGTTTTTTTTGTTGCACTAGTAACCAGCTATCAGCCTACCACCACCGCTTGTTTCGATCGGCTTGTACGTAACATATGTGTATATATATAGACACCAGATGCATGCATGCAGTGTTGATGGGTTGGGCAAGAGACCTGTGATTTATACAACTAGCAGCCATTGCATTGGTAGTATTACTATTCCGGTCTCGTGATTTTTTTTTTTTTTTTTGCCGACGTTGATCTGTTAGTTGTTGTTCGTTGATCGAGTGCAGTAATTATTGCTCGATCTATCACGGGTCAAAGAAAAGGCGATTACCCCCCAACAAGTGTTGACAATATTAGCGCAGTAATAACCTTAATTACGTACGTGTAATATATATATTCTTCGTCTATGCTCACACCATGAGCTGAAGCAGCCCTCGCGTGGCCATGGCGCCCTGCAGTGCCTCCAGGCCCTAGCTCCACCTCGTTCTGCGTCTTGTAGTCGAGCAACACCATCGCCAGATTGCCGACCCCCTCTAAGGCCGGCGGCGGCGCTTTCAACCGGAACACATACACCACCGCCGTGTCGTCCTCCTAAAGCTCGTTCTCCCTTAGAAACTTCATGAACGAATAGGTGATCCGATCGACGCCAATAAGGTTGATGAGATGCACTAGCCGATGCGCCATCGGAAGCTCCGACGGATGCCTGGCACTAGGGCTGGATTGTATTGGGCTCAAATTTGAGCTCATATTAGTTCAAAATAGATCCAATGCAAACCTCAATGCTCGTTGCATTGGGCGGGAGACCTGTGATTGATACAAGTACAACTAGCGGGCATTGCATTGGTTGTATTATATTGCTCGATTGATCACGGGTCAAAGAAAAAGGCGATCAAGTGTCTGACAAGATTAACTCATTGGACAAGTACGTAAAGCTCGCTTGGGCCAGTGATTTTATTTCGTCACAGCCTTTCCGCCCCCGCCCTCTCCGGCTGCTAAACATGCTAGCTAAGCAATCCTTTTGTTAGGTCTTGCTCTATTATAATTTTACCATGAAATTTTGAGGCAGATGAGGAAATGGCAAGTGTAACCGGCCGTATGTAGGTCAATCACGTTGGTGGATTGGCCGTGACAAAGTCTATATATATAAGCAGTGTTTGCTTGCCCGATATTTCTCGATGATAGAACCATCCTATTTAATTAGTGACCTATTTGTTAGAAAGGAAGGATACATACGTGATAGCCGATATTCATACTGATACTGAACGGACAATAAAATTTTATCAGGTTCGTTCAATATTAAATGAGATAATAATATATCTGATTAGTTAAGATGTATTTAATTTTTCATTTACAAATATTTAAATGGTGTTTCCTTCTGAATTATTTATCTAATTTATGATTGATTACACCATTGTATTCATTATAATATATTCTATAGAATAAGATCAATCTAATATAATTATATTTTTGTTAATATATATATAAATTATCTAATTTATGATTTGATTACAACTTTTTATTTCATTTTCTTCTTTTCCTTTCCAGCACGTGAAATACCCGATTTGCCCATGTCAGTCCTCCAGTTTACTTCGATCGAGCGTGCACGACCGAGCAAGCCTCCATGCTCCATCGGGACGGTGGCTACGCCAAGGAATGGATTTGGATCGGATAGCACTATTTACCACATTTTTATTTGAATACGAATACGGATTCGGATGTTCTCGAATACGAATACAAAACGGATGTTTCGAATACGAATATGTATTCGGATGTTTACTCGGATTAACTCCAAATGTTCGTTGTTTCACAAATTTTTCAAAAGTCCAAACGGTTCAATATACTAAATTAGAATAATAATTAATAAGAAACAATGATACACAATAAATCATGCACAAACTAAATTTTTAAATAACACTAGCTAAAATTCATCATACACAACAACCAACAAGAACTACATTCTTGAACTGAAATTCATCATACATTTCAACCAATAAGAATAAAAAAATTGAGTCCAGACGTGCCAATGCAGAAAAAATAGGCGGCAATTTGGAAAGAATTTGCTGAATTTTATTATTTTTAAAAATTAAACATTTTCAAAAATTTATTAACATCCTATATGATAAATTTCTCGAAATATTTTAAAATTTTTATCATGGTATCTATGTATAATATTATAACACCATGACAAGTATCGTATTTTTTAAACTTTATTTAATTTTTTTATAATTAAAAAACTTTTAAGCTCCTAATTACCGATGAAGTGTCGTAACATATTTTTTTAACATTTCTTTTAAATTTAGTGGATAAGAACTAAAAATGGACACAAATAGTGAATGCAATTTTTCTATAAATTTTAGTGCATTATTTTAGGTACTTGCAGTTCAAATATCACATATTCCAATTTAAATATTAGAAACACAATTAATGAGTTAAAAATAGCAAATGGATCTAGAAAAATACAAACAAATTATATGGTATAATATATGTTGTATTTTGATTATATAAAAAAATTCAAGTTCAAAAAATATTTAACCATCAATTTACTTTAAATCATAGCTTATGACTTCTCAAAACTCTAATTCCTCTCAAGAGAATCTCAGATTTCTTAACATATTATATGATAAAATTTTAGAAACATTTTAAAAAAATTATAATGATATTTACGTATAATATTATAACACTGTGACAAGTCTCGTATTTTTCAGACTTTATTTGATTGTTTTATAATTAAAAAACTTTTAAGCTCTACGTTACCGATGTAGTGTCGTAACATTTTTTTTAATATTTCTTTAAATTTAGTAGATAAGAACTAAAAATGGACACAAAATAGTGAATGCAATTTTTCTATAAATTTTAGTGCATTATTTTAGGTACTTGCATTTCAAATTTCACATATTTCAATTTAAATACTAGAAACACAATTAATGAGTTAAAAATAGCAAATGTATCTAAAAAATACAAAAAAATTATATGAAATGAGATATGTTGTATTTTGATTATAAAAAATTAAAGTTCAAACAAATATTTCACCATTAATTTATTTTAAACCATAACTTATTAATATTCACTAACTTAAGTATTCCATAATTATATAAATAATAAATAAACCATTAATATAGTGATAATATATTATCTCGAGTCTAAGTTTAATTCGTGTGAAATCCTAAAACAAATACGGATGTATCCATTTTCATATCTATATTCAGCAGAATTCGGATATCTGTTTCCATATCCACATTTGTAAAACGAATTCGGATATTTCCGAATGTTATCCATATTTAATTCGGATACAAATACAGATATCTATATTTATAGTAATTCGAATATGAATACGGGATAATTCAGATATTCTGACATCCATATCCATCCCTGCCTACGCATGACACCATCAGGAGGCTTGCGCTCGGCCGGAATAAACTTCGGGTAGAGTAGGGCAAATCCGCAACTATTAAGTTGCTATTTTTTATTCTCTGAAATCTTATATAGATCAGTTCTACTCATAAAATTTAATCTCTAAATATTAGTACTCTCTAAAAGACTCCCAATATCATATTTTTTATATTTTATTTTTACATCATTGATATGTAGACCATGCTTATTAAATATTATTTTTTTAATTGATATCTCTTGTATCGCTGACAAATGAGATCAAATAGGATAGGAAATGAGAGATGCTCCCTACCGATAAGGAGGATGAAGAAAGATTTAGGAAGTATTTTATTTTTGATAGTCTCCTGAAGTATCTATTAAAGCTAGTTTTTTAGTTATAATCTCTCAAATTCGGTAAGAGAATTTTTAGAGTTTCTCTCTTCCAACGAGTATGAAGTAAATCTACACAAACAATGAACAAATCTACTAGTCCTACTCACACAAATCTGCTATTTTCCTAAGGCTATTCACAATGGGGGTTTTACGAAGGGTTTTATGGTATTAATTATCATGACACATCAGATTTTTTTGCTGACATGACATTAAACTAATGAGGGAAGAGAATGAAGTAGTGTCATCTCCATGATACGGTGCTAATCCGTTTATAAGATGGATGAAACGAAATAAAACGCCCACTGTGAGCCAAATCGTTTCATCGGAGAGAGAATATTTATTTCAGTTGCAAAATATTTAATTACACTGGTTAGCCTAGGAAATAGTGAAATGAAACTCTCCATTGAGAGAGGATATTTCATTTAGTTACAAAGCTGATGTGATATTCTAGAAAATAATGTTACGAAAGACTCCACGGCCTAATACACGTGGGAATACATACTACATGCTCTACTTTGGGCCGGTGATTTGGGCCACACTCCTTTCAGCCTGCAGATCGACCAAGAAGGATCTCTCTGTCGCTGTCGCTCTAATCGATTAAAACGATCAGCAAGTGGGTGCGGATTTGTTTGGTGCGATGTTTTGCTGTGCTCGAACACGACGATTAGGTGGTTATTTAAGTTGCTGCAGGACTGCAGTTGCAGCTAATAAATCTGCCCTGTAGTTCGTCGTCGTCGTCGCGCCCGCCGCTCCTCGTATTGGCTGACGTTCTGCAGACCTGTCATCTTTTATTATTGTTTACTATTCCATTTTCCTCTAAAAATCCCGACTTGACTTCAGTTATGCAGGTCGCTTCCAGGACTTTTCTTACTGCCACACCATTTATATATACTTGTGTATAAACGAGCTAGCTTTCTCTCCTAACCTTCGGCTCATGTGTTCTAGGCAGATAGTTACCCATCGATCGAGCTAGGAAGCTCCAGATGCCCAGCTAGATAGCTTACGAGTGGTGATGGCTGGAGCTAACTAAAGAGTTCTGAGCTCTATGACAACTGAGTTGACTTCTGAGCTCTAAGTCAATAACTCTATTTAACATAGAATACCTGCAACATTGAACAAGTTAGTTACCATTACAATATCCTACACAAAATATTGAAAAAATATCGTCTCACCGTCCATGACTTTTTCTACCTCCACTAGAGTACACGGCCATTGGATCGGCAGATTGTCTCCGCCAATCATACTCCTCTCCACGGATTGGCCATAAATCAAGAGTGACCGACAGAGCATGGTATTTATGATGAGACATGAGTTTGAACGAAATTTAAGTAGCATAATCCCATTGTTCTTCAATCGCATGCTTGATAATGGTGCAATGGAGAACAATAAGATTATGACACTGAAATCTCATTCGGACTCATGACTCATCATAAATACCGCGCTCTGTCGCCACTCTGAGGCTGTCCAAAAATAGGCAATTCCGGACCTACACATCTCACACGCATGACACGCGTGAGACATGTTGGTTCGAAATGAGTGACACATAGGTTTCATTACACTACTTACGTTTTGTCACATACAGAATTGCATACGAAAAGAATATATATAAGAAAGTATATATATATATATATTTGTAATACTAATCACCATAACGAAATCATCAACAAACCACAAATTAATACAAGAATATAATTAATAGCATATATAATAGCACATCCCATACAAAACACTTGTAAAATCATAAAATTAATAAATGAATATTTGTAATAGCATAATAGTCAACGTAATGAATCAATTTTCATTTGACATGCATTCGCAAATGAATCAATTATTCATTATATCGCATACTAAGACAAAAATCAAGTGTATCATACAATCAATTTCCACTTGACATGCATTAGCAAATAAATCAATTATTCATTATATCACATACTACAAAAAATTTAAGTGTCTATCATACAATCAATCTCCGGCTACTACGACAAAATTTTTGCTAACCTAAAGCAATCTTTGCAATCCACTACGACAAAATTCACAAATCAAAAGTGAAGAAAATTCTTAAAGCGGAAAAAAATTACTTGGCTGTGGCGGATCGGAGGCCGGCGGGTGGCGGGCGGCGGCGACCAGCGGCCGGCTTCGCATATGAAACACATTAATACATGAACACATTTTTTTAACATCACAACATATATTGCATATAAACATCACAATATATATTCACAATTCACAATTTAATTCAATTCACCATTCAATTCATTTCAATTCACAAAGTAAACAATAATTCAATCACAAGGGAGGAAATTAGATAGAGGATCGAGAGGGGTAAAAATTACTTGGCAGACGGCGGTCGGTGGACGGCGGCGGCGGCGGGCAGGTGCTTCTCGGGCGGCGGCGTGGGTGCACGTACAGGGAGTTAGGTTTCCTGTACGGGCGTGGGGGAGAAAAAATATCTCCCTTAACTTCCATCGGCCAGCATTAAAGTCGATAGAAGTTATGGAACTTTCGTCGGCTTTAATGCTTGGCGATAGAAGTTAAGGCTTCTGTACCGGGCAGGGAAAAATCCCTTTAATTGCTGTTGGCCACGGTCAAAAGCCATAGAAGTTAAAATGACCGACAGAATTTTACCATTTTCTTGTAGTGAATAGCAAGGAGGAGAGGGTGTCTCTATTTATAAGTTTACAAGATTGTTGGATATGATTATTGACACAGGGTAGCATATGAGCTCTTAATTTAGTTTCCACTCTCTCCCTATAAAATATATAATCTCTAGATTTTTCTTAAGTTGCCAGCAAAATATTCTACATTCTTCTAAATTTATATTATATATATGACAGCTAAACTTCTAAAAAAGTTATATTACTCTTGTCAATACTTACAAACAAGTGTTTTCAATTGAACATGACAAACACAATATATTCCTTTATATTTAATATTTAATATCAATATAACTCTATTTTTAGTTTCTCCCTAAACAATGGAAATGTCATGTCAGCCAACACGTAACAAATACATTCAGCCCCAACGATGGAAATGTAAAGTTTAATTAACGACTGAACTTTGGTCTAACATATTGACCGTTGACCTCGTAGGCCGTAGTTTCAGCATGTGCTCGTCAACCATTAATTTGCTCCATGCATGTCAACACTAGACAGTCATCTACTCTCATTTTTGTTGCACTCCCGGAGCCCTAGTGGATGCGAGGGCCTTCCCTTTAGACCTAGCTCACCCTTTCTTCGCCCTCTTCAAAGCTCTCCAGGTCCTCTGGTCCTCCAGAAGCTGCGCCCAAGTCCAGAGAGGTTGACCTTTGAGCTCTGACTCATCAGGGTCCCGCTCCACATCAGACCAGTCCACGAGCTCAGGCGACGAAGACGAAGCCTTCACCTCCCTTTCTTCCTCTTTTATGAAAGCAAACACTTCATGCAAAACTTTAGGAATAACGCTCCCTTTACTATCGCGAGGTACAGTAAAATGAGCACGCCTACTAGACCTAAGGGCTTCGAAAATAGCCCGCCAATGACGAATAGCTTCCGTCGCATCGAGTGCCTTGACCTCAAAGTTCGAGGCATCGACCAAATCCTGAGCAATTTCCAAAAGAGGTTTTCATTTATAAAGTCATAGACCCGCTTACAGGATTAACTTTAGCCCTAAAGAAACTACACGTTTGAGACCAAAGGGAGGACGGTGGGAGCAGGCTTCAGATGAGGTTATCCTCGTGGAAAACTCATGCGATGAGCCTCGTATGTCCAAGTCTTCACTGCTGACGGGCCCTCGGCCTTCTAAGGCGCTTGGAATATCTTCCAAGCCTTCGCCATGGGTGTAGTCGGAGCAAGGAGACGGTCCTCACCGAAGGTGATGGGGATCGTCCCCACCGCCGCTGGGATGACGCCTCCGATGGCCTCGAGGTGAAGGAGGACGCCAAGGGCGGCCACTCGCCCGGAGACCTCCCAGTATTTGGCTACGGTAACATCCACTCTCCTCGCGGCAGCTTGGATAAACCTTAGTCGACGGCTCAGGGGCTCCCACGCGATGTCAAAAGCTAGAGAATAGGATGTCCCGAAGTGCTCCAAAATGTCCCAAAGAGTGCCTATGGCGTCGGCTGCTGCCTCCTTGTCCTTCGCCAATGATGCCATCAACTTCCCGCTCGAAGTTAAGAGGTATGAGACCGTCTTCTCTAGCTTGCCCTCTGAGCATTAATGGCCTCAGCTTCAGCTATCCGCGCCCTGAGATCCTCGACCTCGGCCGCCCAGGCTCAAAGCTCATCGACCTCAACCATCCATGATGGGAGCTTATCGACTTCAGGCGCCCGGGCTCGAAGTTCATCGACCTCAGCCACATGCGCTTGGAGCTCATCGACTTTGGCCACCTGAGCTCGAAGTTCGTCGACTTCGGCCGCCCATGCTCTCGAAGCTTTACGGCTTCGGAAGCCAAAGTATGCATATACTTAGGAGTAAACCCCTAAGCGTAACACAACGCCGACATTGTGTTTTGACGACCCTTAAACAGTGGTAAGGGAATAACGGAGTCGCCAGACAATCAAATAATATTTATTAAAATTATTCAATTAACCGATGTGTGAAAAGAACTAATCAAACCGAACCGGCCAGAACAGGGCCGGTTCAACCGAAGTGTCCTGGCGGTCAGACCGAGGCTAAACCACCGATCACACCAGCAGTGCAAAGAACAGGCCGAAGGGTTAACCGAGGGCTCCGACCTTCGGTCGGTCAGATCGGAGGGTAAGTTTCAGTCTAACCATGAGCGTGCGAAAGGTGTCCTCCGGAGTGCGTCGCGAAGATGACCGAAGGGGGGTTCAGCCTCCTAGCCGGTTAGACCAGCGTTCAGCGCCGAGTTAGACCAAAGGGTGCGGATATGTCGCGCCCCGATTTAATAAATCAGGACCTTTATTGAAATTCCATAGAAAATCAATAAAACAAGATGTTCATCAAGCGACCACGTACAATACGAGCAATCATTCATGGTTCGTAGACCGCATTAGTACAAAAGTGAATAAATATGAAGAGAAACTAATAAATCAAAGGGTCCTAGATGAACGCCTCCTTCCAGTCTCGCCTTGACTGGGTCGCTACTCCAGACCTTCATCCTCCTCGTAGTAGACGGGCTCTGATGGTGTAAGTCAACAGGGTGAGTACAGATGTACTCAGCAAGCCACCGAATGCAAATATAATGCAAGATAATATCAAGGGAGATAGTGGCTAGTTTTGCGGAAGCAGCATATTTGTAAAGCATTAAATGTGAGCAATTTATTAGTACGGAAAAGTAAACATGTGAATGCATCATCATCTTCTAACTCGAGGAGTACGTTTTACCTCCTCGCACAACAGTCCTTACATGCCATGAAATAACTCATCCATTCCAACAATTGTAAACTAACTGCGAGTAGTCACACAACCCGCCCTTGACCGTGGGCTCGGCTTTTCGAAAAGATTGATTTTACTCTGATCAGAGATGTACCACTGTACCCACAAGGCACGCACTCATCACTTACACCAAAGTGTAACGAGATGACCCATTTCACGGGAACTCGTGCCAAAACCTTCCATATGGTCCTCCTCGACTCAACAACACCCTCTTATAGGTTTCATATGGTGCCCCGACGCGTCGATGCCTCACCATACCCCCCCTTGAGCCTTCTTTGGTACAAGGCGCCCTGAGGGCTAGCCCCTTGCCCCCTCCACTATGGTGCAGAGAGTCGGGGTGTTCCATACTTCCGGTTAGGACTTACCCATTAGACTTGTGGTTGGTACGGAAGTGCTTTGCAACAGATCCCGCAGATCGATCCTTATAGTGCCCCGGGTGCGACCAACCAGTTTCCGAGCTTACACTCGGAACCCACCATACTTATAACTTAGCCAACTCAAACAGAATCCAGAGACGAGAATAACGGGGAATTTCATATATCAGAATCTAGCTATCTACGACTCATTCTTTATATCCTATAGCGGTTGTGCCGGTACATTGGGCACTAGCTAATATAATATTTGTAGAGTGACAAGGAGTTAAGGCTCAATAAGCATGGCTTGGGTTTGCACACAAGGACGGGGATCTAATAAATATAAGTGTAGGGCTTGATATTTGACTAATGCAATATTAATCTATGAGTTATAGCGATAATTTATAAAAACATGGGCTCAATATGATCAACTGTTTCCACAGAGGTGGCCGATGACTTGCCTTGATCAGCAAAGGGTGAAGGTGGAACCTCGGGATAGAACTCCGGATCTTCGACGACGTCGTAGTCTTCTTGATACGGAAAAGTAAACACAACATTCAATAACAATCCAAAAGAAATCATTCATACAAGCATACAAGCTGTTGTTGGATTAAGTAAAGGAGATAGGGTCTTAACTTTTAGGGGTTTGTTTACTTAAATATTTAAGATCAATTTTTAATGAGATTCCTAAATTTTATAGCTTGATATAATTATTTTTCCTAAGGGGTTTTTTATTTTCCCTTTTTAGAGATGAACTAAAAAGGTATAAATTAGCCTTGATGTTTTTATGGTATCCAAAAATAGTGACTTTGAATTACTAAGTTTTCTGAAGTTTGTTATATAGCTTTAAAGATAATTTCATAAAGCATGGATCTTTACTACATGAATTAATTAAATATCCTAAAAGGGATTTTTGTAATAGGATTTAATAGAACAAAGTGGGCAAAATGAATGTTCTATTTTTATTGTATTACAAATGGTGAACTCAAGTTGTTAGGTTTTCTAAAGTTATTATATAAGTTGTCATGACATTTTATAAAGTGTTTAACTTCTAGTATATGAATTACTTAAGTATCATACAAGGGCTTTTGCAATATTAATTTCTAGATTAAAGTAGGCAAAGTGAACATGTTATTTTTGTTGCATTAAAATAGTGGAATAACTTCATTAAGTCTTCTGAATTTATTGTATAAGTATTCATGATATTTTGTAAAGGGTTGCATTTTTATTTAATCATTTATTTTAAAGGGCCTTGGAAATGTTTATTTAATAAAATGAAAGGGCAAAATGAATCATTATATTTTTATTGGCTTATAAACAGTGTACTGGAGTTAATATATCATCTAAAATTAATATATCAATTTTTGAGAGTTTTTCTGAATGAATTAATAATTAAATCCTAAAAGGGGTCTTAGAAATGTTATTTAATAAAATGTCATGGACAAAATGGTTATTCCATTTTTATTGTATTAACAACAGTGAAATGGAGCCATTATATCTTCTGAAATTAATTTATAAATTTTTAAGGGTTTATCTGAATTATTTAATTAAAGTATTAATTAAACCCTAAAGGGGAGTTTTCTTCATTATTTAATAAGATTATTATATGCCAAGTAAACATATTATTTTTATTGCATAAAAGTGTAGATGATAAAAAGACAAATTTTCCTGAATTGAAATGGTCAAATTTGGAGTTAATTTGAGCAAGATATGAATTTTTAAAGTTTAAACTATTTTCTGAATTATTTTTAAACCAGAAAAGAGTCTCTGGTCCACGGTGAACTGGGTTCACCGTGAACCGTTGACTGCTCGCGTGAGCCGAGGCGATCAGGACCGCAGGATCAAGATCCAACGGCCAGGGCGCGTGCGGGGCATTTTAAGTGAATCTGGACGGCTGTGATTAAAAGGAATCCAACCGGTACGCGTGTACGTCTGAGATCAACCCGGCGTTTTAAATGAAATCCAACGCCCCAGATCAACGGATACCGGTTCAGTGTGATCCGAGGGCCAGGATTGAATCCGGGGCCAGTCTAATCCCAACCGTCCATCCGTGATCACACGGCGGTGATCACGTCCGGCACGCACGCGGCACGGGGAAGACCGAGGTCTTCGTCCCCGGCTCCGATAGAGCTCCGGCGAGGGATTTCCGGAGACGGCGATGTCCTAGGGCACGACTGAGGCTAAAAATGGATAGAGGGGCATGAGGGGAGCCTAGGCTTACCGGCGATGAGGACGTTGAAGCAGAGGTGGCGACCGGCGGCGAGGGGATGGCGTCGGGTTTGCTCGGGTGCGACGGCGGCGAGACGATCCCGAGGTGATCCGGCCCAACGGAGGTGAGGCCGGGGCAGAGGGCGGGCCAACGGTCCCGGCGGAGGCGACGGTGAGGGCGGGTGGTGGCCCGGAACGCCGGTGATCGACGGCCGGAGTTTGAACAGAGGGAAGGGAGAGAAAATGTTAGCGTTGTTCGGTAATGCAGGTGTTAGCGCTCTGGAGGTGTGGGCGAGACGCGGTGGGTGCAGGGGCTTTTATAGCGTCGCCGACGGTGAAGTTTGGAAGGGTAAATGGGGGAAACCCGAGGGCTTCCAAAATTGGTGCCGACGAGGTTTCCATCCGCACGGCATCCTTCCAAATGTGCCGGAACCACGTTGCTTTTAAGCGGAATGGGATCGCCGGCGAATAGGGAAGGGGGTCTCGGGCTTGGTCTAGCGGTTGGCGGCTACTGGCGGCGGTTTGACAAGGAGGCCGTCGGGATGGAAGGGGAGGGATCCCCTTCCATTTGGAGAAGACGGAACTGACAGGTGGGGGCCACTGTCAGTCGGCGGGCGCGAGAGAGGAGGGGCTGACAAGCGGGCCCGGCGTGGCAGCGGGAGAGTGGGGCGCTCGGGAGGCTGCCAAGTGGGGCCGGCCGAGGCGTGGTGCGGAGGAGAGAGGGAGGGGAGCGCCGACAGGCTGGTCCCGCCTGTCAGCGGGAGAGGCTGGACTGGGCTGGGCCGAAAGGCTTTTGGAGGGAATTACAGGGTTTCGGCCCATCAAGATTTAAAATTCATTTTTCAATTAAAATAATTCCAGAATATCAATTATTTGATTAAGGCTTGAAGCACTGTTTCTAAAATTTTGTAAAAATTCTCAAAAATATTTCTTGGCCTCTAGTTTATCCCATAAAATTTTCAAGTCCAAATTTTGAATATTTACCTCTATTTGGCTTTAATAGGGTTCTTTTAGGATTTTCTTTAATAAAAAAAATTCAGAAATTTATTTAATATTATTTTTCCTTTATTTTATTCCCTTTTAATTTTGGGGCTGTTACAATCCTATCCCACTTACAGAGAATCTCGTCCTCGAGATTCGAAACGTACCTCGGGAAAACTAAGGGACGGAGTTCTACTGGTGCTCTGGATTAAGGAAAGGTGTTACATCAGAAGTAGGCAAAGCGATCTCCAGATCTGGGTTGGTTGGGATCAAATTGGTAGTGTCTTTGGTTGTATCTGGGTTCCCTTGGTGGTGAACTAGGGTTTGTCCCTCTAGGTTTGGAATGGAGGATGGCGCCCGCTTGGGGTAGGGGCACTTGCAGGCGTAGTGGCCTTCTTGGCGATAGTTGAAGCACACAATCGGCTTGCCGTTCCTGTCCCTCTTGTATCTGGTAGCTTGCGCTGGTGTCTTTCTAGCTGGCGGTGCTTGGGGTGGGATGTTTGTGCTTGGTACTCCGCGGGTGGTTCGTGGCTTGGCAGGGGTTGGGGCTTGAGGTGGAAACATCCTGGTTTCTGGTATAATTGCTTCATTCACCAATCTCTGAAAGTTGGCAAAGTCCCCGTAGATCAGCTGAAGGGAGAGCTCGTGTTGGTGTTGTTGGAGACGGAACAACTGTGCCTGCTGCTCTTGCATCTGCTTTTGTTGTTGTTGCATCTGGGTAAGCAGTGTGGTGATCAGTTGATTTTGTTTTGCCATCATCTCCGTAAGTGTGGGATGATAGACAACAGGGGTCTGCTGACGTCCAGCTTCACCCCACTGAGGCAGGTTGCCTGAGGTGTTTCCGTCGCGTGGGTCTTCTGATCCTTGGTCATTGGCCATCCTGAAGTTGAGGGGTTCAAAAAGAAGGTGTCGTCATTAAGGGGAAATTGTTACTGATTTTATTGCCTAAGATGGATAATTTGACCTAGATGCTTTATGTTAGTCCCTTATTAACTTTCACACTCATGCCCTATATCATTTTTAATATAAATGATTTATCATGTATTTTATTCTCTCAACATTCGTGTTGTAATATATTTTATTAAGGTGAAGTGATGTTGATTATGTCTCATTGAATTCCTTGGTACCAAAATTTCCAGAACCGATTTTTGGAACACAATTTGATGCTTAGGAGAATTTTTAGGAAAAATACTCTAGCTAATTTTAAATGAAATTTTTAGGCCCATATTTTAGCTTTCCTCTTTCTTGATTTATCCTTTTCTTGGAATTTATTTATTAATTACTTTATTTTATTTTTAATGCCTGGCGAAAGTCAAGGTGTTACAATCCTAACCTCCTTAACAAGAATCTCATCCCGAGATTCGGAAAGGCTAGAAAGTCATGGATATGTTTTAGCTAGGAATCACTTCTGTACACTAGAGACTTTAAATCTACATCTTCGTAGATTGGGTTTGGCTAAGTTAGGGTTTTCCTGATAACGTGTCTTGACCTCACGATTGGAGTTGACCTCGCAGAACGGTGACGAACAAATCTGGTTGAGTTGAAACTTAGAGGTAGATTCTCTCCTTTAGGTTGGGATTATGACCTAATAGGTATATGAGGAAATGGGATTAAGTTTTTATTTCAGAATGTATCGTTCTTGCGATTACATTTATTTATATCTTCATTCATGCCTTATTTTTGACATGAATGGTAATACAATCAAGTAAAAAGAAAAGCAATCAACCGTAAATCTACGTCTATGGTAGCTCGGGGGACGGCTCGATCACAGGCTCGTGGGAGACGGTTGGTGTCGAGGAGCTGGACGGTCCGGTGGGTGGTGCGCTGCGGGAGATCCTTTTGGGCCTCACAGTGGGGATCCGAAGGGGTTTCTTCTTGCGAGGCGGAAGAGGTGCGATCTTCTCGAGGTCCTTCTTCAATTCTCTGAGCTGCTGACGGAGCTGGGTGTGGACCATGGCGCCCTGGCGTAGGAGCTTGTTCTGACGCCTTAACTCCTCCACCTCAAGGGTCAACAGAGGGTTCTGCTCAAGCTGTCGACGGAGCTCGGCATTCTCACGGGTCAGGTTCTCCGAAGTGTGGCGGTAGAAGTCGATGGTGTCGTGCTGGCTGTCTGCGTCGAGGACGGCCTCTGTGTGGAGGTTGTCCATGGCCTCCAAGAGTCTCATCGTGCGGGTGATGGCGGAGTTACTCTGCGTGAGTGGGCTGATGTAGATGCTACGGTGACTCCCGGGTGTGCGCATGGGCATGAAGCGGTAGACGGTGTCGCGGAGGTGACAGTCGTATACCAGTCGAAGCTCGGCGAGGGACTGGAGAGCTGCTCGCTGGCTAGCCACCACGAATGAAGGTCCTCCAAATCCATGGGTGTAGAAGGGTGGCTGCGTGGAGGAGGGGCGGATCACCACCGTGACCTCGCAGTAGCTCTCGTTCGCATCGGGAAAGATCCTGTGGAACGCGAGCTCATGGGGAAACCCCAAGAAGTCGACGAGCACGCGAAGCTCGCGGATGAATCCGGCCTCATCACGAAGAGTCCCGCTCATGGTATGGACCAGCATCTACAAAAGAGAGAAAGTTTTCGTTAAAATCTTCAGAAGATGAGAAGGTAAGCAGTTTGTAAGAAAATATGGTTAATATAATTCCTAGGGTCAGGTCTGTTTGGCTTCCTACAGTCAAGTCGGCTCTGATACCATCTTGTCGCGCCCCGATTTAATAAATCAGGACCTTTATTGAAATTCCATAGAAAATCAATAAAACAAGATGTTCATCAAGCGACCACGTACAATACGAGCAATCATTCATGGTTCGTAGACCGCATTAGTACAAAAGTGAATAAATATGAAGAGAAACTAATAAATCAAAGGGTCCTAGATGAACGCCTCCTTCCAGTCTCGCCTTGACTGGGTCGCTACTCCAGACCTTCATCCTCCTCGTAGTAGACGGGCTCTGATGGTGTAAGTCAACAGGGTGAGTACAGATGTACTCAGCAAGCCACCGAATGCAAATATAATGCAAGATAATATCAAGGGAGATAGTGGCTAGTTTTGCGGAAGCAGCATATTTGTAAAGCATTAAATGTGAGCAATTTATTAGTACGGAAAAGTAAACATGTGAATGCATCATCATCTTCTAACTCGAGGAGTACGTTTTACCTCCTCGCACAACAGTCCTTACATGCCATGAAATAACTCATCCATTCCAACAATTGTAAACTAACTGCGAGTAGTCACACAACCCGCCCTTGACCGTGGGCTCGGCTTTTCGAAAAGATTGATTTTACTCTGATAAGAGATGTACCACTGTACCCACAAGGCACACACTCATCACTTACACCAAAGTGTAACGAGATGACCCATTTCACGGGAACTCGTGCCAAAACCTTCCATATGGAACACCCCGACTCTCTGCACCATAGTGGAGGGGGCAAGGGGCTAGCCCTCAGGGCGCCTTGTACCAAAGAAGGCTCAAGGGGGGGTATGGTGAGGCATCGACGCGTCGGGGCACCATATGAAACCTATAAGAGGGTGTTGTTGAGTCGGGGAGGACCATATGGAAGGTTTTGGCACGAGTTCCCGTGAAATGGGTCATCTCGTTACACTTTGGTGTAAGTGAAGAGTGCGTGCCTTGTGGGTACAGTGGTACATCTCTGATCAGAGTAAAATCAATCTTTTCGAAAAGCCGAGCCCACGGTCAAGGGCGGGTTGTGTGACTACTCGCAGTTAGTTTACAATTGTTGGAATGGACGAGTTATTTCATGGCATGTAAGGACTGTTGTGCGAGGAGGTAAAACGTACTCCTCGAGTTAGAAGATGATGATGCATTCACATGTTTACTTTTCCGTACTAATAAATTGCTCACATTTAATGCTTTACAAATATGCTGCTTCCGCAAAACTAGCCACTATCTCCCTTGATATTATCTTGCATTATATTTGCATTCGGTGGCTTGCTGAGTACATCTGTACTCACCCCGTTGACTTACACCATCAGAGCCCGTCTACTACGAGGAGGACGAAGGTCTGGAGTAGCGACCCAGTCAAGGCGAGACTGGAAGGAGGCGTTCATCTAGGACCCTTTGATTTATTAGTTTCTCTTCATATTTATTCACTTTTGTACTAATGCGGTCTACGAACCGTGAATGATTGCTCGTATTGTACGTGGTCGCTTGATGAACGTCTTGTTTTATTGATTTTCTATGGAATTTCAATAAAGGTCCTGATTTATTAAATCGGGGCGCGACAGGATATCCCTCGGAGGGTGGCCTCCGGCATTGATGCAGAGTGCTCCCGAGGCCCTTTGTGAGGTCCGGTCAGACCGGCCTTGTGATGCCGGTTAGACCGCTGCGTGCCGACGCGTCGGGTGATAATGCGACACGGGCTGGTCGGACCGAGGGGTTGCCTACGGTCAGACCGACGACTCCTGAAAGGGTGTCCCCAGGCTCTGGTGACTGTCTTTTCATGAACAAATTGCAACCAGATCTCTTGTCAAGGATGGGAGAGATAAATACTGCAGAAAACACCAAGAAACCAAAGGAAATTCGACCAATAATTCAAATCACTAGTAAAAACCGATAAAATGATAGAAATCCGTTACGTGGATGAAACAGACGATTCACGAGCGAACCGACAAGTACTTACCATGATTACGATGTGTCGGACAGAGAGCTTTTAGTGCAAAATCATGAAGATGAACGTTAAAACTAAACCTAGGGCAAAAAGGTATATTGAAAAGTAAAGGCACTATTCAAGGAAATAATATATTTAATCTATTACGTTTTTTTGGGGCTCCTTGAATCGGCCTTGCCTCTATTTATAGAGGTTGGTCATGAATGCCTGGGGTCTAATCTGAGTTAGACACGGGTTCCAAGTCATCCAATATTAATTAGGGATAAAAATACCGAAATCAGCTAATTAGAGTCGGATTCCAGTTGGGCCAGTCCGACCGGGCCCATATGGTCGGTCAGACTAGGCCTACATGGCCTGTTGGACTGGCCTGTGCTAGGTCTTGGCATATTTTCAGATAAATTACCAAAATTTGATATCTTGATAATTTTGACCATTAATGCCATTTTTTGCTATCAACACATGCCCCCTGCGTTTTGGCAAACTTTAGTGAGTCAAAAGCACAACGAGCTAAGGGCGTTATGCTTCATATCATCCTTTCAACACTTCAAGCATTTTGCCACACACTTGGGAAGTACTTTTTCAAATACCTACCATTCAAAGCCCTACAAAATCGCTCTCCTTGAAGTTACTCTAGCAAATATGCATTGCCTAGAGCGATTTCAACAAATCTAAAAGGACCTTCCCAACTAAGCGACCATTTACCAAATTTTGGGCTCTTAGCGCCTAAAGGCAAAATCGTATTCCAAACCAAGTCACCAACTTGAAACGATTTTGCTCTCACCTTCTTGTTATAAGCTCTATCCACTCTTCTTTTGTCTCTTTCTATTGCCTCTAGAGCTCTCAACCTCTTATCGGTCACCTCTTCCAAATTATCCTTCAAAAGGGTTTCATTCTCATCGACCGATAAACTATCTTGCTTAAGTAATCTCAAAGAGCCAAGATCCACCTCTACGGGTAAAATGACTTCTTGTCCATACACCAACTCATATGGACTTACCTTGGTGGCACCATGCTTTGCAACTCTACATGCTCATAATGCCTCGGAAAGCACTTCATACCACCTTCTTAATGAGCTTAATCACAATTTTATTACTATACTCGACCTGACCATTGTCCTGAGCATAATATGGTGAAGAGTTTATCAACTTTATACCATAATATTCCACAAAATCACATACTTCTTTAGAAACAAATGAAGCACCTTGATCTGTAGTAAGAGTTGGAGGGATACCGAATCTATGCATAATGCGCTTCAAGATGAAATCAATTATCTCATTCTGTGTCATGTTCTTGAGAGGCACGGCCTCGGTCCACTTGGTGAAGTAATATGTAGCCATCAACACGAACCGATGCCCTTTTGAAGAGAAAGGATAAATTTGGCCGATGAAGTCCAAGGCCCAACCTCAGAATAGCCATGTTTTGATAATGGGATTAAGCAAAGACGCAGGAGCAAGTTGAATATTACCAAACCTTTGACAAGTTTCACATCCTCTATAGTACTTAAAACAGTCTTCAGTCATAGTTGGCCAATAAAAACCCACTCTTTTGAGCATCACACTCATTTTCTAGGCCGACTAATGAGTATAACAAAGACCTTTGTGTAATTCACCCACAACAAGTCTAGACTGATCGACATTCAAACTTCTCAAAAGTACTCCATCAATAGTTCGGTGATACAACTCATCGTCGAGTAATACAAATTTAAACTCTTCTCGTCGAACTTTTCGATTAACCCGCTTACTAGGATCTATCAAATACTGAATAATTGGAGTTCTCCAATCATCCTCATGATTTTTCGAAGTACTTGCCAAATCGTCGTTTGAATTGGCGTTCAAATCATAAATTTTAACTTGCCCTCATGCTCCGAAACCTCCTAACAGGGGGCGGTCAGACCGACCGTGAAGGGCTGGTCAGACCGACCGTGAAGGGCTGGTCAGACCGACCAAACACCTGTGGTCTAACCGGCCATGTCAGGTCGGTCAGACCGATGTGTTCTGACTCGGATGATGAAATAAACTCATGCATCGATTTTTCTTGCGCAAAAAAATTACATCTTTTATATTGGTAACCAGATGCTTGCTGAGCTAAATCATTTGCTACTGAATTAGCTTCTTTAGACACATGTGAAATTTCAAAATCGTCAAGAGTAACAATTATGTCCAGACATTTATCCAAGTAGCTGTTTAGTAAACCATTAAAACATTGAGCATCTTTAGCTACTTGTTGAACTACTAATAGTGAATCACCATATGCATGAACATATTTTATACCCATGGAGCTTAATAATTTAAGTCCTAGCAAAAGAGCTTCATATTCGACTTGATTATCAGTACACGGAAATTCTAAACAGGTCGAGGTATCATAACTCATACCGCTAGGTGATATGAGCACAACTCCAACACCTTGGTAATTCTTGCAAGCCGAACCATCAAAGTAAAATTTCCATGACATTCCTTCAATTAAAGCAGTATCATTACTCCAATTGACATCTACATGATGATCAACTATAAAATTTGTGACGACTTGGCATTTCATAGCTTTCAGAGGTTCATATGACAAGTCATACTCAATCAAAGCATAAGCCCACTTTCCGATTCTCCCACTTAGAATTGGCTTGTGGAACATGTATTTTATAACATTGGTCTGACAAGTAAAATACATGTGCCAGATAGAAGAAAGTGGTGAAGTTTGGTACATGCATAATATAGTGACAAACATAAACACTCTAAAAACATGTACCTCGTCTCGGCATCCAATAGGCGGCGACTCAAGAATGTGATGATGTACTCCTTTCCCTCCACTTCCTGAGTTAGCATAGCTCATATCACACTATCTCCTATATCAACGTATAGCCGAAGTGAAATCCTGACTTTTGGTCCTCTTACCACATGCGGTGATGACAAGCACTCTTTGATTTTCTCAAATGCGCGTTGCTGACTTGCCCCCCAAGTGAATTTAGATTCGTTCTTTAGCCGATGTATGGGGACAAAAGCATTGATCTTGCTAGAAAATTTAGATATAAAGCGGCACAAATAATTCACCTTGCCTAGCAACTTTTGCACATTTCTCTTGCATGTCGGCGCTTCAAAGTTCTTAATCTTCTCAAGCCTCTTAGGATCAATCTCGATACCTCTTTCATGGATCATGAATCCTAAGAACTTGCTCGCCGACACGCCAAAAGCACACTTGAGTGGATTATGTAGACCTCTAGCATAACTCCTAGCAAGTCATGAAAGATCAAGTTCATAGCACGTTGATATGTAGCGCCGACATTCTTTAAACCAAAAGTCATAACAACCCACCTAAACAAGCTGACAAAACCAGGGCATCGAAAGACTGCCTTATAGACATCCTGTTCGGCCATAAAGGTCTGATTATAACCAGCGTTGCCATCAAGAAAACTTAATACCTTGTGTCCTGAAGCATCGTTGATCAACATGTCGGCTATCATCATGGGGTACTCATACTTTGGAGTGGCCTTGTTCAAGTCCTTGAAATCAATACACAAGCGAATCTTGCCACTCCCTTTGTTTTCCTCTGGCACGATGTTAGGAACCCATTCAACATAGCTACTTGGCCTAATAAACTCAGCCTTGAGCAATAGTTCTATCTCCTCTTTAACTCGGTCATACACGACCGAATTAAAGCGATGAGGGGGCTGTTTATAAGTATTAAACCCGGGTTTAATAGGTAATCGATGCTCCAAGAGCACATGGCTTAGTCCGGGCATCTCACTATACTCCCAGGTGAAACAATCGAGATACGACCGAAACAACTTTATTACTTCAGTCTTTTCATCAAACTGCAAATTTTGATTTACAAAAGATGACCTTGGAAGAGTACCATAACCTATATCTACCTCTTCTGGAGGGTTGGCCTACACAAAACCTTGACATAACTTTTCTGCTTCGCTAAAATATTCAATGGCTTCGACAATACCGTCTATGGAAGACCGATATTGCTCTACACTAGATTTTAGCCAATCAAGATTACTTTTACTAGACATGACTACTAATTTAGAGACAACCATGCTATACCAGCGGACTTTACAAACACGGGAACAAAACATCCCTCAGACAAGCTAACAAAGTCGTAGTCTGAGAGATCTCTACCTAACAATCATTCTACCTAATCATGGACGGCGTCAATAGACACATCATCCAAAGCAACCTGGGCCAAGTGTTAGCTGGTATGATCTCCACATCATCGCCATCCCACTGAATCAGGCACTGGTGCAAAGTCTTAACTAATATAATGTGTTTACTTCATCCGCGGATTCCGTCTCTGTCCGCATCCACATGCGTCCCTTTCCCACATCCCATAAAAAACCAGCCAAAACTTGTGCCCCGTAAAAACCGCCCAAACCGCCGGTTCGCTCTTGCACCCTGCGAGCAACCGCCCGCTCGCCCACTGTGCAGCGCACGCAGCACCCACCCCAGCCGCATGCATTGAACCGCCCGGCCGCACGCGCCGCAGGGCAGCGCGACGCGCTGCATGCGAACTAAAAAGAAAACATGAGAAAGAAGAAAAAAAAGAAAAAAAAAGAAAAAAGAAAAAATATTTTTGTATTTCAATTTTTGTATATCTTTATTTTTACGCGAATGTACGAATTTTGTGTAAAAACATTTAGATTTCTAAAAAATCATACAAAAACATAAATTTTACGCAAATACCCTGTTGCAAAATAAGTTTATGTTGCAAAGCACAGGCATCTAACTAGTAGATGGAATGCAGCAATTTGCGTGAATCCAATCACGCTCAAGTAACACACTGTAGTTACCTTGCGCATCGACGACGAAGAACGTCATCGACAACGTCTTGTTGCCCACCGTCAGCTCCAAATAAAGTATGCCCTTGGCCTCGGAGCTCTTGCTGTTGAAGCCGTTGAGCATCAAGTTTGTCCTTATCAGGTCATCTTCATTCTTGCCGAGCTTCTTTAGTAGAGAGTACGACATCAAGTTGACAGTGGCGCCTCCATCTACAAGCATCCTCGAGATCGGCTTCCCGTCGATATGCCCCTTGATGTAGAGAGGCTTCAGGTGACAAACAATATCTTCAGGCTTCTCGAAAATAGCCTCCCATGGGCCGAGGCTCAGTTGAGCAACCTCGGCCTCATCCTGCGGGAGAGCAAACTCAACAGGCAGCATGACGACATTTACATCTATCGCCTGAGGAGAGGGCCCCTTGGAGATGGGTGTGTAGTCGTCATCCATCGGATCATCCACCTCATCGCTCGGAGTAGGAGCTGGGTTGTTTACGACAACCGGCTTCGGCTTCCAAACCCTCTTCATCGCTAGTTGGGGACGAATCTCCTCAAAAACAGCATCCCGCTCATCCTCGGCCTTCTTCTCACGCATCTCCTGGGCTCAAAGACATTGTAGCCGCCTCTTCTGGGACTTGGTCATACCCGGGGGTGCCCATGAAGGCTACAGCTTAGTGTGAGGCTCCACATCTTTGCTCTTGGAATTTTTGGCCTAATGGGAATTGTCCTAATCACCCTCGGCAATTTTGCGTTTGGCAGAACCGACTATGGTGTGCTGGTCTGACCTACTGTTGTAGGGTACCTGCAAATGGTTCGGTCGGACCGGCCACAATAGGTCGGTCGCACCGGGGTGCTGAGGGCGGTCTTACTAGCCCTGTGGCTGCATTCAGATTGACTAGTTCTGCTGGTTCCATTCTCCGGCTCACCTCCGTCTTCTTCCGTAGGAGCCCGTTAGGGATTGGGACATCCTAGGAGACCACCTTGACGATGATAGCTTCGAATGTCACCTCCAGATGTCCTCGTGGCGCGATGGACAGTCGGTCAAATATGCCACCTCTGGCACATCATTTGACCCTGCATGCCAAAAATCCAGAGGGCATGAATGGAGCGATATAGTAAGGGGTAGGTTACTCGGGAGGCTGAAAGTAGCATGGACGGCCACTACGCCACCGATAGATGATACGGTGGTGGAGGGAACGGTG